>JAECXV010000149.1:0-12500 GCA_018153235.1 Drosophila malerkotliana malerkotliana
GATGACCTGCTGCTCCTCGTCGAGGGCAAATCTCGAGCCGTGCTGGAGGATAAAGGAGCGCAACTGATGTCCATCGTTGAAGCGTGGGGTACGGAAATCGGTGTTACCATTTCCACCAGCAAGACGGTGATAATGCTGCTGAAGGGGGCCCTCGCGCGTACCCCGAGTGTGAGAGCCGCAGGAGCGTTTCTCCCATACGTACGCAGCTGCCGGTACCTTGGCATCACGGTCAGCGAGCGTTTGTTTTTCACTGCGCATATCGCATCGCTGCGTCAGCGAATGGCCGGAGTCGTGGGAGCATTGGCGCGTGTGCTGCGAGTCGACTGGGGATTCAGTCCTCGGGCCAGGCGGACCATTTATGCCGGACTCATGGTGCCCTGTGCACTATTTGGTGCCTCGGTGTGGTATGTCTTTACGACGCGGCGAGTTGTAGCCAGGAGGCTACTCCTCTCCTGCCAGAGGCTTCTCCTTTTAGGATGCCTTCCGGTATGCCGAACAGTGTCAACCCTGGCACTGCAGGTGCTTGCTGGAGCCCCGCCTCTTGACTTGGTTGCTATGAAAATAGGAATCAAGTACAAGTTGAAGCGTGGATACCCGTTGGAGGGGAACGACTGGCTCTACGGCGAAGACATTTCAGGTCTGAGCTGGGCGCAAAAAGTCGCGCGCATCGAAGGATGCCTCCTGTCGGACTGGCAGAGCAGGTGGGATGACGCTGGTTCGCCCGGTCGGGTGACCAACAAATTCATCCCGGACGTCTCGTCCGTATACGAGAATCCAGACTTTGGATTCACGATGCGCGCTGGCTTTTTGTTGACAGGGCATGGGTCGTTCAATGCATTTCTGCATAGACGAGCTCTTAGCGATACTGCCGCATGCTCATGTGGCGATCCTAATGAGGATTGGGAGCACATTTTATGTGTCTGCCCCCTCTATGCAGACTTGCGAGACCTCGATGGACTCGGTCTGCAGCACGTTGGCGGAACCTGGACGTTTGGAAGGATTCTGGAGAGCGACGACAGGATGAGGAAGCTGGAGCAGTTTGCTGAGGAGGTGTTCCGGAGGAGGAGGGGTCTTTAGACCCGCTTCTCGTTGCCGTGTGGCTAGCGGCGAAGAATTCTGCCTCAGTTCGCCATAGCTTGTCGTAGGAGGCGACTAACATGGCAGGGCCCCCCATCCGAGCTTGTCGGAGCTAAAGGGGTGGGTCACCGTGCCCACAAACTTCGGTGCCACGGGTTGGATAGTGTGTCCAAGACACTACCATTGAGGTAGGCCCCCTTGTGGGAGTATCGTGGTGGCTGTGGTTGACACCCATATCGCGGGTAGAGTCCTCGGACTCGACGTGGAGTTGCGTTACACAACTCGGGTGCTGTGACCCATAGATCAGCAGAGGTGATAGATACACTTCGCCTCTTATCCAGAGGGAGTATGTTGCCCGGCAAGCACATACTTGAAAGGTACCAGGCTGGTCGCTATGTACATAGCTATAGCTTCTAGTCTGGGGCGCTGGCAGGCGTACCATCCGTGCCCATGCACTATATACCCCTTGTGGGTATATTCGAGTGCCGTGGTCGTAATCCCTTCAGTGTGGAACACGCCACGTTAAACAAGTTCGGAGAGATCCGAGACCCTCATGTCCCTATCTACTATCTAGCGAAACCACAGCCAAGGGAACGGGCTTGGAATAATTAGCGGGGAAAGAAGACCCTTTTGAGCTTGACTCTAATCTGGCAGTGTAAGGAGACATAAGAGGTGTAGAATAAGTGGGAGATATTAGACTTCGGTTTGGTATCGACAATGAAATACCACTACTCTTATTGTTTCCTTACTTACTTGATTAAATGGAACGTGTATCATTTCCTAGCCATTATACGGATATATTTATTATATCTTATGGTATTGGGTTTTGATGCAAGCTTCTTGATCAAAGTATCACGAGTTTGTTATATAATCGCAAACAAATTCTTTAATGAGAGATGCATTCATGTATTATCGATTTGAAAATTTGGTATAACTCCAATTACTCAGGTATGATCCAATTCAAGGACATTGCCAGGTAGGGAGTTTGACTGGGGCGGTACATCTCTCAAATAATAACGGAGGTGTCCCAAGGCCAGCTCAGTGCGGACAGAAACCACACATAGAGCAAAAGGGCAAATGCTGACTTGATCTCGGTGTTCAGTACACACAGGGACAGCAAAAGCTCGGCCTATCGATCCTTTTGGTTTAAAGAGTTTTTAACAAGAGGTGTCAGAAAAGTTACCATAGGGATAACTGGCTTGTGGCGGCCAAGCGTTCATAGCGACGTCGCTTTTTGATCCTTCGATGTCGGCTCTTCCTATCATTGTGAAGCAAAATTCACCAAGCGTTGGATTGTTCACCCATGCAAGGGAACGTGAGCTGGGTTTAGACCGTCGTGAGACAGGTTAGTTTTACCCTACTAATGACAAAACGTTGTTGCGACAGCATTCCTGCGTAGTACGAGAGGAACCGCAGGTACGGACCAATGGCACAATACTTGTTCGAGCGAACAGTGGTATGACGCTACGTCCGTTGGATTATGCCTGAACGCCTCTAAGGTCGTATCCGTGCTGGACTGCAATGATAAATAAGGGGCAATTTGCATTGTATGGCTTCTAAACCATTTAAAGTTTATTATTTATATTTTAAACGACAATGGATGTGATGCCAATGTAATTTGTAACATAGTAAATTGGGAGGATCTTTGATCACCTGATGCCATGCTAGTTACATATGAAAACATTATTTAATACAATGACAAAGCCTAGAATCAATTGTAAACGACTTTTGTAACGGGCAAGGTGTTGTAAGTGGTTGAGCAGCTGCCATACTGCGATCCACTGAAGCTTATCCTTTGCTTGATGATTCGAAATATAAAAAAAATGTAAATATGCATGTGTAAATATGTATATTTAGTATAAAAAATCTTTATATGCTATATCTAAGAAAGCATATAAGGATTTATCACGGGTTGTCCACGTTTCCCTACTAATTGTGGCCTACTAACTGTTTCGTCATCTTATTAGTGACGTGAAAAATGAAAATAATATTTTTCATTTATATTGTTATAAGTCTTAAACCTTAAGACGGCGGGAGTTGAATTACTTTCGTTTAGGTAGCCAAATGCCTCGTCATCTTATTAGTGACGTGAAAATGAAAATAATATTTTTCATTTATTTGTTATAGTCTTAAACCTTATAACGGCGGAGTAATTACTTTCTTTGTGCCAAATGCCTCGTCTCTTATTAGTGACGTGAAAAATGAAAATAATATTTTTCATTTATATTGTTATAAGTCTTAAACCTTATAACGGCGGAAGATGAATTACTTTCTTTTAGGTAGCCAAATGCCTCGTCATCTTATTAGTGACGTGAAAAATGAAAATAATATTTTTCATTTATATTGTTATAAGTCTTAAACTTTAAGACGGCGGGAGTTGAATTACTTTCGCATAGGTAGCCAAATGCCTCGTCATCTTATTAGTGACGTAAAAATGAAATATATTAAATATTTTTCATTTATATTGTTATAAGTCTTAAACCTTAAGACGGCGGGAGTTGAATTACTTTCGCATAGGTAGCCAAATGCCTCGTCATCTTATTAGTGACGCGCATGATTCAATTCAAGAGATTCCTACTGTCCCTATTTAAAACCTCACAGATATTAAAAATATTAAACATATATTGTTATAAGTCTTAAACCTTAAGACGGCGGGAGTTGAATTACTTTCGCATAGGTAGCCAAATGCCTCGTCATCTTATTAGTGACGCGCATGATTCAATTCAAGAGATTCCTTCTGTCCCTATTTAAAACCTCACGGATATTAAAAATATTAAACATATATTGTTATAAGTCTTAAACCTTAAGACGGCGGGAGTTGAATTACTTTCGCATAGGTAGCCAAATGCCTCGTCATCTTATTAGTGACGCGCATGATTCAATTCAAGAGATTCCTTCTGTCCCTATTTAAAACCTCACGGATATTAAAAATATTAAACATATATTGTTATAAGTCTTAAACCTTAAGACGGCGGGAGTTGAATTACTTTCGCATAGGTAGCCAAATGCCTCGTCATCTTATTAGTGACGCGCATGATTCAATTCAAGAGATTCCTTCTGTCCCTATCTACTTAGGCGAGCAGACGTGTTTTTCGGTCGCTCCGTTCTTGAAAATATTTTCTCCGGTAAATCGGTGTCGTACGTGGCTGAATTTAGTGTCAAAATTCGCGTATTAACTACGCGAATCGAATGGTGCAATTTTCGTCGCGGAAAACTAAAGACTATTAGTGAAAAACTCGGTTTTTCGTTTCCACACGTGGAGCACGCGGTGGTAATTTTCCATTGCAAAGCTTGGTGAGTGCGATAAGAAGCGAGACCGAGAGCGTAAGCATTTAAGAGAGAGCTTGAGAGAGAGCTTTGAGAGTGCTTGCGCTGAGCTTAAAGCTAAGAGCTTCGAGCTTAGAGCTTCGAGCTTTTGAAGCTTAGCAAAGCTCGGTGTGCTTTGTGCAGGTGAGCTTAGGAGCGTGCTTTTGTGCGCGCTTTTGGCAAACTTGTGCAGCATACCTTCGGGCAGAATATATTGTAGCATATTTTTGGGGGCCCAAAAAGTGCTGCCTACTTTTGGGTTCCAATATATTTTGTTGCATATTTTCTGGGGCCCATTTTTAAAAAAACCAGCAACAGGAGGCGCCATTGAGGGCGCGATGATTTCGAGCGCGATGTCGGAGAGTGAGCTCTCCGCAAGCAGTCGGGCAAGCAGCCGGGCAAGCAGCGCTACCGCCGCACGGGGTCGCCGCCGCGGACGCAAGTCCAAGGCGAGCTCCATCTCGGCGCCAACGCAGGCCAAGCTATTGGCCGTGCCAGGGGAGGACAAGCCGGAGCCAGTGGGTGTGCTGGAGGAGACGGCACTCTCCTCTTTGGAGATGCCGGTGACTACCGCCGCCACCGCTGCTGCTGATGCCGCTGACGCAGATGACGTCATTTTCGTTGCCCCTACACCCCCTGCTGCCGCTACCCGATGTGCCGCCGATGTCCCTGGAGCTGATGCCGCTGTCGTCGTGGATACCCCCGCTGCCGTCCCGGTGCGTTCATCCGCCCCGACACGATGCCTGGACAGGATCGTGAAGGGCGAAGCCGACGGCGTCCTAGAGGAAGTCGGCAAAATTAAGGAGGAGTTCGTTGGCCTGGTGACAGACTCTGTGCTGAACTCCTTCCAGGCTATGGAGCTGATGCGATGCATCAATAAGTATGACGGTATCGTCCAGGCCCTTATGGTGCGAAATGCAGTGCTGGAGGAAACCAACAGACTGCGAGCGACGATGTCTACTCAGATGCCATCAGCACCGGTAGCTGTGGTCAACCGGCCACCCGTTGGGTACGCATCTGCGTATCCCAGCCTGCCAGTGCCTTCTGCTGCCCCAGTGCCTGCGCCGCGAAAACCACGCGATACGTGGTCGGCCGTGGTGTCCAGCAAGGACCCGAAACTGACGGGCAAGGAGGTTGCCGAAAAGGTGCGCCGGGAGATTGCTCCTACGCTAGGAGTTCGCCTGCACGAGGTGAGAGGGCTTGCGCGTGGCGGAGCCATTATTCGCACCCCCTCGTCAGGAGAGATCAAGCGGGTTGTTGCGAGCAGAAAGTTCGGCGAGATTGGCCTCGAGGTCAAGCCGAACACTGCTCAGCTTCCGAAGCTGATCGTACAGGATGTCGCCACGCAGATCGCACCGGAGGAGTTTATGGAGGAGTTGTTCGCCAACAACCTGAAGGAGCACATCACAGAGGCGGAGTTCCGAAGGGCGGTCCATCTGGACACGAAGCCCTGGACAGTTGCCGATGGAGCCACAGTAAATGTGACTCTAGAGTGCGAGCCCAAGGTGCTGGATCTGCTGGAAGGTGGGAGGATCTACGTAAAGTGGTTCTCCTATCGATGCAGGGCACAGGTGCGGACCTACGCGTGCCACAGGTGTGTTGGCTTCAACCACAAGGTGGCAGAGTGCAAGCAAAAGGAGAACGTTTGCAGGCAATGTGGACAGACCGGCCACAGTGCACGTGGATGTGTGAACCCGGTGGACTGCCGGAATTGCCGTTTTTATGGACACCCTTCGGGTCACAGCATGCTGTCCCCGAGCTGTCCGGTGTACGCGGCGGTGCTTGCGAGGGTGAACGCTAGACACTAATGTTTAGCTTCATCCAAGCAAACTGTGGTCGAGGCCGAGCCGCGACTATTGAGCTCGCGGTCCGGCTGAGAGAGTCCGGTTGCATGTTTGCACTGCTGCAGGAGCCATACATTGGCAGCGGGACGAAGGATGTGCTGCCCGATGGAATGAGGATATACACCGACCGGAGAGGAAAGGCAGCCATCCTCGTGGATCACCAGGATGTCATCTGTATGCCGATGGAGCCCCTCACCACCGATTATGGCGTATGCGTGAGCGTAAAAGGGAGTTTTGGCTCAATCTTCCTTTGCTCCATGTACTGCCAGTTCGAAGCCGAGCTAGAACCGTACCTCAGGTACATGGATGCGGTCCTGTTGCAGGCCAACAGTACCCCCGCAATCCTGGGACTCGACGCGAACGCAGTGTCCCCCATGTGGTTTAGCAAACTCCCTCGGAACCCCGGGGGAAACGCTAACCTCAGACGGGGTGAGCTGCTGTCTGAGTGGATGCTGGAGAATGAGACCGTTGTTCTCAACCAGCCTAGCACGGTGTTCACGTTCGATACCTATTATGCGCGTAGTGATATCGACGTGACAATTGCCAACGATGCAGCATCGATGTGGGCCACATTCGAGTGGAGAGTGGACGAGTGGGAGTTGTGTGATCATAACATGATCACAGTTGTGGCAACACCAACTACCCCAAGCACAGTTGAGAGCCTAGCTCCTGTGCCGTCCTGGAACATCTCCAATGCTCGTTGGCAATTGTTCGAACAGGAGATGGTGAGACGCGCAGCCGATATTCCGGAAGACTTCTCACAGTCGCCGTTGGACCAGCAAGTTTCGACCCTGCGCAGCATGGTGCACGATGTGTGCGACCTTGCGCTGGGAAGAAGGACGCCGAGATCGCCTAGGAGAAGGAAGCCAGGTTGGTGGACCGCCAGCCTGAACACGGTGAGACGCGAAGTCAGGAGACTTCGCCGCCGGCTTCAAAACGCTCGTCGTCGTGGTGACGATGATGCGACTGAGCTTCTTGTGGTCGCGCTGAGGCAAGCCTCAGCCGAGTGCAAAAAGCTCATCCTAAGGGCGAAGGAGGAGAGCTGGAGACGCTTCGTGGGAGAAAACGCACACGATCCATGGGGGCGCGTCTACAAGATCTGCCGAGGACGCAGAAAGTGCACGGAGATTGGGTGCCTTCGCGTTGATGGCGAGCTGGTCACCGATTGGGGTGACTGTGCGCGTGTGCTCCTCCGTAACTTTTTCCCAGTTGCGGAGTCCGATGCACCGATTGCCGGAGCGGAGGATGTCCCACCGGCCCTCGAGGAAGTAGAGGTTGATGCTTGTGTCGCCAGGTTGAAGAGCAGACGCTCTCCCGGCATGGACGGCATCACAGGCACTATCTGCAAAGCAGTGTGGCGCGCCGTACCTCAGCACCTGATGGCGCTATATTCCCGATGCATCCAGTCGGGTTACTTCCCCCGAGAGTGGAAGCGTCCACGTGTAGTGGCGCTGCTCAAGGGGCCCGATAAGGACAGGTGCGAACCCTCGTCGTACCGTGGGATATGCCTGTTGCCGGTATTTGGCAAGGTGCTCGAGGCCATCATGGTCAATCGTGTGAGAGAAGTTCTTCCGGAAGGATGCAGATGGCAGTTCGGATTCCGCCAAGGACGATGCGTCGAAGATGCCTGGAGGCATGTGATGAGCAGTGTCGCCGCCAGCCCGGCGAGATACGTGCTCGGAATCTTCGTCGACTTCAAAGGAGCGTTCGACAATGTTGAATGGAGTGCTGCGCTGCGCCGGCTCGCCGACTTGGGATGCCGAGAGTTGAGCTTGTGGCAGAGCTTCTTCTCAGACAGGAGCGCAGAGATCCGAAGCAGTTCTGGAGCCGTGTCGGTTCCAGTAACTAGAGGCTGCCCGCAGGGATCCATTAGTGGCCCATTTATTTGGGATCTGCTGATGGACGTCCTGCTGCGGCGCCTCCAGCCATACTGCGCTTTCAGCGCGTATGCGGATGACCTGCTGCTTCTCGTCGAGGGCAAATCTCGAGCCGTGCTGGAGGACAAAGGAGCGCAACTGATGTCCATCGTTGAAGCGTGGGGTACGGAAATCGGTGTTACCATTTCCACCAGCAAGACGGTGATAATGCTGCTGAAGGGGGCCCTCGCGCGTACCCCGAGTGTGAGAGCCGCAGGAGCGTTTCTCCCATACGTACGCAGCTGCCGGTACCTTGGCATCACGGTCAGCGAGCGTTTGTTTTTCACTGCGCATATCGCATCGCTGCGTCAGCGAATGGCCGGAGTCGTGGGAGCATTGGCGCGTGTGCTGCGAGTCGACTGGGGATTCAGTCCTCGGGCCAGGCGGACCATTTATGCCGGACTCATGGTGCCCTGTGCACTATTTGGTGCCTCGGTGTGGTATGTCTTTACGACGCGGCGAGTTGTAGCCAGGAGGCTACTCCTCTCCTGCCAGAGGCTTCTCCTTTTAGGATGCCTTCCGGTATGCCGAACAGTGTCAACCCTGGCACTGCAGGTGCTTGCTGGAGCCCCGCCTCTTGACTTGGTTGCTATGAAAATAGGAATCAAGTACAAGTTGAAGCGTGGATACCCGTTGGAGGGGAACGACTGGCTCTACGGCGAAGACATTTCAGGTCTGAGCTGGGCGCAAAAAGTCGCGCGCATCGAAGGATGCCTCCTGTCGGACTGGCAGAGCAGGTGGGATGACGCTGGTTCGCCCGGTCGGGTGACCAACAAATTCATCCCGGACGTCTCGTCCGTATACGAGAATCCAGACTTTGGATTCACGATGCGCGCTGGCTTTTTTCCTGACAGGGCATGGGTCGTTCAACGCATTTCTGCATAGACGAGCTCGTAGTGACACTGCCGCATGCTCATGTGGCGATCCTAATGAGGATTGGGAGCACATTTTATGTGTCTGCCCCCTCTATGCAGACTTGCGAGACCTCGATGGACTCGGTCTGCAGCACGTTGGCGGAACCTGGACGTTTGGAAGGATTCTGGAGAGCGACGACAGGATGAGGAAGCTGGAGCAGTTTGCTGAGGAGGTGTTCCGGAGGAGGAGGGGTCTTTAGACCCGCTTCTCGTTGCCGTGTGGCTAGCGGCGAAGAATTCTGCCACAGTTCGCCATAGCTTGTCGTAGGAGGCGACTAACATGGCAGGGCCCCCCATCCGAGCTTGTCGGAGCTAAAGGGGTGGGTCACCGTGCCCACAAACTTCGGTGCCACGGGTTGGATAGTGTGTCCAAGACACTACCATTGAGGTAGGCCCCCTTGTGGGAGTATCGTGGTGGCTGTGGTTGATACCCATATCGCGGGTAGAGTCCTCGGACTCGACGTGGAGTTGCGTTACACAACTCGGGTGCTGTGACCCATAGATCAGCAGAGGTGATAGATACACTTCGCCTCTTATCCAGAGGGAGTATGCTGCCCGGCAAGCACATACTTGAAAGGTACCAGGCTGGTCGCTATGTACATAGCTATAGCTTCTAGTCTGGGGCGCTGGCAGGCGTACCATCCGTGCCCATGCACTATATACCTCTTGTGGGTATATTCGAGTGCCGTGGTCGTAATCCCTTCAGTGTGGAACACGCCACGTAAAACAAGTTCGGAGAGATCCGAGACCCTCATGTCCCTATTTAAAACCTCACGGATATTAAAAATATTAAACATATATTGTTATAAGTCTTAAACCTTAAGACGGCGGGAGTTGAATTACTTTCGCATAGGTAGCCAAATGCCTCGTCATCTTATTAGTGACGCGCATGATTCAATTCAAGAGATTCCTTCTGTCCCTATTTAAAACCTCACGGATATTAAAAATATTAAACATATATTGTTATAAGTCTTAAACCTTAAGACGGCGGGAGTTGAATTACTTTCGCATAGGTAGCCAAATGCCTCGTCATCTTATTAGTGACGCGCATGATTCAATTCAAGAGATTCCTACTGTCCCTATTTAAAACCTCACGGATATTAAAAATATTAAACATATATTGTTATAAGTCTTAAACCTTAAGACGGCGGGAGTTGAATTACTTTCGCATAGGTAGCCAAATGCCTCGTCATCTTATTAGTGACGCGCATGATTCAATTCAAGAGATTCCTTCTGTCCCTATTTAAAACCTCACGGATATTAAAAATATTAAACATATATTGTTATAAGTCTTAAACCTTAAGACGGCGGGAGTTGAATTACTTTCGCATAGGTAGCCAAATGCCTCGTCATCTTATTAGTGACGCGCATGATTCAATTCAAGAGATTCCTACTGTCCCTATTTAAAACCTCACGGATATTAAAAATATTAAACATATATTGTTATAAGTCTTAAACCTTAAGACGGCGGGAGTTGAATTACTTTCGCATAGGTAGCCAAATGCCTCGTCATCTTATTAGTGACGCGCATGATTCAATTCAAGAGATTCCTTCTGTCCCTATTTAAAAACTCACGAATATTAAAAATATTAAAAATATTTTCATATGGATATGCAATCGTATGGATATCCAAATATGTGTGGGAAAGTCGTACTTCCTATACGATAAATGACCGGATTGACGAAACCGTGTTCAAAAAGGTATATAGGGTAGGTGGTGTTCGGCCTACCAATATAATATTAAAATAATATTATATTAAACAGAAGATCGCCAGTATTAATATATAAGCATATGGTTATGAATACATATGCATATAACATATATGAAAATATATGAATATATATAAAAAAATATATATGAATATGAAAATATTTATATGTATATGGAATATATGGTAGGTGATGGTGTTAGCCTACCATATAATATATAATATAATAATTTAATTATATTATATTAAATATGGAAATATTAAAAATATATTAAAAATATTAAAAATATTTTCATATGGATATGCAATCGTATGGATATCCAAATATGTGTGGGAAAGTCATACTTCCCATACAATAAATGACCGGATTGACGAAACCGTGTTCAAAAAGGTATATAGGGTAGGTGGTGTTCGGCCTACCAATATAATATTAAAATAATATTATATTAAACAGAAGACCGCCAGTATTAATATATAAGCATATGGTTATGAATACATATGCATATAACATATATGAAAATATATGAATATAAAAAAATATATATGGATATGAAAATATTTATATGTATATGAAATATATGGTAGGTGATGGTGATAGCCTACCATATAATATATAATATAATAATTTAATTATATTATATTAAATATGGAAATATTAAAAATATATTAAAAATATTAAAAATATTTTCATATGGATATGCAATCGTATGGATATCCAAATATGTGTGGGAAAGTCATACTTCCCATACAATAAATGACCGGATTGACGAAACCGTGTTCAAAAAGGTATATAGGGTAGGTGGTGTTCGGCCTACCAATATAATATTAAAATAATATTATATTAAACAGAAGACCGCCAGTATTAATATATAAGCATATGGTTATGAATACATATGCATATAACATATATGAAAATATATGAATATAAAAAAATATATATGGATATGAAAATATTTATATGTATATGAAATATATGGTAGGTGATGGTGATAGCCTACCATATAATATATATATATAATTTAATTTAATTATATTATATTAAATATGGAAATATTAAAAATATATTAAAAATATTAAAAATATTTTCATATGGATATGCAATCGTATGGATATCCAAATATGTGTGGGAAAGTCATACTTCCCATACAATAAATGACCGGATTGACGAAACCGTGTTCAAAAAGGTATATAGGGTAGGTGGTGTTCGGCCTACCAATATAATATTAAAATAATATTATATTAAACAGAAGACCGCCAGTATTAATATATAAGCATATGGTTATGAATACATATGCATATAACATATATGAAAATATATGAATATAAAAAAATATATATGGATATGAAAATATTTATATGTATATGAAATATATGGTAGGTGATGGTGATAGCCTACCATATAATATATAATATAATAATTTAATTATATTATATTAAATATGGAAATATTAAAAATATATTAAAAATATTAAAAATATTTTCATATGGATATGCAATCGTATGGATATCCAAATATGTGTGGGAAAGTCATACTTCCCATACAATAAATGACCGGATTGACGAAACCGTGTTCAAAAAGGTATATAGGGTAGGTGGTGTTCGGCCTACCAATATAATATTAAAATAATATTATATTAAACAGAAGACCGCCAGTATTAATATATAAGCATATGGTTATGAATACATATGCATATAACATATATGAAAATATATGAATATAAAAAAATATATATGG
>JAECXV010000149.1:17500-25000 GCA_018153235.1 Drosophila malerkotliana malerkotliana
TCAATATTCTAGTATGAGAAATTAACGATTTAAGTCCTTCTTAAATGAGGCCATTTACCCATAGAGGGTGCCAGGCCCGTATAACGTTAATGATTACTAGATGATGTTTCCAAAGAGTCGTGTTGCTTGATAGTGCAGCACTAAGTGGGTGGTAAACTCCATCTAAAACTAAATATAACCATGAGACCGATAGTAAACAAGTACCGTGAGGGAAAGTTGAAAAGAACTCTGAATAGAGAGTTAAATAGTACGTGAAACTGCTTAGAGGTTAAGCCCGATGAACCTGAATATCCATTATGGAAAATTCATCATTAAAGTTATAATATTTAAATAATATTATAGAAATAGTGTGCATTTTTTCCATATAAGGACATTGTAATCTATTAACATACATAATTTATCATAAAATATGACTTATAGTTTATTCAAATTATTATGCTTGCATTTTAACATAGGATAAATGTCATTAATTTGATAAAGTGTTGATAGATTAATAAGAATACAGTGCGTTAATTTTTCGGAATTATATAATGGCATAATTATCATTGATTTTTGTGTTTATTATATGCACTTGTATGATTAACAATGCGAAAGATTCAGGATACCTTCGGGACCCGTCTTGAAACACGGACCAAGGAGTCTAACATATGTGCAAGTTATTGGGATATAAACCTAATAGCGTAATTAACTTGACTATTAATGGGATTAGTTTTTTAACTATTTTATAGTTAATTAACACAATCCCGGGGCGTTCTATATAGTTATGTATAATAATATTTATATTATTTATGCCTCTAACTGGAACGTACCTTGAGCAGATATGCTGTGACCCGAAAGATGGTGAACTATACTTGATCAGGTTGAAGTCAGGGGAAACCCTGATGGAAGACCGAAACAGTTCTGACGTGCAAATCGATTGTCAGAATTGAGTATAGGGGCGAAAGACCAATCGAACCATCTAGTAGCTGGTTCCTTCCGAAGTTTCCCTCAGGATAGCTGGTGCATTTTAATGTTATATAAAATAATCTTATCTGGTAAAGCGAATGATTAGAGGCCTTAGGGTCGAAACGATCTTAACCTATTCTCAAACTTTAAATGGGTAAGAACCTTAACTTTCTTGATATGAAGTTTAAGGTTATGATATAATGTGCCCAGTGGGCCACTTTTGGTAAGCAGAACTGGCGCTGTGGGATGAACCAAACGTAATGTTACGGTGCCCAAATTAACAACTCATGCAGAAACCATGAAAGGCGTTGGTTGCTTAAAACAGCAGGACGGTGATCATGGAAGTCGAAATCCGCTAAGGAGTGTGTAACAACTCACCTGCCGAAGCAACTAGCCCTTAAAATGGATGGCGCTTAAGTTGTATACCTATACATTACCGCTAAAGTAGATGATTTATATTACTTGTAATATAAATTTTGAAACTTTAGTGAGTAGGAAGGTACAATGGTATGCGTAGAAGTGTTTGGCGTAAGCCTGCATGGAGCTGCTATTGGTACAGATCTTGGTGGTAGTAGCAAATAATCGAATGAGACCTTGGAGGACTGAAGTGGAGAAGGGTTTCGTGTGAACAGTGGTTGATCACGAGTTAGTCGGTCCTAAGTTCAAGGCGAAAGCCGAAAATTTTCAAGTAAAAATAAATATTACAATTATTGTGAAAATTATATACTTGAATAATTTTGAACGAAAGGGAATACGGTTCCAATTCCGTAACCTGTTGAGTATCCGTTTGTTATTAAATATGGGCCTCGTGCTCATCCTGGCAACAGGAACGACCATAAAGAAGCCGTCGAGAGATATCGGAAGAGTTTTCTTTTCTGTTTTATAGTCGTACTACCATGGAAGTCTTTCGCAGAGAGATATGGTAGATGGGCTAGAAGAGCATGACATATACTGTTGTGTCGATATTTTCTCCTCGGACCTTGAAAATTTATGGTGGGGATACGCAAACTTCTCAACAGGCCGTACCAATATCCGCAGCTGGTCTCCAAGGTGAAGAGTCTCTAGTCGATAGAATAATGTAGGTAAGGGAAGTCGGCAAATTAGATCCGTAACTTCGGGATAAGGATTGGCTCTGAAGATTGAGATAGTCGGGCTTGATTGGGAAACAATAATATGGTTTATGTGCTCGTTCTGGGTAAATAGAGTTATAATCATTTATGGTTGTAACTTGTTCCCCGGATAGTTTAGTTACGTATCCAATTGTGGAACTTTCTTGCTAAAATTTTTAAGAATACTAGTTGGGTCAAACCAATTAGTTCTTATTAATTATAACGATTATCAATTAACAATCAATTCAGAACTGGCACGGACTTGGGGAATCCGACTGTCTAATTAAAACAAAGCATTGTGATGGCCCTAGCGGGTGTTGACACAATGTGATTTCTGCCCAGTGCTCTGAATGTCAAAGTGAAGAAATTCAAGTAAGCGCGGGTCAACGGCGGGAGTAACTATGACTCTCTTAAGGTAGCCAAATGCCTCGTCATCTAATTAGTGACGCGCATGAATGGATTAACGAGATTCCTTCTGTCCCTATCTACTATCTAGCGAAACCACAGCCAAGGGAACGGGCTTGGAATAATTAGCGGGGAAAGAAGACCCTTTTGAGCTTGACTCTAATCTGGCAGTGTAAGGAGACATAAGAGGTGTAGAATAAGTGGGAGATATTAGACTTCGGTTTGGTATCGACAATGAAATACCACTACTCTTATTGTTTCCTTACTTACTTGATTAAATGGAACGTGTATCATTTCCTAGCCATTATACGGATATATTTATTATATCTTATGGTATTGGGTTTTGATGCAAGCTTCTTGATCAAAGTATCACGAGTTTGTTATATAATCGCAAACAAATTCTTTAATGAGAGATGCATTCATGTATTATCGATTTGAAAATTTGGTATAACTCCAATTACTCAGGTATGATCCAATTCAAGGACATTGCCAGGTAGGGAGTTTGACTGGGGCGGTACATCTCTCAAATAATAACGGAGGTGTCCCAAGGCCAGCTCAGTGCGGACAGAAACCACACATAGAGCAAAAGGGCAAATGCTGACTTGATCTCGGTGTTCAGTACACACAGGGACAGCAAAAGCTCGGCCTATCGATCCTTTTGGTTTAAAGAGTTTTTAACAAGAGGTGTCAGAAAAGTTACCATAGGGATAACTGGCTTGTGGCGGCCAAGCGTTCATAGCGACGTCGCTTTTTGATCCTTCGATGTCGGCTCTTCCTATCATTGTGAAGCAAAATTCACCAAGCGTTGGATTGTTCACCCATGCAAGGGAACGTGAGCTGGGTTTAGACCGTCGTGAGACAGGTTAGTTTTACCCTACTAATGACAAAACGTTGTTGCGACAGCATTCCTGCGTAGTACGAGAGGAACCGCAGGTACGGACCAATGGCACAATACTTGTTCGAGCGAACAGTGGTATGACGCTACGTCCGTTGGATTATGCCTGAACGCCTCTAAGGTCGTATCCGTGCTGGACTGCAATGATAAATAAGGGGCAATTTGCATTGTATGGCTTCTAAACCATTTAAAGTTTATTATTTATATTTTAAACGACAATGGATGTGATGCCAATGTAATTTGTAACATAGTAAATTGGGAGGATCTTTGATCACCTGATGCCATGCTAGTTACATATGAAAACATTATTTAATACAATGACAAAGCCTAGAATCAATTGTAAACGACTTTTGTAACGGGCAAGGTGTTGTAAGTGGTTGAGCAGCTGCCATACTGCGATCCACTGAAGCTTATCCTTTGCTTGATGATTCGAAATATAAAAAAAATGTAAATATGCATGTGTAAATATGTATATTTAGTATAAAAAATCTTTATATGCTATATCTAAGAAAGCATATAAGGATTTATCACGGGTTGTCCACGTTTCCCTACTAATTGTGGCCTACTAACTGTTTCGTCATCTTATTAGTGACGTGAAAAATGAAAATAATATTTTTCATTTATATTGTTATAAGTCTTAAACCTTAAGACGGCGGGAGTTGAATTACTTTCGTTTAGGTAGCCAAATGCCTCGTCATCTTATTAGTGACGTGAAAAATGAAAATAATATTTTTCATTTATATTGTTATAAGTCTTAAACCTTATAACGGCGGAAGATGAATTACTTTCGTTTAGGTAGCCAAATGCCTCGTCATCTTATTAGTGACGTGAAAAATGAAAATAATATTTTTCATTTATATTGTTATAAGTCTTAAACCTTAAGACGGCGGGAGTTGAATTACTTTCGTTTAGGTAGCCAAATGCCTCGTCATCTTATTAGTGACGCGCATGATTCAATTCAAGAGATTCCTACTGTCCCTATTTAAAACCTCACAGATATTAAAAATATTAAACATATATTGTTATAAGTCTTAAACCTTAAGACGGCGGGAGTTGAATTACTTTCGCATAGGTAGCCAAATGCCTCGTCATCTTATTAGTGACGCGCATGATTCAATTCAAGAGATTCCTTCTGTCCCTATTTAAAACCTCACGGATATTAAAAATATTAAACATATATTGTTATAAGTCTTAAACCTTAAGACGGCGGGAGTTGAATTACTTTCGCATAGGTAGCCAAATGCCTCGTCATCTTATTAGTGACGCGCATGATTCAATTCAAGAGATTCCTTCTGTCCCTATTTAAAACCTCACGGATATTAAAAATATTAAACATATATTGTTATAAGTCTTAAACCTTAAGACGGCGGGAGTTGAATTACTTTCGCATAGGTAGCCAAATGCCTCGTCATCTTATTAGTGACGCGCATGATTCAATTCAAGAGATTCCTTCTGTCCCTATTTAAAACCTCACGGATATTAAAAATATTAAACATATATTGTTATAAGTCTTAAACCTTAAGACGGCGGGAGTTGAATTACTTTCGCATAGGTAGCCAAATGCCTCGTCATCTTATTAGTGACGCGCATGATTCAATTCAAGAGATTCCTTCTGTCCCTATTTAAAACCTCACGGATATTAAAAATATTAAACATATATTGTTATAAGTCTTAAACCTTAAGACGGCGGGAGTTGAATTACTTTCGCATAGGTAGCCAAATGCCTCGTCATCTTATTAGTGACGCGCATGATTCAATTCAAGAGATTCCTACTGTCCCTATTTAAAACCTCACGGATATTAAAAATATTAAACATATATTGTTATAAGTCTTAAACCTTAAGACGGCGGGAGTTGAATTACTTTCGCATAGGTAGCCAAATGCCTCGTCATCTTATTAGTGACGCGCATGATTCAATTCAAGAGATTCCTTCTGTCCCTATTTAAAACCTCACGGATATTAAAAATATTAAACATATATTGTTATAAGTCTTAAACCTTAAGACGGCGGGAGTTGAATTACTTTCGCATAGGTAGCCAAATGCCTCGTCATCTTATTAGTGACGCGCATGATTCAATTCAAGAGATTCCTACTGTCCCTATTTAAAACCTCACGGATATTAAAAATATTAAACATATATTGTTATAAGTCTTAAACCTTAAGACGGCGGGAGTTGAATTACTTTCGCATAGGTAGCCAAATGCCTCGTCATCTTATTAGTGACGCGCATGATTCAATTCAAGAGATTCCTTCTGTCCCTATTTAAAAACTCACGAATATTAAAAATATTAAAAATATTTTCATATGGATATGCAATCGTATGGATATCCAAATATGTGTGGGAAAGTCGTACTTCCTATACGATAAATGACCGGATTGACGAAACCGTGTTCAAAAAGGTATATAGGGTAGGTGGTGTTCGGCCTACCAATATAATATTAAAATAATATTATATTAAACAGAAGATCGCCAGTATTAATATATAAGCATATGGTTATGAATACATATGCATATAACATATATGAAAATATATGAATATATATAAAAAAATATATATGAATATGAAAATATTTATATGTATATGGAATATATGGTAGGTGATGGTGTTAGCCTACCATATAATATATAATATAATAATTTAATTATATTATATTAAATATGGAAATATTAAAAATATATTAAAAATATTAAAAATATTTTCATATGGATATGCAATCGTATGGATATCCAAATATGTGTGGGAAAGTCATACTTCCCATACAATAAATGACCGGATTGACGAAACCGTGTTCAAAAAGGTATATAGGGTAGGTGGTGTTCAGCCTGCCAATATAATATTAAAATAATATTATATTAAACAGAAGACCGCCAGTATTAATATATAAGCATATGGTTATGAATACATATGCATATAACATATATGAAAATATATGAATATAAAAAAATATATATGGATATGAAAATATTTATATGTATATGAAATATATGGTAGGTGATGGTGATAGCCTACCATATAATATATAATATAATAATTTAATTATATTATATTAAATATGGAAATATTAAAAATATATTAAAAATATTAAAAATATTTTCATATGGATATGCAATCGTATGGATATCCAAATATGTGTGGGAAAGTCATACTTCCCATACAATAAATGACCGGATTGACGAAACCGTGTTCAAAAAGGTATATAGGGTAGGTGGTGTTCGGCCTACCAATATAATATTAAAATAATATTATATTAAACAGAAGACCGCCAGTATTAATATATAAGCATATGGTTATGAATACATATGCATATAACATATATGAAAATATATGAATATAAAAAATATATATGGATATGAAAATATTTATATGTATATGAAATATATGGTAGGTGATGGTGATAGCCTACCATATAATATATAATATAATAATTTAATTATATTATATTAAATATGGAAATATTAAAAATATATTAAAAATATTAAAAATATTTTCATATGGATATGCAATCGTATGGATATCCAAATATGTGTGGGAAAGTCATACTTCCCATACAATAAATGACCGGATTGACGAAACCGTGTTCAAAAAGGTATATAGGGTAGGTGGTGTTCGGCCTACCAATATAATATTAAAATAATATTATATTAAACAGAAGACCGCCAGTATTAATATATAAGCATATGGTTATGAATACATATGCATATAACATATATGAAAATATATGAATATAAAAAAATATATATGGATATGAAAATATTTATATGTATATGAAATATATGGTAGGTGATGGTGATAGCCTACCATATAATATATAATATAATAATTTAATTATATTATATTAAATATGGAAATATTAAAAATATATTAAAAATATTAAAAATATTTTCATATGGATATGCAATCGTATGGATATCCAAATATGTGTGGGAAAGTCATACTTCCCATACAATAAATGACCGGATTGACGAAAGTGTGTTCAAAAAGGTATATAGGGTAGGTGGTGTCGTCCTACCAATATAATATTAAAATAATATTATATTAAACAGAAGATCGCCAGTATTAATATATAAGCATATGGTTATGAATACATATGCATATAACATATATGAAAATATATGAATATAAAAAATATATATGGATATGAAAAT
>JAECXV010000149.1:30000-38315 GCA_018153235.1 Drosophila malerkotliana malerkotliana
TTTATTCAAATTATTATGCTTGCATTTTAACATAGGATAAATGTCATTAATTTGATAAAGTGTTGATAGATTAATAAGAATACAGTGCGTTAATTTTTCGGAATTATATAATGGCATAATTATCATTGATTTTTGTGTTTATTATATGCACTTGTATGATTAACAATGCGAAAGATTCAGGATACCTTCGGGACCCGTCTTGAAACACGGACCAAGGAGTCTAACATATGTGCAAGTTATTGGGATATAAACCTAATAGCGTAATTAACTTGACTATTAATGGGATTAGTTTTTTAACTATTTTATAGTTAATTAACACAATCCCGGGGCGTTCTATATAGTTATGTATAATAATATTTATATTATTTATGCCTCTAACTGGAACGTACCTTGAGCAGATATGCTGTGACCCGAAAGATGGTGAACTATACTTGATCAGGTTGAAGTCAGGGGAAACCCTGATGGAAGACCGAAACAGTTCTGACGTGCAAATCGATTGTCAGAATTGAGTATAGGGGCGAAAGACCAATCGAACCATCTAGTAGCTGGTTCCTTCCGAAGTTTCCCTCAGGATAGCTGGTGCATTTTAATGTTATATAAAATAATCTTATCTGGTAAAGCGAATGATTAGAGGCCTTAGGGTCGAAACGATCTTAACCTATTCTCAAACTTTAAATGGGTAAGAACCTTAACTTTCTTGATATGAAGTTTAAGGTTATGATATAATGTGCCCAGTGGGCCACTTTTGGTAAGCAGAACTGGCGCTGTGGGATGAACCAAACGTAATGTTACGGTGCCCAAATTAACAACTCATGCAGAAACCATGAAAGGCGTTGGTTGCTTAAAACAGCAGGACGGTGATCATGGAAGTCGAAATCCGCTAAGGAGTGTGTAACAACTCACCTGCCGAAGCAACTAGCCCTTAAAATGGATGGCGCTTAAGTTGTATACCTATACATTACCGCTAAAGTAGATGATTTATATTACTTGTAATATAAATTTTGAAACTTTAGTGAGTAGGAAGGTACAATGGTATGCGTAGAAGTGTTTGGCGTAAGCCTGCATGGAGCTGCTATTGGTACAGATCTTGGTGGTAGTAGCAAATAATCGAATGAGACCTTGGAGGACTGAAGTGGAGAAGGGTTTCGTGTGAACAGTGGTTGATCACGAGTTAGTCGGTCCTAAGTTCAAGGCGAAAGCCGAAAATTTTCAAGTAAAAATAAATATTACAATTATTGTGAAAATTATATACTTGAATAATTTTGAACGAAAGGGAATACGGTTCCAATTCCGTAACCTGTTGAGTATCCGTTTGTTATTAAATATGGGCCTCGTGCTCATCCTGGCAACAGGAACGACCATAAAGAAGCCGTCGAGAGATATCGGAAGAGTTTTCTTTTCTGTTTTATAGTCGTACTACCATGGAAGTCTTTCGCAGAGAGATATGGTAGATGGGCTAGAAGAGCATGACATATACTGTTGTGTCGATATTTTCTCCTCGGACCTTGAAAATTTATGGTGGGGATACGCAAACTTCTCAACAGGCCGTACCAATATCCGCAGCTGGTCTCCAAGGTGAAGAGTCTCTAGTCGATAGAATAATGTAGGTAAGGGAAGTCGGCAAATTAGATCCGTAACTTCGGGATAAGGATTGGCTCTGAAGATTGAGATAGTCGGGCTTGATTGGGAAACAATAATATGGTTTATGTGCTCGTTCTGGGTAAATAGAGTTATAATCATTTATGGTTGTAACTTGTTCCCCGGATAGTTTAGTTACGTATCCAATTGTGGAACTTTCTTGCTAAAATTTTTAAGAATACTAGTTGGGTCAAACCAATTAGTTCTTATTAATTATAACGATTATCAATTAACAATCAATTCAGAACTGGCACGGACTTGGGGAATCCGACTGTCTAATTAAAACAAAGCATTGTGATGGCCCTAGCGGGTGTTGACACAATGTGATTTCTGCCCAGTGCTCTGAATGTCAAAGTGAAGAAATTCAAGTAAGCGCGGGTCAACGGCGGGAGTAACTATGACTCTCTTAAGGTAGCCAAATGCCTCGTCATCTAATTAGTGACGCGCATGAATGGATTAACGAGATTCCTTCTGTCCCTATCTACTTAGGCGAGCAGACGTGTTTTTCGGTCGCTCCGTTCTTGAAAATATTTTCTCCGGTAAATCGGTGTCGTACGTGGCTGAATTTAGTGTCAAAATTCGCGTATTAACTACGCGAATCGAATGGTGCAATTTTCGTCGCGGAAAACTAAAGACTATTAGTGAAAAACTCGGTTTTTCGTTTCCACACGTGGAGCACGCGGTGGTAATTTTCCATTGTAAAGCTTGGTGAGTGCGATAAGAAGCGAGACCGAGAGCGTAAGCATTTAAGAGAGAGCTTGAGAGAGAGCTTTGAGAGTGCTTGCGCTGAGCTTAAAGCTAAGAGCTTCGAGCTTAGAGCTTCGAGCTTTTGAAGCTTAGCAAAGCTCGGTGTGCTTTGTGCAGGTGAGCTTAGGAGCGTGCTTTTGTGCGCGCTTTTGGCAAACTTGTGCAGCATACCTTCGGGCAGAATATATTGTAGCATATTTTTGGGGGCCCAAAAAGTGCTGCCTACTTTGGGTTCCATATATTTTTGTTGCATATTTTCTGGGGCCCATTTCTAAAAAACCAGCAACAGGAGGCGCCATTGAGGGGCGCGATGATTTCGAGCGCGATGTCGGAGAGTGAGCTCTCCGCAAGCAGTCGGGCAAGCAGCCGGGCAAGCAGCGCTACCGCCGCACGGGGTCGCCGCCGCGGACGCAAGTCCAAGGCGAGCTCCATCTCGGCGCCAACGCAGGCCAAGCTATTGGCCGTGCCAGGGAGGACAAGCCGGAGCCAGTGGGTGTGCTGGAGGAGACGGCACTCTCCTCTTTGGAGATGCCGGTGACTACCGCCGCCACCGCTGCTGCTGATGCCGCTGACGCAGATGACGTCATTTTCGTTGCCCCTACACCCCCTGCTGCCGCTACCCGATGTGCCGCCGATGTCCCTGGAGCTGATGCCGCTGTCGTCGTGGATACCCCCGCTGCCGTCCCGGTGCGTTCATCCGCCCCGACACGATGCCTGGACAGGATCGTGAAGGGCGAAGCCGACGGCGTCCTAGAGGAAGTCGGCAAAATTAAGGAGGAGTTCGTTGGCCTGGTGACAGACTCTGTGCTGAACTCCTTCCAGGCTATGGAGCTGATGCGATGCATCAATAAGTATGACGGTATCGTCCAGGCCCTTATGGTGCGAAATGCAGTGCTGGAGGAAACCAACAGACTGCGAGCGACGATGTCTACTCAGATGCCATCAGCACCGGTAGCTGTGGTCAACCGGCCACCCGTTGGGTACGCATCTGCGTATCCCAGCCTGCCAGTGCCTTCTGCTGCCCCAGTGCCTGCGCCGCGAAAACCACGCGATACGTGGTCGGCCGTGGTGTCCAGCAAGGACCCGAAACTGACGGGCAAGGAGGTTGCCGAAAAGGTGCGCCGGGAGATTGCTCCTACGCTAGGAGTTCGCCTGCACGAGGTGAGAGGGCTTGCGCGTGGCGGAGCCATTATTCGCACCCCCTCGTCAGGAGAGATCAAGCGGGTTGTTGCGAGCAGAAAGTTCGGCGAGATTGGCCTCGAGGTCAAGCCGAACACTGCTCAGCTTCCGAAGCTGATCGTACAGGATGTCGCCACGCAGATCGCACCGGAGGAGTTTATGGAGGAGTTGTTCGCCAACAACCTGAAGGAGCACATCACAGAGGCGGAGTTCCGAAGGGCGGTCCATCTGGACACGAAGCCCTGGACAGTTGCCGATGGAGCCACAGTAAATGTGACTCTAGAGTGCGAGCCCAAGGTGCTGGATCTGCTGGAAGGTGGGAGGATCTACGTAAAGTGGTTCTCCTATCGATGCAGGGCACAGGTGCGGACCTACGCGTGCCACAGGTGTGTTGGCTTCAACCACAAGGTGGCAGAGTGCAAGCAAAAGGAGAACGTTTGCAGGCAATGTGGACAGACCGGCCACAGTGCACGTGGATGTGTGAACCCGGTGGACTGCCGGAATTGCCGTTTTTATGGACACCCTTCGGGTCACAGCATGCTGTCCCCGAGCTGTCCGGTGTACGCGGCGGTGCTTGCGAGGGTGAACGCTAGACACTAATGTTTAGCTTCATCCAAGCAAACTGTGGTCGAGGCCGAGCCGCGACTATTACGTGCTCGGAATCTTCGTCGACTTCAAAGGAGCATTCGACAATGTTGAATGGAGTGCTGCGCTGCGCCGGCTCGCCGACGTGGGATGCCGAGAGTTGAGCTTGTGGCAGAGCTTCTTCTCAGACAGGAGCGCAGAGATCCGAAGCAGTTCTGGAGCCGTGTCGGTTCCAGTAACTAGAGGCTGCCCACAGGGATCCATTAGTGGCCCATTTATTTGGGATCTGCTGATGGACGTCCTGCTGCGGCGCCTCCAGCCATACTGCGCTTTTAGCGCGTATGCGGATGACCTGCTGCTCCTCGTCGAGGCAAATCTCGAGCCGTGCTGGAGGATAAAGGAGCGCAACTGATGTCCATCGTTGAAGCGTGGGGTACGGAAATCGGTGTTACCATTTCCACCAGCAAGACGGTGATAATGCTGCTGAAGGGGCCCTCGCGCGTACCCCGAGTGTGAGAGCCGCAGGAGCGTTTCTCCCATACGTACGCAGCTGCCGGTACCTTGGCATCACGGTCAGCGAGCGTTTGTTTTCACTGCGCATATCGCATCGCTGCGTCAGCGAATGGCCGGAGTCGTGGGAGCATTGGCGCGTGTGCTGCAAGTCGACTGGGGATTCAGTCCTCGGGCCAGGCGGACCATTTATGCCGGACTCATGGTGCCCTGTGCACTATTTGGTGCCTCGGTGTGGTATGTCTTTACGACGCGGCGAGTTGTAGCCAGGAGGCTCACTCCTCTCCTGCCAGAGGCTTCTCCTTTTAGGATGCCTTCCGGTATGCCGAACAGTGTCAACCCTGGCACTGCAGGGTGCTTGCTGGAGCCCCGCCTCTTGACTTGGTTGCTATGAAAATAGGAATCAAGTACAAGTTGAAGCGTGGATACCCGTTGGAGGGGAACGACTGGCTCTACGGCGAAGACATTTCAGGTCTGAGCTGGGCGCAAAAAGTCGCGCGCATCGAAGGATGCCTCCTGTCGGACTGGCAGAGCAGGTGGGATGACGCTGGTTCGCCCGGTCGGGTGACCAACAAATTCATCCCGGACGTCTCGTCCGTATACGAGAATCCAGACTTTGGATTCACGATGCGCGCTGGCTTTTTGTTGACAGGGCATGGGTCGTTCAATGCATTTCTGCATAGACGAGCTCTTAGCGATACTGCCGCATGCTCATGTGGCGATCCTAATGAGGATTGGGAGCACATTTTATGTGTCTGCCCCCTCTATGCAGACTTGCGAGACCTCGATGGACTCGGTCTGCAGCACGTTAGCGGAACCTGGACGTTTGGAAGGATTCTGGAGAGCGACGACAGGATGAGGAAGCTGGAGCAGTTTGCTGAGGAGGCGTTCCGGAGGAGGAGGGGTCTTTAGACCCGCTTCTCGTTGCCGTGTGGCTAGCGGCGAAGAATTCTGCCACAGTTCGCCATAGCTTGTCGTAGGAGGCGACTAACATGGCAGGGCCCCCATCCGAGCTTGTCGGAGCTAAAGGGGTGGGTCACCGTGCCCACAAACTTCGGTGCCACGGGTTGGATAGTGTGTCCAAGACACTACCATTGAGGTAGGCCCCTTGTGGGAGTATCGTGGTGGCTGTGGTTGATACCCATATCGCGGGTAGAGTCCTCGGACTCGACGTGGGTGCGTTACACAACTCGGGTGCTGTGACCCATAGATCAGCAGAGGTGATAGATACACTTCGCCTCTTATCCAGAGGGAGTATGTTGCCCGGCAAGCACATACTTGAAAGGTACCAGGCTGGTCGCTATGTACATAGCTATAGCTTCTAGTCTGGGGCGCTGGCAGGCGTACCATCCGTGCCCATGCACTATATACCCCTTGTGGGTATATTCGAGTGCCGTGGTCGTAATCCCTTCAGTGTGGAACACGCCACGTTAAACAAGTTCGGAGAGATCCGAGACCCTCATGTCCCTATCTACTATCTAGCGAAACCACAGCCAAGGGAACGGGCTTGGAATAATTAGCGGGGAAAGAAGACCCTTTTGAGCTTGACTCTAATCTGGCAGTGTAAGGAGACATAAGAGGTGTAGAATAAGTGGGAGATATTAGACTTCGGTTTGGTATCGACAATGAAATACCACTACTCTTATTGTTTCCTTACTTACTTGATTAAATGGAACGTGTATCATTTCTAGCCATTATACGGATATATTTATTATATCTTATGGTATTGGGTTTTGATGCAAGCTTCTTGATCAAAGTATCACGAGTTTGTTATATAATCGCAAACAAATTCTTTAATGAGATGCATTCATGTATTATCGATTTGAAAATTTGGTATAACTCCAATTACTCAGGTATGATCCAATTCAAGGACATTGCCAGGTAGGGAGTTTGACTGGGGCGGTACATCTCTCAAATAATAACGGAGGTGTCCCAAGGCCAGCTCAGTGCGGACAGAAACCACACATAGAGCAAAAGGGCAAATGCTGACTTGATCTCGGTGTTCAGTACACACAGGGACAGCAAAAAGCTCGGCCTATCGATCCTTTTGGTTTTAAAGAGTTTTTTAACAAGAGGTGTCAAAAAGTTACCATAGGGATAACTGGCTTGTGGCGGCCAAGCGTTCATAGCGACGTCGCTTTTTGATCCTTCGATGTCGGCTCTTCCTATCATTGTGAAGCAAAATTCACCAAGCGTTGGATTGTTCACCCATGCAAGGGAACGTGAGCTGGGTTTAGACCGTCGTGAGACAGGTTAGTTTTACCCTACTAATGACAAAACGTTGTTGCGACAGCATTCCTGCGTAGTACGAGAGGAACCGCAGGTACGGACCAATGGCACAATACTTGTTCGAGCGAACAGTGGTATGACGCTACGTCCGTTGGATTATGCCTGAACGCCTCTAAGGTCGTATCCGTGCTGGACTGCAATGATAAATAAGGGGCAATTTGCATTGTATGGCTTCTAAACCATTTAAAGTTTATTATTTATATTTTAAACGACAATGGATGTGATGCCAATGTAATTTGTAACATAGTAAATTGGGAGGATCTTTGATCACCTGATGCCATGCTAGTTACATATGAAAACATTATTTAATACAATGACAAAGCCTAGAATCAATTGTAAACGACTTTTGTAACGGGCAAGGTGTTGTAAGTGGTTGAGCAGCTGCCATACTGCGATCCACTGAAGCTTATCCTTTGCTTGATGATTCGAAATATAAAAAAAATGTAAATATGCATGTGTAAATATGTATATTTAGTATAAAAAAATCTTTATATGCTATATCTAAGAAAGCATATAAGGATTTATCACGGGTTGTCCACGTTTCCCTACTAATTGTGGCCTACTAACTGTTTCGTCATCTTATTAGTGACGTGAAAAATGAAAATAATATTTTTCATTTATATTGTTATAAGTCTTAAACCTTAAGACGGCGGGAGTTGAATTACTTTCGTTTAGGTAGCCAAATGCCTCGTCATCTTATTAGTGACGTGAAAAATGAAAATAATATTTTTCATTTATATTGTTATAAGTCTTAAACCTTATAACGGCGGAAGATGAATTACTTTCTTTTAGGTAGCCAAATGCCTCGTCATCTTATTAGTGACGTGAAAAATGAAAATAATATTTTTCATTTATATTGTTATAAGTCTTAAACCTTATAACGGCGGAAGATGAATTACTTTCTTTTAGGTAGCCAAATGCCTCGTCATCTTATTAGTGACGTGAAAATGAAAATAATATTTTTCATTTATATTGTTATAAGTCTTAAACTTTAAGACGGCGGGAGTTGAATTACTTTCGCATAGGTAGCCAAATGCCTCGTCATCTTATTAGTGACGTGAAAAATGAAAATAATATTTTTCATTTATATTGTTATAAGTCTTAAACCTTAAGACGGCGGGAGTTGAATTACTTTCGCATAGGTAGCCAAATGCCTCGTCATCTTATTAGTGACGCGCATGATTCAATTCAAGAGATTCCTACTGTCCCTATTTAAAACCTCACAGATATTTAAAAATATTAAACATATATTGTTATAAGTCTTAAACCTTAAGACGGCGGGAGTTGAATTACTTTCGCATAGGTAGCCAAATGCCTCGTCATCTTATTAGTGACGCATGATTCAATTCAAGAGATTCCTACTGTCC
>JAECXV010000015.1:0-192268 GCA_018153235.1 Drosophila malerkotliana malerkotliana
CGTGAAGTGCCTGGCCGATCTCCCTGCCAAGGCCTGGAGTGCCCAGACGATTCCCCTGCCGACGCGTGGAGTGCTTGGCCGATCCGCTGCCAGCTGATAACCCGCCAATACGTGAAATGCCTGGCCGATCTCCCTGCCAAGGCCTGGAGGCCCAGCCGATTCCCCTGCCGACGCGTGGAGTGCTTGGCCGATCCCCTGCCAGCTGATAACCCGCCAATACGTGAAGTGCCTGGCCAATTTCCCTGCCAAGGCCTGGAGTGCCTAGCCGATTCCCTGCCAACTGATAACCCGCCAATACGTGAAGTGCCTGGCCGATCTCCCTGCCAAGGCCTGGAGGCCCAGCCGATTCCCCTGCCGACGCGTGGAGTGCTTGGCCGATCCCCTGCCAGCTGATAAGCCGCCAATCCGTGAGGGGCCTGGCCAATCTCCCTGCCAAGGCCTGGAGTGCCCGGTCGATCCCCATGCCGAGGTGTGGAGTGCCCAGCCGATTCCCCTGCCGACGCGTGGAGTGCCTAGCCGATTCCCCTGCCAGCTGATAACCCGCCAATACGTGAAGTGCCTGGCCGATCTCCCTGCCAAGGCCTGGAGTGCCCGGTCGATCCCCATGCCGAGGTGTGGAGTGCCCAGCCGATTCCCCTGCCGACGCGTGGAGTGCTTGGCCGATCCCCTGCCAGCTGATAACCCGCCAATACGTGAAGTGCCTGGCCAATCTCCCTGCCAAGGCCTGGAGTGCCCGGTCGATCCCCATGCCGAGGTGTGGAGTGCCCAGCCGATTCCCCTGCCGACGCGTGGAGTGCTTGGCCGATCCCCTGCCAGCTGATAACCCGCCAATACGTGAAGTGCCTGGCCAATTTCCCTGCCAAGGCCTGGAGTGTCTGGTCGATCCCCATGCCGAGGCGTGGAGTGCCCAGCCGATTCCCCTGCCGACGCGTGGAGTGCTTGGCCGATCCCCTGCCAGCTGATAACCCGCCAATACGTGAAATGCCTGGCCGATCTCCCTGCCAAGGCCTGGAGGCCCAGCCGATTCCCCTGCCGACGCGTGGAGTGCTTGGCCGATCCCCTGCCAGCTGATAACCCGCCAATACGTGAAGTGCCTGGCCAATTTCCCTGCCAAGGCCTGGAGTGCCTAGCCGATTCCCCTGCCAGCTGATAACCCGCCAATACGTGAAGTGCCTGGCCGATCTCCCTGCCAAGGCCTGGAGGCCCAGCCGATTCCCCTGCCGACGCGTGGAGTGCTTGGCCGATCCCCTGCCAGCTGATAACCCGCCAATCCGTGAAGTGCCTGGCCAATCTCCCTGCCAAGGCCTGGAGTGCCCAGACGATTCCCCTGCCGACGCGTGGAGTGCTTGGCCGATTCCCCTGCCGACGCGTGGAGTGCCTAGCCGATTCCCCTGCCAGCTAATAACCCGCCAATACGTGAAGTGCCTGGCCGATCTCCCTGCCAAGGCCTGGAGTGCCCAGACGATTCCCCTGCCGACGCGTGGAGTGCTTGGCCGATCCCCTGCCAGCTGATAACCCGCCAATACGTGAAATGCCTGGCCGATCTCCCTGCCAAGGCCTGGAGGCCCAGCCGATTCCCCTGCCGACGCGTGGAGTGCTTGGCCGATCCCCTGCCAGCTGATAACCCGCCAATACGTGAAGTGCCTGGCCAATTTCCCTGCCAAGGCCTGGAGTGCCTAGCCGATTCCCCTGCCAACTGATAACCCGCCAATACGTGAAGTGCCTGGCCGATCTCCCTGCCAAGGCCTGGAGGCCCAGCCGATTCCCCTGCCGACGCGTGGAGTGCTTGGCCGATCCCCTGCCAGCTGATAAGCCGCCAATCCGTGAAGTGCCTGGCCAATCTCCCTGCCAAGGCCTGGAGTGCCCAGACGATGCCCCTGCCGACGCGTGGAGTGCTTGGCCGATCCCCTGCCAGCTGATAACACGCCAATACGTGAAGTACCTGGCCGATCTCCCTGCCAAGGCCTGGAGTGCCTGGTCGATCCCCATGCCGAGGCGTGGAGTGCCCAGCCGATTCCCCTGCCGACGCGTGGAGTGCTTGGCCGATCCCCTGCCAGCAGATAACCCGCCAATACGTGAAGTGCCTGGCCAATCTCCCTGCCAAGGCCTGGAGTGCCCGGTTGATCCCCATGCCGAAGTGTGTAGTGCCCAGCCGATTCCCCTGGCGACGCGTGGAGTGTTTGGCCGATCCCCTGCCAGCTGATAACCCGCCAATACGTGAAGTGCCTGGCCAATCTCCCTGCCAAGGCCTGGAGTGCCTGGTCGATCCCCATGCCGAAGTGTGGAGTGCCCAGCCGATTCCCTTGCCGACGCGTGGAGTGCTTGGCGGATCCCCTGCCAGCTGATAACCCGCCAATACGTGAAGTGCCTGGCCAATCTCCCTGCCAAGGCCTGGAGTGCCTGGTCGATCCCCATGCCGAGGCGTGGAGGCCCAGCCGATTCCCCTGCCGACGCGTGGAGTGCTTGGCCGATCCCCTGCCAGCTGATAACCCGCCAATACGTGAAGTGCCTGGCCAATCTCCCTGCCAAGGCCTGGAGTGCCCGGTCGATCCCCATGCCGATGTGTGGAGTGCCCAGCCGATTCCCCTGCCGACGCGTGGAGTGCTTGGCCGATCCCCTGCCAGCTGATAACCCGCCAATACGTGAAGTGCCTGGCCAATTTCCCTGCCAAGGCCTGGAGTGTCTGGTCGATCCCCATGCCGAGGCGTGGAGTGCTCAGCCGATTCCCCTGCCGACGCGTGGAGTGCCTAGCCGATTCCCCTGCCAGCTGATAACCCGCCAATACGTGAAGTGCCTGGCCGATCTCCCTGCCAAGGCCTGGAGGCCCAGCCGATTCCCCTGCCGACGCGTGGAGTGCTTGGCCGATCCCCTGTCAGCTGATAACCCGCCAATACGTGAAGTGCCTGGCCAATCTCCCTGCCAAGGCCTGGAGTGCCCGGTCGATCCCCATGCCGAAGTGCGGAGTGCCCAGCCGATTCCCCTGCCGACGCGTGGAGTGCCTAGCCGATTCCCCTGCCAGCTGATAACCCGCCAATACGTGAAGTGCCTGGCCGATCTCCCTGCCAAGGCCTGGAGTGCCCAGACGATTCCCCTGCCGACGCGTGGAGTGCTTGGCCGATCCCCTGCCAGCTGATAACCCGCCAATACGTGAAGTGCCTGGCCAATTTCCCTGCCAAGGCCTGGAGTGCCTAGCCGATTCCCCTGCCAGCTGATAACCCGCCAATACGTGAAGTGCCTGGCCAATCTCCCTGCCAAGGCCTGGAGTGCCCGGTCGATCCCCATGCCGAGGTGTGGAGTGCCCAGCCGATTCCCCTGCCGACGCGTGGAGTGCTTGGCCGATCCCCTGCCAGCTGATAACCCGCCAATACGTGAAGTGCCTGGCCAATTTCCCTGCCAAGGCCTGGAGTGCCTGGTCGATCCCCATGCCGAGGCGTGGAGTGCCCAGCCGATTCCCCTGCCGACTCGTGGAGTGCCTAGCCGATTCCCCTGCCAGCTGATAACCCGCCAATACGTGAAGTGCCTGGCCGATCTCCCTGCCAAGGCCTGGAGGCCCAGCCGATTCCCCTGCCGACGCGTGGAGTGCTTGGCCGATCCCCTGCCAGCTGATAACCCGCCAATACGTGAAGTGCCTGGCCAATCTCCCTGCCAAGGCCTGGAGTGCCCGGCCGATCCCCATGCCGAAGTGCGGAGTGCCCAGCCGATTCCCCTGCCGACGCGTGGAGTGCCTAGCCGATTCCCCTGCCAGCTGATAACCAGCCAATCCGTGAAGTGCCTGGCCAATCTCCCTGCCAAGGCCTGGAGTGCCCAGACGATTCCCCTGCCGACGCGTGGAGTGCTTGGCCGATCCCCTGCCAGCTGATAACCCGCCAATACGTGAAGTGCCTGGCCGATCTCCCTGCCAAGGCCTGGAGTGCCTGGTCGATCCCCATGCCGAGGCGTGGAGTGCCCAGCCGATTCCCCTGCCGACGCGTGGAGTGCTTGGCCGATCCCCTGCCAGCTGATAACCCGCCAATACGTGAAGTGCCTGGCCAATCTCCCTGCCAAGGCCTGGAGTGCCCGGTCGATCCCCATGCCGAAGTGTGGAGTGCCCAGCCGATTCCCCTGCCGACGCGTGGAGTGCCTAGCCGATTCCCCTGCCAGCTGATAACCCGCCAATACGTGAAGTGCCTGGCCGATCTCCCTGCCAAGGCCTGGAGTGCCCAGACGATTCCCCTGCCGACGCGTGGAGTGCTTGGCCGATCCCCTGCCAGCTGATAACCCGCCAATACGTGAAGTGCCTGGCCAATTTCCCTGCCAAGGCCTGGAGTGCCTAGCCGATTCCCCTGCCAGCTGATAACCCGCCAATACGTGAAGTGCCTGGCCAATCTCCCTGCCAAGGCCTGGAGTGCCCGGTCGATCCCCATGCCGAGGTGTGGAGTGCCCAGCCGATTCCCCTGCCGACGCGTGGAGTGCTTGGCCGATCCCCTGCCAGCTGATAACCCGCCAATACGTGAAGTGCCTGGCCAATTTCCCTGCCAAGGCCTGGAGTGCCTGGTCGATCCCCATGCCGAGGCGTGGAGTGCCCAGCCGATTCCCCTGCCGACGCGTGGAGTGCCTAGCCGATTCCCCTGCCAGCTGATAACTCGCCAATCCGTGAAGTGCCTGGCCAATCTCCCTGCCAAGGCCTGGAGTGCCCAGACGATTCCCCTGCCGACGCGTGGAGTGCTTGGCCGATCCCCTGCCAGTTGATAACCCGCCAATACGTGAAGTGCCTGGCCGATCTCCCTGCCAAGGCCTGGAGTGCCTGGTCGATCCCCATGCCGAGGCGTGGAGTGCCCAGCCGATTCCCCTGCCGACGCGTGGAGTGCTTGGCCGATCCCCTGCCAGCTGATAACCCGCCAATACGTGAAGTGCCTGGCCGATCTCCCTGCCAAGGCCTGGAGTGCCTGGTCGATCCCCATGCCGAGGCGTGGAGTGCCCAGCCGATTCCCCTGCCGACGCGTGGAGTGCTTGGCCGATCCCCTGCCAGCAGATATCCCGCCAATACGTGAAGTGCCTGGCCAATTTCCCTGCCAAGGCCTGGAGTGCCTGGTCGATCCCCATGCCGAGGCGTGGAGTGCCCAGCCGATTCCCCTGCCGACGCGTGGAGTGCCTAGCCGATTCCCCTGCCAGCTGATAACCCGCCAATACGTGAAGTGCCTGGCCGATCTCCCTGCCAAGGCCTGGAGGCCCAGCCGATTCCCCTGCCGACGCGTGGAGTGCTTGGCCGATCCCCTGCCAGCTGATAACCCGCCAATACGTGAAGTGCCTGGCCGATCTCCCTGCCAAGGCCTGGAGGCCCAGACGATTCCCCTGCCGACGCGTGGAGTGCTTGGCCGATCCCCTGCCAGCGGATAACCCGCCAATACGTGAAGTGCCTGGCCAATCTCCCTGCCAAGGCCTGGAGTGCCCGGTCGATCCCCATGCCGAGGTGTGGAGTGCCCAGCCGATTCCCCTGCCGACGCGTGGAGTGCTTGGCTGATCCCCTGCCAGCTTATAACCCTCCAATACGTGAAGTGCCTGGCCAATTTCCCTGCCAAGGCCTGGAGTGCCTGGTCGATCCCCATGCCGAGGCGTGGAGTGCCCAGCCGATTCCCCTGCCGACGCGTGGAGTGCCTAGCCGATTCCCCTGCCAGCTGATAACCCGCCAATACGTGAAGTGCCTGGCCGATTTCCCTGCCAAGGCCTGGAGGCCCAGCCGATTCCCCTGCCGACGCGTGGAGTGCTTGGCCGATCCCCTGCCAGCTGATAACCCGCCAATACGTGAAGTGCCTGGCCAATCTCCCTGCCAAGGCCTGGAGTGCCCGGTCGATCCCCACGCCGAGGTGTGGAGTGCTTGGCCGATCCCCTGCCAGCTGATAACCCGCCAATACGTGAAGTGCCTGGCCAATCTCCCTGCCAAGGCCTGGAGTGCCCAGACGATTCCCCTGCCGACGCGTGGAGTGCTTGGCCGATCCCCTGCCAGCTGATAACCCGCCAATACGTGAAGTGCCTGGCCGATCTCCCTGCCAAGGCCTGGAGTGCCTGGCCAATTTCCCTGCCAAAGCCTGGAGTGCCTGGTCGATCCCCATGCCGAGGCGTGGAGTGCCCAGCCGATTCCCCTGCCGACGCGTGGAGTGCCTAGCCGATTCCCCTGCCAGCTGATAACCCGCCAATACGTGAAGTGCCTGGCCGATCTCCCTGCCAAGGCCTGGAGGCCCAGCCGATTCCCCTGCCGACGCGTGGAGTGCTTGGCCGATCCCCTGCCAGCTGATAACCCGCCAATACGTGAAGTGCCTGGCCAATCTCCCTGCCAAGGCCTGGAGTGCCCGGTCGTGGAGTGCCTAGCCGATTCCCCCTGCCAGCTGATAACCCGCCAATACGTGAAGTGCCTGGCCGATCTCCCTGCCAAGGCCTGGAGTGCCCAGACGATTCCCCTGCCGACGCGTGGAGTGCTTGGCCGATCCCCTGCCAGCTGATAACCCGCCAATACGTGAAGTGTCTGGCCAATCTCCCTGCCAAGGCCTGGAGTGCCCAGACGATTCCCCTGCCGACGCGTGGAGTGCTTGGCCGATCCCCTGCCAGCTGATAACCCGCCAATACGTGAAGTGCCTGGCCGATCTCCCTGCCAAGGCCTGGAGTGCCTGGTCGATCCCCATGCCGAGGCGTGGAGTGCCCAGCCGATTCCCCTGCCGACGCGTGGAGTGCTTGGCCGATCCCCTGCCAGCTGATAACCCGCCAATACGTGAAGTGCCTGGCCGATCTCCCTGCCAAGGCCTGGAGTGCCTGGTCGATCCCCATGCCGAGGCGTGGAGTGCCCAGCCGATTCCCCTGCCGACGCGTGGAGTGCTTGGCCGATCCCCTGCCAGCAGATATCCCGCCAATACGTGAAGTGCCTGGCCAATTTCCCTGCCAAGGCCTGGAGTGCCTGGTCGATCCCCATGCCGAGGCGTGGAGTGCCCAGCCGATTCCCCTGCCGACGCGTGGAGTGCCTAGCCGATTCCCCTGCCAGCTGATAACCCGCCAATACGTGAAGTGCCTGGCCGATCTCCCTGCCAAGGCCTGGAGTGCCCAGACGATTCCCCTGCCGACGCGTGGAGTGCTTAGCCGATCCCCTGCCAGCTGATAACCCGCCAATACGTGAAGTGCCTGGCCGATCTCCCTGCCAAGGCCTGGAGTGCCTGGTCGATCCCCATGCCGAGGCGTGGAGTGCCCAGCCGATTCCCCTGCCGACGCGTGGAGTGCTTGGCCGATCCCCTGCCAGCTGATAACCCGCCAATACGTGAAGTGCCTGGCCGATCTCCCTGCCAAGGCCTGGAGTGCCTGGTCGATCCCCATGCCGAGGCGTGGAGTGCCCAGCCGATTCCCCTGCCGACGCGTGGAGTGCTTGGCCGATCCCCTGCCAGCAGATATCCCGCCAATACGTGAAGTGCCTGGCCAATTTCCCTGCCAAGGCCTGGAGTGCCTGGTCGATCCCCATGCCGAGGCGTGGAGTGCCCAGCCGATTCCCCTGCCGACGCGTGGAGTGCCTAGCCGATTCCCCTGCCAGCTGATAACCCGCCAATACGTGAAGTGCCTGGCCGATCTCCCTGCCAAGGCCTGGAGGCCCAGCCGATTCCCCTGCCGACGCGTGGAGTGCTTGGCCGATCCCCTGCCAGCTGATAACCCGCCAATACGTGAAGTGCCTGGCCGATCTCCCTGCCAAGGCCTGGAGGCCCAGACGATTCCCCTGCCGACGCGTGGAGTGCTTGGCCGATCCCCTGCCAGCGGATAACCCGCCAATACGTGAAGTGCCTGGCCAATCTCCCTGCCAAGGCCTGGAGTACCCGGTCGATCCCCATGCCGAGGTGTGGAGTGCCCAGCCGATTCCCCTGCCGACGCGTGGAGTGCTTGGCTGATCCCCTGCCAGCTTATAACCCTCCAATACGTGAAGTGCCTGGCCAATTTCCCTGCCAAGGCCTGGAGTGCCTGGTCGATCCCCATGCCGAGGCGTGGAGTGCCCAGCCGATTCCCCTGCCGACGCGTGGAGTGCCTAGCCGATTCCCCTGCCAGCTGATAACCCGCCAATACGTGAAGTGCCTGGCCGATCTCCCTGCCAAGGCCTGGAGGCCCAGACGATTCCCCTGCCGACGCGTGGAGTGCTTGGCCGATCCCCTGCCAGCGGATAACCCGCCAATACGTGAAGTGCCTGGCCAATCTCCCTGCCAAGGCCTGGAGTGCCCGGTCGATCCCCATGCCGAGGTGTGGAGTGCCCAGCCGATTCCCCTGCCGACGCGTGGAGTGCTTGGCTGATCCCCTGCCAGCTTATAACCCTCCAATACGTGAAGTGCCTGGCCAATTTCCCTGCCAAGGCCTGGAGTGCCTGGTCGATCCCCATGCCGAGGCGTGGAGTGCCCAGCCGATTCCCCTGCCGACGCGTGGAGTGCCTAGCCGATTCCCCTGCCAGCTGATAACCCGCCAATACGTGAAGTGCCTGGCCGATTTCCCTGCCAAGGCCTGGAGGCCCAGCCGATTCCCCTGCCGACGCGTGGAGTGCTTGGCCGATCCCCTGCCAGCTGATAACCCGCCAATACGTGAAGTGCCTGGCCAATCTCCCTGCCAAGGCCTGGAGTGCCCGGTCGATCCCCACGCCGAGGTGTGGAGTGCTTGGCCGATCCCCTGCCAGCTGATAACCCGCCAATACGTGAAGTGCCTGGCCGATCTACCTGCCAAGGCCTGGAGGCCCAGCCGATTCCCCTGCCGACGCGTGGAGTGCTTGGCCGATCCCCTGCCAGCTGATAACCCGCCAATACGTGAAGTGCCTGGCCAATCTCCCTGCCAAGGCCTGGAGTGCCCGGTCGATCCCCATGCCGAGGTGTGGAGTGCCCAGCCGATTCCCCTGCCGACGCGTGGAGAGTTTGGCCCTGCCAGCTAATAACCCGCCAATACGTGAAGTGCCTGGCCGATCTCCCTGCCAAGGCCTGGAGGCCCAGCCGATTCCCCTGCCGACGCGTGGAGTGCTTGGCCGATCCCCTGCCAGCTGATAACCCGCCAATACGTGAAGTGCCTGGCCAATCTCCCTGCCAAGGCCTGGAGTGCCCGGTCGATCCCCATGCCGAGGCGTGGAGTGCCCAGCCGATTCCCCTGCCGACGCGTGGAGTGCCTAGCCGATTCCCCTGCCAGCTGATAACCCGCCAATACGTGAAGTGCCTGGCCGATCTCCCTGCCAAGGCCTGGAGGCCCAGCCGATTCCCCTGCCGACGCGTGGAGTGCTTGGCCGATCCCCTGCCAGCTGATAACCCGCCAATACGTGAAGTGCCTGGCCAATCTCCCTGCCAAGGCCTGGAGTGCCCAGCCGATTCCCCTGCCGACGCGTGGAGTGCTTGGCCGATCCCCTGCCAGCTGATAACCCGCCAATACGTGAAGTGCCTGGCCAATCTCCCTGCCAAGGCCTGGAGTGCCTGGTCGATCCCCATGCCGAGGCGTGGAGTGCCCAGCCGATTCCCCTGCCGACGCGTGGAGTGCTTGGCCGATCCCCTGCCAGCAGATATCCCGCCAATACGTGAAGTGCCTGGCCAATTTCCCTGCCAAGGCCTGGAGTGCCTGGTCGATCCCCATGCCGAGGCGTGGAGTGCCCAGCCGATTCCCCTGCCGACGCGTGGAGTGCCTAGCCGATTCCCCTGCCAGCTGATAACCCGCCAATACGTGAAGTGCCTGGCCGATCTCCCTGCCAAGGCCTGGAGTGCCCAGACGATTCCCCTGCCGACGCGTGGAGTGCTTAGCCGATCCCCTGCCAGCTGATAACCCGCCAATACGTGAAGTGCCTGGCCGATCTCCCTGCCAAGGCCTGGAGTGCCTGGTCGATCCCCATGCCGAGGCGTGGAGTGCCCAGCCGATTCCCCTGCCGACGCGTGGAGTGCTTGGCCGATCCCCTGCCAGCTGATAACCCGCCAATACGTGAAGTGCCTGGCCGATCTCCCTGCCAAGGCCTGGAGTGCCTGGTCGATCCCCATGCCGAGGCGTGGAGTGCCCAGCCGATTCCCCTGCCGACGCGTGGAGTGCTTGGCCGATCCCCTGCCAGCAGATATCCCGCCAATACGTGAAGTGCCTGGCCAATTTCCCTGCCAAGGCCTGGAGTGCCTGGTCGATCCCCATGCCGAGGCGTGGAGTGCCCAGCCGATTCCCCTGCCGACGCGTGGAGTGCCTAGCCGATTCCCCTGCCAGCTGATAACCCGCCAATACGTGAAGTGCCTGGCCGATCTCCCTGCCAAGGCCTGGAGGCCCAGCCGATTCCCCTGCCGACGCGTGGAGTGCTTGGCCGATCCCCTGCCAGCTGATAACCCGCCAATACGTGAAGTGCCTGGCCGATCTCCCTGCCAAGGCCTGGAGGCCCAGACGATTCCCCTGCCGACGCGTGGAGTGCTTGGCCGATCCCCTGCCAGCGGATAACCCGCCAATACGTGAAGTGCCTGGCCAATCTCCCTGCCAAGGCCTGGAGTACCCGGTCGATCCCCATGCCGAGGTGTGGAGTGCCCAGCCGATTCCCCTGCCGACGCGTGGAGTGCTTGGCTGATCCCCTGCCAGCTTATAACCCTCCAATACGTGAAGTGCCTGGCCAATTTCCCTGCCAAGGCCTGGAGTGCCTGGTCGATCCCCATGCCGAGGCGTGGAGTGCCCAGCCGATTCCCCTGCCGACGCGTGGAGTGCCTAGCCGATTCCCCTGCCAGCTGATAACCCGCCAATACGTGAAGTGCCTGGCCGATCTCCCTGCCAAGGCCTGGAGGCCCAGACGATTCCCCTGCCGACGCGTGGAGTGCTTGGCCGATCCCCTGCCAGCGGATAACCCGCCAATACGTGAAGTGCCTGGCCAATCTCCCTGCCAAGGCCTGGAGTGCCCGGTCGATCCCCATGCCGAGGTGTGGAGTGCCCAGCCGATTCCCCTGCCGACGCGTGGAGTGCTTGGCTGATCCCCTGCCAGCTTATAACCCTCCAATACGTGAAGTGCCTGGCCAATTTCCCTGCCAAGGCCTGGAGTGCCTGGTCGATCCCCATGCCGAGGCGTGGAGTGCCCAGCCGATTCCCCTGCCGACGCGTGGAGTGCCTAGCCGATTCCCCTGCCAGCTGATAACCCGCCAATACGTGAAGTGCCTGGCCGATTTCCCTGCCAAGGCCTGGAGGCCCAGCCGATTCCCCTGCCGACGCGTGGAGTGCTTGGCCGATCCCCTGCCAGCTGATAACCCGCCAATACGTGAAGTGCCTGGCCAATCTCCCTGCCAAGGCCTGGAGTGCCCGGTCGATCCCCACGCCGAGGTGTGGAGTGCTTGGCCGATCCCCTGCCAGCTGATAACCCGCCAATACGTGAAGTGCCTGGCCGATCTACCTGCCAAGGCCTGGAGGCCCAGCCGATTCCCCTGCCGACGCGTGGAGTGCTTGGCCGATCCCCTGCCAGCTGATAACCCGCCAATACGTGAAGTGCCTGGCCAATCTCCCTGCCAAGGCCTGGAGTGCTCGGTCGATCCCCATGCCGAGGTGTGGAGTGCCCAGCCGATTCCCCTGCCGACGCGTGGAGAGTTTGGCCCTGCCAGCTAATAACCCGCCAATACGTGAAGTGCCTGGCCGATCTCCCTGCCAAGGCCTGGAGGCCCAGCCGATTCCCCTGCCGACGCGTGGAGTGCTTGGCCGATCCCCTGCCAGCTGATAACCCGCCAATACGTGAAGTGCCTGGCCAATCTCCCTGCCAAGGCCTGGAGTGCCCGGTCGATCCCCATGCCGAGGCGTGGAGTGCCCAGCCGATTCCCCTGCCGACGCGTGGAGTGCCTAGCCGATTCCCCTGCCAGCTGATAACCCGCCAATACGTGAAGTGCCTGGCCGATCTCCCCTGCCAAGGCCTGGAGGCCCAGCCGATTCCCCTGCCGACGCGTGGAGTGCTTGGCCGATCCCCTGCCAGCTGATAACCCGCCAATACGTGAAGTGCCTGGCCAATCTCCCTGCCAAGGCCTGGAGTGCCCGGTCGATCCCCATGCCGAGGTGTGGAGTGCTTGGCCGATCCTCTGCCAGCTGATAACCCGCCAATACGTGAAGTGCCTGGCCAATCTCCCTGCCAAGGCCTGGAGTGCTCGGTCGATCCCCAAGCCGAGGTGTGGAGTGCCCAGCCGCTTCCCCTGCCGACGCGTGGAGTGCTTGGCCGATCCCCTGCCAGCTGATAACCCGCCAATACGTGAAGTGCCTGGCCAATTTCCCTGCCAAGGCCTGGAGTGCCTGGTCGATCCCCATGCCGAGGCGTGGAGTGCCCAGCCGATTCCCCTGCCGACGCGTGGAGTGCCTAGCCGATTCCCCTGCCAGCTGATAACCCGCCAATACGTGAAGTGCCTGGCCGATCTCCCTGCCAAGGCCTGGAGTGCCCGGTCGATCCCCATGCCGAGATGTGGAGTGCTTGGCCGATCCCCTGCCAGCTGATAACCCGCCAATACGTGAAGTGCCTGGCCAATCTCCCTGCCAAGGCCTGGAGGGCCCGGTCGATCCCCATGCCGAGGCGTGGAGTGCCCAGCCGATTCCCCTGCCGACGCGTGGAGTGCCTAGCCGATTCCCCTGCCAGCTGATAACCCGCCAATACGTGAAGTGCCTGGCCGATCTCCCTGCCAAGGCCTGGAGGCCCAGCCGATTCCCCTGCCGACGCGTGGAGTGCTTGGCCGATCCCCTGCCATCTGATAACCCGCCAATACGTGAAGTGCCTGGCCAATTTCCCTGCCAAGGCCTGGAGTGCCTGGTCGATCCCCATGCCGAGGCGTGGAGTGCCCAGCCGATTCCCCTGCCGACGCGTGGAGTGCCTAGCCGATTCCCCTGCCAGCTGATAACCCGCCAATACGTGAAGTGCCTGGCCGATCTCCCTGCCAAGGCCTGGAGGCCCAGCCGATTCCCCTGCCGACGCGTGGAGTGCTTGGCCGATCCCCTGCCAGCTGATAACCCGCCAATACGTGAAGTGCCTGGCCAATTTCCCTGCCAAGGCCTGGAGTGCCTAGCCGATTCCCCTGCCAGCTGATAACCCGCCAATACGTGAAGTGCCTGGCCGATCTCCCTGCCAAGGCCTGGAGGCCCAGCCGATTCCCCTGCCGACGCGTGGAGTGCTTGGCCGATCCCCTGCCATCTGATAACCCGCCAATACGTGAAGTGCCTGGCCGATCTCCCTGCCAAGGCCTGGAGGCCCAGCCGATTCCCCTGCCGACGCGTGGAGTGCTTGGCCGATCCTCTGCCAGCTGATAACCCGCCAATACGTGAAGTGCCTGGCCAATTTCCCTGCCAAGGCCTGGAGTGCCTAGCCGATTCCCCTGCCAGCTGATAACCCGCCAATACGTGAAGTGCCTGGCCAATCTCCCTGCCAAGGCCTGGAGTGCCCGGTCGATCCCCATGCCGAGATGTGGAGTGCTTGGCCGATCCCCTGCCAGCTGATAACCCGCCAATACGTGAAGTGCCTGGCCAATCTCCCTGCCAAGGCCTGGAGTGACGGCACTCATTCCCAGCCCAGCCGATTCCCCTGCCGACGCGTGGAGTGCTTGGCCGATCCCCTGCCAGCAGATAACCCGCTAATACGTGAAGTGCCTTGCCAATCTCCCTGCCAAGGCCTGGAGTGCCCGGTCGATCCCCATGCCGAGGCGTGGAGTGCCTAGCCGATTCCCCTGCCAGCTGATAACCCGCCAATACGTGAAGTGCCTGGCCGATCTCCCTGCCAAGGCCTGGAGTGCCCAGACGATTCCCCTGCCAACGCGTGGAGTGCTTGGCCGATCCCCTGCCAGCTGATAACCCGCCAATACGTGAAGTGCCTGGCCAATTTTCCTGCCAAGGCCTGGAGTGCCTGGTCGATCCTCATGCCGAGGCGTGGAGTGCCCATCCGATTCCCCTGCCGACGCGTGGAGTGCCTAGCCGATTCCCCTGCCAGCTGATAACCCGCCAATACGTGAAGTGCCTGGCCGATCTCCCTGCCAAGGCCTGGAGGCCCAGCCGATTCCCCTGCCGACGCGTGGAGTGCTTGGCCGATCCCCTGCCAGCTGATAACCCGCCAATACGTGAAGTGCCTGGCCGATCTCCCTGCCAAGGCCTGGAGTGCCTGGTCGATCCCCATGCCGAGGCGTGGAGTGCCCAGCCGATTCCCCTGCCGACGCGTGGAGTGGCTAGCCGATTCCCCTGCCAGCTGATAACCCGCCAATACGTGAAGTGCCTGGCCGATCTCCCTGCCAAGGCCTGGAGGCCCAGCCGATTCCCCTGCCGACGCGTGGAGTGCTTGGCCGATCCCCTGCCAGCTGATAACCCGCCAATACGTGAAGTGCCTGGCCAATTTCCCTGCCAAGGCATGGAGTGCCCAGACGATTCCCCTGCCGACGCGTGGAGTGCTTGGCCGATCCCCTGCCAGCTGATAACCCGCCAATACGTGAAGTGCCTGGCCGATCTCCCTGCCAAGGCCTGGAGTGACGGCACTCATTCCCAGCCCAGCCGATTCCCCTGCCGACGCGTGGAGTGCTTGGCCGATCCCCTGCCAGCAGATAACCCGCTAATACGTGAAGTGCCTTGCCAATCTCCCTGCCAAGGCCTGGAGTGCCCGGTCGATCCCCATGACGAGGCGTGGAGTGCCCAGCCGATTCCCCTGCCGACGCGTGGAGTGCCTAGCCGATTCCCCTGCCAGCTGATAACCCGCCAATACGTGAAGTGCCTGGCCGATCTCCCTGCCAAGGTCTGGAGTGCCCAGACGATTCCCCTGCCAACGCGTGGAGTGCTTGGCCGATCCCCTGCCAGCCGCCAATACGTGAAGTGCCTGGCCGATCTCCCTGCCAAGGTCTGGAGTGCCCAGACGATTCCCCTGCCAACGCGTGGAGAGCTTGGCCGATCCCCTGCCAGCCGCCAATACGTGAAGTGCCTGGCCGATCTCCCTGCCAAGGCCTGGAGGCCCAGCCGATTCCCCTGCCGACGCGTGGAGTGCTTGGCCGATCCCCTGCCATCTGATAACCCGCCAATACGTGAAGTGCCTGGCCAATTTTCCTGCCAAGGCCTGGAGTGCCTGGTCGATCCCCATGCCGAGGCGTGGAGTGCCCAGCCGATTCCCCTGCCGACGCGTGGAGTGCCTAGCCGATTCCCCTGCCAGCTGATAACCCGCCAATACGTGAAGTGCCTGGCCGATCTCCCTGCCAAGGCCTGGAGGCCCAGCCGATTCCCCTGCCGACGCGTGGAGTGCTTGGCCGATCCCCTGCCAGCTGATAACCCGCCAATACGTGAAGTGCCTGGCCAATTTCCCTGCCAAGGCCTGGAGTGCCCAGACGATTCCCCTGCCGACGCGTGGAGTGCTTGGCCGATCCCCTGCCAGCTGATAACCCGCCAATACGTGAAGTGCCTGGCCGATCTCCCTGCCAAGGCCTGGAGTGACGGCACTCATTCCCAGCCCAGCCGATTCCCCTGCCGACGCGTGGAGTGCTTGGCCGATCCCCTGCCAGCAGATAACCCGCTAATACGTGAAGTGCCTTGCCAATCTCCCTGCCAAGGCCTGGAGTGCCCGGTCGATCCCCATGACGAGGCGTGGAGTGCCCAGCCGATTCCCCTGCCGACGCGTGGAGTGCCTAGCCGATTCCCCTGCCAGCTGATAACCCGCCAATACGTGAAGTGCCTGGCCGATCTCCCTGCCAAGGTCTGGAGTGCCCAGACGATTCCCCTGCCAACGCGTGGAGTGCTTGGCCGATCCCCTGCCAGCTGATAACCCGCCAATACGTGAAGTGCCTGGCCGATCTACCTGCCAAGGCCTGGAGGCCCAGCCGATTCCCCTGCCGACGCGTGGAGTGCTTGGCCGATCCCCTGCCAGCTGATAACCCGCCAATACGTGAAGTGCCTGGCCAATCTCCCTGCCAAGGCCTGGAGTGCCCGGTCGATCCCCATGCCGAGGTGTGGAGTGCCCAGCCGATTCCCCTGCCGACGCGTGGAGAGCTTGGCCAAGCTGGAGTGCTTGGCCGATCGCCTGCCAGCTGATAACCCGCCAATACGTGAAGTGCCTGGCCAATTTCCCTGCCAAGGCCTGGAGTGCCTGGTCGATCCCCCTGCCGACGCGTGGAGTGCTTGGCCGATCCCCTGCCAGCTGATAACCCGCCAATACGTGAAGTGCCTGGCCGATCTCCCTGCCAAGGCCTGGAGTGACGGCACTCATTCCCAGCCCAGCCGATTCCCCTGCCGACGCGTGGAGTGCTTGGCCGATCCCCTGCCAGCAGATAACCCGCCAATACGTGAAGTGCCTGGCCAATCTCCCTGCCAAGGCCCGGTCGATCCCCATGCCGAGATGTGGAGTGCTTGGCCGATCCCCTGCCAGCTGATAACCCGCCAATACGTGAAGTGCCTGGCCAATCTCCCTGCCAAGGCCTGGAGTGCCCGGTCGATCCCCATGCCGAGGTCTGCCGAGTGCCCAGACGATTCCCTTGCCAACGCGTGGAGAGCTTGGCCGATCCCCTGCCAGCCGCCAATACGTGAAGTGCCTGGCCGATCTCCCTGCCAAGGCCTGGAGGCCCAGCCGATTCCCCTGCCGACGCGTGGAGTGCTTGGCCGATCCCCTGCCAGCTGATAACCCGCCAATACGTGAAGTGCCTGGCCAATCTCCCTGCCAAGGCCTGGAGTGCCCGGTCGATCCCCATGCCGAGGCGTGGAGTGCCCAGCCGATTCCCCTGCCGACGCGTGGAGTGCCTAGCCGATTCCCCTGCCAGCTGATAACCCGCCAATACGTGAAGTGCCTGGCCGATCTCCCTGCCAAGGCCTGGAGGCCCAGCCGATTCCCCTGCCGACGCGTGGAGTGCTTGGCCGATCCCCTGCCAGCTGATAACCCGCCAATACGTGAAGTGCCTGGCCAATCTCCCTGCCAAGGCCTGGAGTTCCCGGTCGATCCCCATGCCGAGGTGTGGAGTGCCCAACCGATTCCCCTGCCGACGCGTGGAGTGCCTAGCCGATTCCCCTGCCAGCTGATAACCCGCCAATACGTGAAGTGCCTGGCCGATCTCCCTGCCAAGGCCTGGAGTGCCCAGACGATTCCCCTGCCGACGCGTGGAATGCTTGGCCGATCCCCTGCCAGCTGATAACCCGCCAATACGTGAAGTGCCTGGCCGATCTACCTGCCAAGGCCTGGAGGCCCAGCCGATTCCCCTGCCGACGCGTGGAGTGCTTGGCCGATCCCCTGCCAGCTGATAACCCGCCAATACGTGAAGTGCCTGGCCGATCTCCATGCCAAGGCCTGGAGTGACGGCACTCATTCCCAGCCCAGCCGATTCCCCTGCCGACGCGTGGAGTGCTTGGCCGATCCCCTGCCAGCAGATAACCCGCTAATACGTGAAGTGTCTTGCCAATCTCCCTGCCAAGGCCTGGAGTGCCCGGTCGATCCCCATGCCGAGGCGTGGAGTGCCCAGCCGATTCCCCTGCCGACGCGTGGAGTGCCTAGCCGATTCCCCTGCCAGCTGATAACCCGCCAATACGTGAAGTGCCTGGCCGATCTCCCCTGCCAAGGCCTGGAGTGCCCAGACGATTCCCCTGCCAACGCGTGGAGTGCTTGGCCGATCCCCTGCCAGCTGATAACCCGCCAATACGTGAAGTGCCTGGCCGATCTACCTGCCAAGGCCTGGAGGCCCAGCCGATTCCCCTGCCGACGCGTGGAGTGCTTGGCCGATCCCCTGCCAGCTGATAACCCGCCAATACGTGAAGTGCCTGGCCAATCTCCCTGCCAAGGCCTGGAGTGCCCGGTCGATCCCCATGCCGAGGTGTGGAGTGCCCAGCCGATTCCCCTGCCGACGCGTGGAGAGCTTGGCCAAGCTGGAGTGCTTGGCCGATCCCCTGCCAGCTGATAACCCGCCAATACGTGAAGTGCCTGGCCAATTTCCCTGCCAAGGCCTGGAGTGCCCAGACGATTCCCCTGCCGACGCGTGGAGTGCTTGGCCGATCCCCTGCCAGCTGATAACCGGCCAATACGTGAAGTGCCTGGCCGATCTCCATGCCAAGGCCTGGAGTGACGGCACTCATTCCCAGCCCAGCCGATTCCCCTGCCGACGCGTGGAGTGCTTGGCCGATCCCCTGCCAGCAGATAACCCGCTAATACGTGAAGTGTCTTGCCAATCTCCCTGCCAAGGCCTGGAGTGCCCGGTCGATCCCCATGCCGAGGCGTGGAGTGCCCAGCCGATTCCCCTGCCGACGCGTGGAGTGCCTAGCCGATTCCCCTGCCAGCTGATAACCCGCCAATACGTGAAGTGCCTGGCCGATCTCCCTGCCAAGGCCTGGAGTGCCCAGACGATTCCCCTGCCAACGCGTGGAGTGCTTGGCCGATCCCCTGCCAGCTGATAACCCGCCAATACGTGAAGTGCCTGGCCGATCTACCTGCCAAGGCCTGGAGGCCCAGCCGATTCCCCTGCCGACGCGTGGAGTGCTTGGCCGATCCCCTGCCAGCTGATAACCCGCCAATACGTGAAGTGCCTGGCCAATCTCCCTGCCAAGGCCTGGAGTGCCCGGTCGATCCCCATGCCGAGGTGTGGAGTGCCCAGCCGATTCCCCTGCCGACGCGTGGAGAGCTTGGCCAAGCTGGAGTGCTTGGCCGATCCCCTGCCAGCTGATAACCCGCCAATACGTGAAGTGCCTGGCCAATTTCCCTGCCAAGGCCTGGAGTGCCTGGTCGATCCCCCCTGCCGACGCGTGGAGTGCTTGGCCGATCCCCTGCCAGCTGATAACCCGCCAATACGTGAAGTGCCTGGCCGATCTCCCTGCCAAGGCCTGGAGTGACGGCACTCATTCCCAGCCCAGCCGATTCCCCTGCCGACGCGTGGAGTGCTTGGCCGATCCCCTGCCAGCAGATAACCCGCCAATACGTGAAGTGCCTGGCCAATCTCCCTGCCAAGGCCTGGAGTGCCCGGTCGATCCCCATGCCGAGGCGTGGAGTGCCCAGCCGATTCCCCTGCCGACGCGTGGAGTGCCTAGCCGATTCCCCTGCCAGCTGATAACCCGCCAATACGTGAAGTGCCTGGCCGATCTCCCTGCCAAGGCCTGGAGTGCCCAGACGATTCCCCTGCCGACGCGTGGAGTGCTTGGCCGATCCCCTGCCAGCTGATAACCCGCCAATACGTGAAGTGCCTGGCCGATCTCCCTGCCAAGGCCTGAAGTGCCTGTTCGATCCCCATGCCGAGGTGTGGAGTGCCCAGCCGATTCCCCTGCCGACGCGTGGAGTGCTTGGCCGACCCCCTGCCAGCTGATAACCCGCCAATACGTGAAGTGCCTGGCTAATTTCCCTGCCAAGGCCTGGAGTGCCCAGACGATTCCCCTGCCGACGCGTGGAGAGCTTGGCCGATCCCCTGGCAGCTGATAACCCGCCAATACGTGAAGTGCCTGGCCGATCTCCCTGCCAAGGCCTGGAGTGCCCGTTCGATCCCCATGCCGAGGTGTGAAGTGCCCAGCCGATTCCCCTGCCGACGCGTGGAGTGCTTGGCCGATCCCCTGCCAGCTGATAACCCGCCAATACGTGAAGTGCCTGGCCAATCTCCCTGCCAAGGCCTGGAGTGCCCGTTCGATCCCCATGCCGAGGTGTGGAGTGCCCAGCCGATTCCCCTGCCGACGCGTGGAGTGCCTAGCCGATTCCCCTGCCAGCTGATAACCCGCCAATACGTGAAGTGCCTGGCCGATCTCCCTGCCAAGGCCTGGAGTGCCCAGACGATTCCCCTGCCGACGCGTGGAGTGCTTGGCCGATCCCCTGCCAGCTGATAACCCGCCAATACGTGAAGTGCCTGGCCAATTTCCCCGCCAAGGCCTGGAGTGCCTGGTCGATCCCCATGCCGAGGCGTGGAGTGCCCAGCCGATTCCCTTGCCAGCTGATAACCCGCCAATACGTGAAGTGCCTGGCCAATCTCCCTGCCAAGGCCTGGAGTGCCCGTTCGATCCCCATGCCGAGGTGTGGAGTGCCCAGCCGATTCCCCTGCCGACGCGTGGAGTGCTTGGCCGATCCCCGCCAGCTGATAACCCGCCAATACGTGAAGTGCCTGGCCAATTTCCCTGCCAAGGCCTGGAGTGCTTGGTCGATCCCCATGCCGAGGCGTGGAGTGCCCAGCCGATTCCCCTGCCGACGCGTGGAATGCCTAGCCGATTCCCCTGCCGACGCGTGGAGTGCCTAGCCGATTCCCCTGCCAGCTGATAACCCGCCAATACGTGAAGTGCCTGGCCGATCTCCCTGCCAAGGCCTGGAGTGCCCAGACGATTCCCCTGCCGACGCGTGGAGTGCTTGGCCGATCCCCTGCCAGCTGATAACCCGCCAATACGTGAAGTGCCTGGCCAATTTCCCCGCCAAGGCCTGGAGTGCCTGGTCGATCCCCATGCCGAGGCGTGGAGTGCCCAGCCGATTCCCTTGCCAGCTGATAACCCGCCAATACGTGAAGTGCCTGGCCAATCTCCCTGCCAAGGCCTGGAGTGCCCGTTCGATCCCCATGCCGAGGTGTGGAGTGCCCAGCCGATTCCCCTGCCGACGCGTGGAGTGCTTGGCCGATCCCCGCCAGCTGATAGCCCGCCAATACGTGAAGTGCCTGGCCAATTTCCCTGCCAAGGCCTGGAGTGCTTGGTCGATCCCCATGCCGAGGCGTGGAGTGCCCAGCCGATTCCCCTGCCGACGCGTGGAGTGCCTAGCCGATTTCCCTGCCAGCTGATAACCCGCCAATACGTGAAGTGCCTGGCCGATCTCCCTGCCAAGGCCTGGAGTGCCCAGACGATTCCCCTGCCGACGCGTGGAATGCTTGGCCGATCCCCTGCCAGCTGATAACCCGCCAATACGTGAAGTGCCTGGCCAATCTCCCTGCCAAGGCCTGGAGTGCCCAGACGATTCCCCAGCCGACGCGTGGAGTGCTTGGCCGATCCCCTGCCAGCTGATAACCCGCCAATACGTGAAGTGCCTGGCCGATCTCCCTGCCAAGGCCTGCAGTGACGGCACTCATTCCCAGCCCAGCCGATTCCCCTGCCGACGCGTGGAGTGCTTGGCCGATCCCCTGCCAGCAGATAACCCGCCAATACGTGAAGTGCCTGGCCAATCTCCCTGCCAAGGCCTGGAGTGCCCGGTCGATCCCCATGCCGAGGCGTGGAGTGCCCAGCCGATTCCCCTGCCGACGCGTGGAGTGCCTAGCCGATTCCCCTGCCAGCTGATAACCCGCCAATACGTGAAGTGCCTGGCCGATCTCCCTGCCAAGGCCTGGAGTGCCCAGACGATTCCCCTGCCGACGCGTGGAGTGCTTGGCCGATCCCCTGCCAGCTGATAACCCGCCAATACGTGAAGTGCCTGGCCGATCTCCCTGCCAAGGCCTGGAGGCCCAGCCGATTCCCCTGCCGACGCGTGGAGTGCTTGGCCGATCCCCTGCCAGCTGATAACCCGCCAATACGTGAAGTGCCTGGCCAATCTCCCTGCCAAGGCCTGGAGTGCCCGGTCGATCCCCATGCCGAGGTGTGGAGTGCCCAGCCGATTCCCCTGCCAACGCGTGGAGAGCTTGGCCGATCCCCTGCCAGCTAATAACCCGCCAATACGTGAAGTGCCTGGCCGATCTCCCTGCCAAGGCCTGGAGGCCCAGACGATTCCCCTGCCGACGCGTGGAGTGCTTGGCCGATCCCCTGCCAGCTGATAACCCGCCAATACGTGAAGTGCCTGGCCAATCTCCCTGCCAAGGCCTGGAGTGCCCGTTCGATCCCCATGCCGAGGTGTGGAGTGCCCAGCCGATTCCCCTGCCGACGCGTGGAGTGCTTGACCGATCCCCTGCCAGCTGATAACCCGCCAATACGTGAAGTGCCTGGCCAATTTCCCTGCCAAGGCCTGGAGTGCCTGGTCGATCCCCATGCCGAGGCGTGGAGTGCCCAGCCGATTCCCCTGCCGACGCGTGGAGTGCCTAGCCGATTCCCCTGCCGACGCGTGGAGAGCTTGGCCGATCCCCTGCCAGCTAATAACCCGCCAATACGTGAAGTGCCTGGCCGATCTCCCTGCCAAGGCCTGGAGTGCCCAGACGATTCCCCTGCCGACGCGTGGAGTGCTTGGCCGATCCCCTGCCAGCTGATAACCCGCCAATACGTGAAGTGCCTGGCCGATCTCCCTGCCAAGGCCTGGAGGCCCAGACGATTCCCCTGCCGACGCGTGGAGTGCCTAGCCGATTCCCCTGCCGACGCGTGGAGAGCTTGGCCGATCCCCTGCCAGCTAATAACCCGCCAATACGTGAAGTGCCTGGCCGATCTCCCTGCCAAGGCCTGGAGTGCCCAGACGATTCCCCTGCCGACGCGTGGAGTGCTTGGCCGATCCCCTGCCAGCTGATAACCCGCCAATACGTGAAGTGCCTGGCCAATCTCCCTGCCAAGGCCTGGAGTGCCCGTTCGATCCCCATGCCGAGGTGTGGAGTGCAATTTCCCTGCCAAGGCCTGGAGTGCCCGGTCGATCCCCATGCCGAGGCGTGGAGTGCCCAGCCGATTCCCCTGCCGACGCGTGGAGTGCCTAGCCGATTCCCCTGCCAGCTGATAACCCGCCAATACGTGAAGTGCCTGGCCGATCTCCCTGCCAAGGCCTGGAGGCCCAGCCGATTCCCCTGCCGACGCGTGGAGTGCTTGGCCGATCCCCTGCCAGCTGATAACCCGCCAATACGTGAAGTGCCTGGCCAATCTCCCTGCCAAGGCCTGGAGTGCCCGGTCGATCCCCATGCCGAGGTGTGGAGTGCTTGGCCGATCCTCTGCCAGCTGATAACCCGCCAATACGTGAAGTGCCTGGCCAATCTCCCTGCCAAGGCCTGGGGTGCTCGGTCGATCCACAAGCCGAGGTGTGGAGTGCCCAGCCGATTCCCCTGCCGACGCGTGGAGTGCTTGGCCGATCCCCTGCCAGCTGATAACCCGCCTATACGTGAAGTGCCTGGCCAATTTCCCTGCCAAGGCCTGGAGTGCCTGGTCGATCCCCATGCCGAGGCGTGGAGTGCCCAGCCGATTCCCCTGCCGACGCGTGGAGTGCCTAGCCGATTCCCCTGCCAGCTGATAACCCGCCAATACGTGAAGTGCCTGGCCGATCTCCCTGCCAAGGCCTGGAGGCCCAGCCGATTCCCCTGCCGACGCGTGGAGTGCTTGGCCGATCCCCTGCCAGCTGATAACCCGCCTATACGTGAAGTGCCTGGCCAATTTCCCTGCCAAGGCCTGGAGTGCCTGGTCGATCCCCATGCCGAGGCGTGGAGTGCCCAGCCGATTCCCCTGCCGACGCGTGGAGTGCCTAGCCGATTCCCCTGCCAGCTGATAACCCGCCAATACGTGAAGTGCCTGGCCGATCTCCCTGCCGAGGCGTGGAGTGCCCAGCCGATTCCCCTGCCGACGCGTGGAGTGCCTAGCCGATTCCCCTGCCAGCTGATAACCCGCCAATACGTGAAGTGCCTGGCCGATCTCCCTGCCAAGGCCTGGAGGCCCAGCCGATTCCCCTGCCGACGCGTGGAGTGCTTGGCCGATCCCCTGCCAGCTGATAACCCGCCAATACGAGAAGTGCCTGGCCGATCTCCCTGCCAAGGCCTGGAGGCCCAGCTGATTCCCCTGCCGACGCGTGGAGTGCTTGGCCGATCCCCTGCCAGCTGATAACCCGCCAATACGTGAAGTGCCTGGCCAATCTCCCTGCCAAGGCCTGGAGTGCCCAGCCGATTCCCCTGCCGACGCGTGGAGTGCTTGGCCGATCCCCTGCCAGCTGATAACCCGCCAATACGTGAAGTGCCTGGCCAATTTCCCTGCCAAGGCCTGGAGTGCCTGGTCGATCTCCATGCCGAGGCGTGGAGTGCCCAGCCGATTCCCCTGCCGACGCGTGGAGTGCCTAGCCGATTCCCCTGCCAGCTGATAACCCGCCAATACGTGAAGTGCCTGGCCGATCTCCCTGCCAAGGCCTGGAGGCCCAGCCGATTCCCCTGCCGACGCGTGGAGTGCTTGACCGATCCCCTGCCAGCTGATAACCCGCCAATACGTGAAGTGCCTGGCCAATCTCCCTGCCAAGGCCTGGAGTGCCCGGTCGATCCCCATGCCGAGGTGTGGAGTGCTTGGCCGATCCCCTGCCAGCTGATAACCCGCCAATACGTGAAGTGCCTGGCCAATCTCCCTGCCAAGGCCTGGAGTGCTCGGTCGATCCCCAAGCCGAGGTGTGGAGTGCCCAGCCGATTCCCCTGCCGACGCGTGGAGTGCCTAGCCGATTCCCCTGCCAACTGATAACCCGCCAATACGTGAAGTGCCTGGCCGATCTCCCTGCCAAGGCCTGGAGGCCCAGCCGATTCCCCTGCCGACGCGTGGAGTGCTTGGCCGATCCCCTGCCAGCTGATAACCCGCCAATACGTGAAGTGCCTGGCCAATTTCCCTGCCAAGGCCTGGAGTGCCTGGTCGATCCCCATGCCGAGGCGTGGAGTGCCCAGCCGATTCCCCTGCCGACGCGTGGAGTGCCTAGCCGATTCCCCTGCCAACTGATAACCCGCCAATACGTGAAGTGCCTGGCCGATCTCCCTGCCAAGGCCTGGAGGCCCAGCCGATTCCCCTGCCGACGCGTGGAGTGCTTGGCCGATCCCCTGCCAGCTGATAACCCGCCAATACGTGAAGTGCCTGGCCAATTTCCCTGCCAAGGCCTGGAGTGCCTGGTCGATCCCCATGCCGAGGCGTGGAGTGCCCAGCCGATTCCCCTGCCAGCTGATAACCCGCCAATACGTGAAGTGCCTGGCCGATCTCCCTGCCGAGGCGTGGAGTGCCCAGCCGATTCCCCTGCCGACGCGTGGAGTGCCTAGCCGATTCCCCTGCCAGCTGATAACCCGCCAATACGTGAAGTGCCTGGCCGATCTCCCTGCCAAGGCCTGGAGGCCCAGCCGATTCCCCTGCCGACGCGTGGAGTGCTTGGCCGATCCCCTGCCAGCTGATAACCCGCCAATACGTGAAGTGCCTGGCCGATCTCCCTGCCAAGGCCTGGAGGCCCAGCCGATTCCCCTGCCGACGCGTGGAGTGCTTGGCCGATCCCCTGCCAGCTGATAACCCGCCAATACGTGAAGTGCCTGGCCAATCTCCCTGCCAAGGCCTGAAGTGCCCAGCCGATTCCCCTGCCGACGAGTGGAGTGCTTGGCCGATCCCCTGCCAGCTGATAACCCGCCAATACGTGAAGTGCCTGGCCAATTTCCCTGCCAAGGCCTGGAGTGCCTGGTCGATCCCCATGCCGAGGCGTGGAGTGCCCAGCCGATTCCCCTGCCGACGCGTGGAGTGCCTAGCCGATTCCCCTGCCAGCTGATAACCCGCCAATACGTGAAGTGCCTGGCCGATCTCCCTGCCGAGGCGTGGAGTGCCCAGCCGATTCCCCTGCCGACGCGTGGAGTGCCTAGCCGATTCCCCTGCCAGCTGATAACCCGCCAATACGAGAAGTGCCTGGCCGATCTCCCTGCCAAGGCCTGGAGGCCCAGCCGATTCCCCTGCCGACGCGTGGAGTGCTTGGCCGATCCCCTGCCAGCTGATAACCCGCCAATACGTGAAGTGCCTGGCCGATCTCCCTGCCAAGCCCTGGAGTGCCCGTTCGATCCCCATGCCGAGGTGTGGAGTGCCCAGCCGATTCCCCTGCCGACGCGTGGAGTGCTTGGCCGATCCCCTGCCAGCTGATAACCCGCCAATACGTGAAGTGCCTAGCCAATTTCCCTGCCAAGGCCTGGAGTGCCTGGTCGATCCCCATGCCGAGGCGTGGAGTGCCCAGCCGATTCCCCTGCCGACGCGTGGAGTGCCTAGCCGATTCCCCTGCCAGCTGATAACCCGCCAATACGTGACGTGCCTGGCCGATCTCCCTGCCAACGCCTGGAGGCCCAGCCGATTCCCCTGCCGACGCGTGGAGTGCTTGGCCGATCCCCTGCCAGCTGATAACCCGCCAATACGTGAAGTGCCTGGCCAATCTCCCTGCCAAGGCCTGGAGTGCCCGGTCGATCCCCATGCCGAGGTGTGGAGTGCTTGGCCGATCCCCTGCCAGCTGATAACCCGGCAATACGTGAAGTGCCTGGCCAATCTCCCTGCCAAGGCCTGGAGTGCCCGTTCGATCCCCATGCCGAGGTGTGGAGTGCCCAGCCGATTCCCCTGCCGACGCGTGGAGTGCTTGGCCGATCCCCTGCCAGCTGATAACCCGCCAATACGGGAAGTGCCTGGCCAATTTCCCTGCCAAGGCCTGGAGTGCCTGGTCGATCCCCATGCCGAGGCGTGGAGTGCCCAGCCGATTCCCCTGCCGACGCGTGGAGTGCCTAGCCGATTCCCCTGCCAGCTGATAACCCGCCAATACGTGAAGTGCCTGGCCGATCTCCCTGCCAAGGCCTGGAGGCCCAGACGATTCCCCTGCCGACGCGTGGAGTGCTTGGCCGATTCCCTGCCAGCTGATAAACCGCCAATACGTGAAGTGCCTGGCCAATCTCCCTGCCAAGGCCTGGAGTGCCCAGCCGATTCCCCTGCCGACGCGTGGAGTGCTTGGCCGATCCCCTGCCAGCTGATACCCCGCCAATACGTGAAGTGCCTGGCCAATCTCCCTGCCAAGGCCTGGAGTGACGGCACTCATTCCCAGCCCAGCCGATTCCCCTGCCGACGCGTGGAGTGCTTGGCCGATCCCCTGCCAGCAGATAACCCGCCAATACGTGAAGTGCCTGGCCAATCTCCCTGCCAAGGCCTGGAGTGCCCGGTCGATCCCCATGCCGAGGTGTGGAGTGCCCAGCCGATTCCCCTGCCAACGCGTGGAGAGCTTGGCCGATCCCCTGCCACCTAATAACCCGCCAATACGTGAAGTGCCTGGCCGATCTCCCTGCCAAGGCCTCCTGCCAAGGAGTGCCCGTTCGATCCCCATGCCGAGGTGTGGAGTTCCCAGCCGATTCCCCTGCCGACGCGTGGAGTGCTTGGCCGATCCCCTGCCAGCTGATAACCCGCCAATACGTGAAGTGCCTGGCCAATTTCCCTGCCAAGGCCTGGAGTGCCTGGTCGATCCCCATGCCGAGGCGTGGAGTGCCCAGCCGATTCCCCTGCCAGCTGATAACCCGCCAATACGTGAAGTGCCTGTCCGATCTCCCTGCCGAGGCGTGGAGTGCCCAGCCGATTCCCCTGCCGACGCGTGGAGTGCCTAGCCAATTCCCGTGCTAGCTGATAACCCGCCAATAAATGATATGACTGGCCGATCTCCCTGCCAAGGCCTGGAGGCCCAGCCGATTCCCCTGCCGACGCGTGGAGTGCTTGGCCGATCCCCTGCCAGCTGATAACCCGCCAATACGAGAAGTGCCTGGCCGATCTCCCTGCCAAGGCCTGGAGGCCCAGCCGATTCCCCTGCCGACGCGTGGAGTGCTTGGCCGATCCCCTGCCAGCTGATAACCCGCCAATACGTGAAGTGCCTGGCCAATCTCCTGCCAAGGCCTGAAGTGCCCAGCCGATTCCCCTGCCGACGAGTGGAGTGCTTGGCCGATCCCCTGCCAGCTGATAACCCGCCAATACGTGAAGTGCCTGGCCAATTTCCCTGCCAAGGCCTGGAGTGCCTGGTCGATCCCCATGCCGAGGCGTGGAGTGCCCAGCCGATTCCCCTGCCGACGCGTGGAGTGCCTAGCCGATTCCCCTGCCAGCTGATAACCCGCCAATACGTGAAGTGCCTGGCCGATCTCCCTGCCGAGGCGTGGAGTGCCCAGCCGATTCCCCTGCCGACGCGTGGAGTGCCTAGCCGATTCCCCTGCCAGCTGATAACCCGCCAATACGAGAAGTGCCTGGCCGATCTCCCTGCCAAGGCCTGGAGGCCCAGCCGATTCCCCTGCCGACGCGTGGAGTGCTTGGCCGATCCCCTGCCAGCTGATAACCCGCCAATACGTGAAGTGCCTGGCCGATCTCCCTGCCGAGGCGTGGAGTGCCCAGCCGATTCCCCTGCCGACGCGTGGAGTGCCTAGCCGATTCCCCTGCCAGCTGATAACCCGCCAATACGAGAAGTGCCTGGCCGATCTCCCTGCCAAGGCCTGGAGGCCCAGCCGATTCCCCTGCCGACGCGTGGAGTGCCTGGCCGATTCCCCTGCCAGCTGATAACCCGCCAATACGTGAAGTGCCTGGCCGATCTCCCTGCCAAGGCCTGGAGGCCCAGCCGATTCCCCTGCCGACGCGTGGAGTGCTTGGCCGATCCCCTGCCAGCTGATAACCCGCCAATACGTGAAGTGCCTGGCCAATTTCCCTGCCAAGGCCTGGAGTGCCTGGTCGATCCCCATGCCGAGGCGTGGAGTGCCCAGCCGATTCCCCTGCCGACGCGTGGAGTGCCTAGCCGATTCCCCTGCCAGCTGATAACCCGCCAATACGTGAAGTGCCTGGCCGATCTCCCTGCCGAGGCGTGGAGTGCCCAGCCGATTCCCCTGCCGACGCGTGGAGTGCCTAGCCGATTCCCCTGCCAGCTGATAACCCGCCAATACGTGAAGTGCCTGGTCGATCTCCCTGCCAAGGCCTGGAGGCCCAGCCGATTCCCCTGCCGACGCGTGGAGTGCTTGGCCGATCCCCTGCCATCTGATAACCCGCCAATACGAGAAGTGCCTGGCCGATCTCCCTGCCAAGGCCTGGAGGCCCAGCCGATTCCCCTGCCGACGCGTGGAGTGCTTGGCCGCTCCCCTGCCAGCTGATAACCCGCCAATACGTGAAGTGCCTGGCCGATCTCCCTGCCAAGGCCTGGAGTGCCCGTTCGATCCCCATGCCGAGGTGTGGAGTTCCCAGCCGATTCCCCTGCCGACGCGTGGAGTGCTTGGCCGATCCCCTGCCAGCTGATAACCCGCCAATACGTGAAGTGCCCGGCCAATTTCCCTGCCAAGGCCTGGAGTGCCTGGTCGATCCCCATGCCGAGGCGTGGAGTGCCCAGCCGATTCCCCTGCCGACGCGTGGATTGCCTAGCCGATTCCCCTGCCAGCTGATAACCCGCCAATACGTGAAGTGCCTGGCCGATCTCCCTGCCAAGGCCTGGAGGCCCAGCCGATTCCCCTGCCGACGCGTGGAGTGCTTGGCCGATCCCCTGCCAGCTGATAACCCGCCAATACGTGAAGTGCCTGGCCGATCTCCCTGCCAAGGCCTGGAGGCCCAGCCGATTCCCCTGCCGACGCGTGGAGTGCTTGGCCGATCCCCTGCCAGCTGATAACCCGCCAATACGTGAAGTGCCTGGCCAATCTCCCTGCCAAGGCCTGGAGTGCCCGGTCGATCCCCATGCCGAGGTGTGGAGTGCCCAGCCGATTCCCCGCCCGCTGATAACCCGCCAATACGTGAAGTGCCTGGCCAATCTCCCTGCCAAGGCCTGGAGTGCTCGGTCGATCCCCAAGCCGAGGTGTGGAGTGCCCAGCCGATTCCCCTGCCGACGCGTGGAGTGCTTGGCCGATCCCCTGCCAGCTGATAACCCGCCAATACGTGAAGTGCCTGGCCGATCTCCATGCCGAGGCGTGGAGTGCCCAGCCGATTCCCCTGCCGACGCGTGGAGTGCCTAGCCGATTCCCCTGCCAGCTGATAACCCGCCAATAAGTGAAGTGCCTGGCCGATCTCCCTGCCAAGGCCTGGAGTGCCTGGTCGATCCCCATGCCGAGGCGTGGAGTGCCCAGCCGATTCCCCTGCCGACGCGTGGATTGCCTAGCCGATTCCCCTGCCAGCTGATAACCCGCCAATACGTGAAGTGCCTGGTCGATCCCCATGCCGAGGCGTGGAGTGCCCAGCCGATTCCCCTGCCGACGCGTGGAGTGCCTGGCCGATTCCCCTGCCAGCTGATAACCCGCCAATACGTGAAGTGCCTGGCCGATCTCCCTGCCGAGGCGTGGAGTGCCCAGCCGATTCCCCTGCCGACGCGTGGAGTGCTTGGCCGATCCCCTGCCAGCTGATAGCCCGCCAATACGTGAAGTGCCTGGCCGATCTCCCTGCCAAGGCCTGGAGGCCCAGCCGATTCCCCTGCCGACGCGTGGAGTGCTTGGCCGATCCCCTGCCAGCTGATAACCCGCCAATACGTGAAGTGCCTGGCCGATCTCCCTGCCGAGGCGTGGAGTGCCCAGCCGATTCCCCTGCCGACGCGTGGAGTGCCTAGCCGATTCCCCTGCCAGCTGATAACCCGCCAATACGAGAAGTGCCTGGCCGATCTCCCTGCCAAGGCCTGGAGGCCCAGCCGATTCCCCTGCCGACGCGTGGAGTGCCTAGCCGATTCCCCTGCCAGCTGATAACCCGCCAATACGTGAAGTGCCTGGCCGATCTCCCTGCCAAGGCCTGGAGGCCCAGCCGATTCCCCTGCCGACGCGTGGAGTGCTTGGCCGATCCCCTGCCAGCTGATAACCCGCCAATACGTGAAGTGCCTGGCCAATTTCCCTGCCAAGGCCTGGAGTGCCTGGTCGATCCCCATGCCGAGGCGTGGAGTGCCCAGCCGATTCCCCTGCCGACGCGTGGAGTGCCTAGCCGATTCCCCTGCCAGCTGATAACCCGCCAATACGTGAAGTGCCTGGCCGATCTCCCTGCCGAGGCGTGGAGTGCCTAGCCGATTCCCCTGCCAGCTGATAACCCGCCAATACGTGAAGTGCCTGGTCGATCTCCCTGCCAAGGCCTGGAGGCCCAGCCGATTCCCCTGCCGACGCGTGGAGTGCTTGGCCGATCCCCTGCCATCTGATAACCCGCCAATACGAGAAGTGCCTGGCCGATCTCCCTGCCAAGGCCTGGAGGCCCAGCCGATTCCCCTGCCGACGCGTGGAGTGCTTGGCCGATCCCCTGCCAGCTGATAACCCGCCAATACGTGAAGTGCCTGGCCGATCTCCCTGCCAAGGCCTGGAGTGCCCGTTCGATCCCCATGCCGAGGTGTGGAGTTCCCAGCCGATTCCCCTGCCGACGCGTGGAGTGCTTGGCCGATCCCCTGCCAGCTGATAACCCGCCAATACGTGAAGTGCCTGGCCAATTTCCCTGCCAAGGCCTGGAGTGCCTGGTCGATCCCCATGCCGAGGCGTGGAGTGCCCAGCCGATTCCCCTGCCGACGCGTGGATTGCCTAGCCGATTCCCCTGCCAGCTGATAACCCGCCAATACGTGAAGTGCCTGGCCGATCTCCCTGCCAAGGCCTGGAGGCCCAGCCGATTCCCCTGCCGACGCGTGGAGTGCTTGGCCGATCCCCTGCCAGCTGATAACCCGCCAATACGTGAAGTGCCTGGCCGATCTCCCTGCCAAGGCCTGGAGGCCCAGCCGATTCCCCTGCCGACGCGTGGAGTGCTTGGCCGATCCCCTGCCAGCTGATAACCCGCCAATACGTGAAGTGCCTGGCCGATCTCCCTGCCAAGGCCTGGAGGCCCAGCCGATTCCCCTGCCGACGCGTGGAGTGCTTGGCCGATCCCCTGCCAGCTGATAACCCGCCAATACGTGAAGTGCCTGGCCAATCTCCCTGCCAAGGCCTGGAGTGCCCGGTCGATCCCCATGCCGAGGTGTGGAGTGCCCAGCCGATTCCCCGCCCGCTGATAACCCGCCAATACGTGAAGTGCCTGGCCAATCTCCCTGCCAAGGCCTGGAGTGCTCGGTCGATCCCCAAGCCGAGGCGTGGAGTGCCCAGCCGATTCCCCTGCCGACGCGTGGAGTGCTTGGCCGATCCCCTGCCAGCTGATAACCCGCCAATACGTGAAGTGCCTGGCCGATCTCCATGCCGAGGCGTGGAGTGCCCAGCCGATTCCCCTGCCGACGCGTGGAGTGCCTAGCCGATTCCCCTGCCAGCTGATAACCCGCCAATAAGTGAAGTGCCTGGCCGATCTCCCTGCCAAGGCCTGGAGTGCCTGGTCGATCCCCATGCCGAGGCGTGGAGTGCCCAGCCGATTCCCCTGCCGACGCGTTTATTGCCTAGCCGATTCCCCTGCCAGCTGATAACCCGCCAATACGTGAAGTGCCTGGTCGATCCCCATGCCGAGGCGTGGAGTGCCCAGCCGATTCCCCTGCCGACGCGTGGAGTGCCTAGCCGATTCCCCTGCCAGCTGATAACCCGCCAATACGTGAAGTGCCTGGCCGATCTCCCTGCCGAGGCGTGGAGTGCCCAGCCGATTCCCCTGCCGACGCGTGGAGTGCTTGGCCGATCCCCTGCCAGCTGATAGCCCGCCAATACGTGAAGTGCCTGGCCGATCTCCCTGCCAAGGCCTGGAGGCCCAGCCGATTCCCCTGCCGACGCGTGGAGTGCTTGGCCGATCCCCTGCCAGCTGATAACCCGCCAATACGAGAAGTGCCTGGCCGATCTCCCTGCCAAGGCCTGGAGGCCCAGCCGATTCCCCTGCCGACGCGTGGAGTGCTTGGCCGATCCCCTGCCAGCTGATAACCCGCCAATACGTGAAGTGCCTGGCCAATTTCCCTGCCAAGGCCTGGAGTGCCTGGTCGATCCCCATGCCGAGGCGTGGAGTGCCCAGCCGATTCCCCTGCCGACGCGTGGAGTGCCTAGCCGATTCCCCTGCCAGCTGATAACCCGCCAATACGTGAAGTGCCTGGCCGATCTCCCTGCCAAGGCCTGGAGTGCCTGGTCGATCCCCATGCCGAGGCGTGGAGTGCCCAGCCGATTCCCCTGCCGACGCGTGGAGTGCCTAGCCGATTCCCCTGCCAGCTGATAACCCGCCAATACGTGAAGTGCCTGGCCGATCTCCCTGCCGAGGCGTGGAGTGCCCAGCCGATTCCCCTGCCGACGCGTGGAGTGCTTGGCCGATCCCCTGCCAGCTGATAGCCCGCCAATACGTGAAGTGCCTGGCCGATCTCCCTGCCAAGGCCTGGAGGCCCAGCCGATTCCCCTGCCGACGCGTGGAGTGCTTGGCCGATCCCCTGCCAGCTGATAACCCGCCAATACGTGAAGTGCCTGGCCAATTTCCCTGCCAAGGCCTGGAGTGCCTGGTCGATCCACATGCCGAGGCGTGGAGTCCCCAGCCGATTCCCCTGCCGACGCGTGGAGTGCCTAGCCGATTCCCCTGCCAGCTGATAACCCGCCAATAAGTGAAGTGCCTGGCCGATCTCCCTGCCGAGGCGTGGAGTGCCCAGCCGATTCCCCTGCCGACGCGTGGAGTGCTTGGCCGATCCCCTGCCAGCTGATAGCCCGCCAATACGTGAAGTGCCTGGCCGATCTCCCTGCCAAGGCCTGGAGGCCCAGCCGATTCCCCTGCCGACGCGTGGAGTGCTTGGCCGATCCCCTGCCAGCTGATAACCCGCCAATACGAGAAGTGCCTGGCCGATCTCCCTGCCAAGGCCTGGAGGCCCAGCCGATTCCCCTGCCGACGCGTGGAGTGCTTGGCCGATCCCCTGCCAGCTGATAACCCGCCAATACGTGAAGTGCCTGGCCAATTTCCCTGCCAAGGCCTGGAGTGCCTGGTCGATCCACATGCCGAGGCGTGGAGTCCCCAGCCGATTCCCCTGCCGACGCGTGGAGTGCCTAGCCGATTCCCCTGCCAGCTGATAACCCGCCAATAAGTGAAGTGCCTGGTCGATCTCCCTGCCGAGGCGTGGAGTGCCCAGCCGATTCCCCTGCCGACGCGTGGAGTGCCTAGCCGATTCCCCTGCCAGCTGATAACCCGCCAATACGTGAAGTGCCTGGTCGATCTCCCTGCCAAGGCCTGGAGGCCCAGCCGATTCCCCTGCCGACGCGTGGAGTGCTTGGCCGATCCCCTGCCAGCTGATAACCCGCCAATACGAGAAGTGCCTGGCCGATCTCCCTGCCAAGGCCTGGAGGCCCAGCCGATTCCCCTGCCGACGCGTGGAGTGCTTGGCCGATCCCCTGCCAGCTGATAACCCGCCAATACGTGAAGTGCCTGGCCGATCTCCCTGCCAAGGCCTGGAGTGCCCGTTCGATCCCCATGCCGAGGTGTGGAGTTCCCAGCCGATTCCCCTGCCGACGCGTGGAGTGCTTGGCCGATCCCCTGCCAGCTGATAACCCGCCAATACGTGAAGTGCCTGGCCAATTTCCCTGCCAAGGCCTGGAGTGCCTGGTCGATCCCCATGCCGAGGCGTGGAGTGCCCAGCCGATTCCCCTGCCGACGCGTGGATTGCCTAGCCGATTCCCCTGCCAGCTGATAACCCGCCAATACGTGAAGTGCCTGGCCGATCTCCCTGCCAAGGCCTGGAGGCCCAGCCGATTCCCCTGCCGACGCGTGGAGTGCTTGGCCGATCCCCTGCCAGCTGATAACCCGCCAATACGTGAAGTGCCTGGCCGATCTCCCTGCCAAGGCCTGGAGGCCCAGCCGATTCCCCTGCCGACGCGTGGAGTGCTTGGCCGATCCCCTGCCAGTTGATAACCCGCCAATACGTGAAGTGCCTGGCCAATCTCCCTGCCAAGGCCTGGAGTGCCCGGTCGATCCCCATGCCGAGGTGTGGAGTGCCCAGCCGATTCCCCGCCCGCTGATAACCCGCCAATACGTGAAGTGCCTGTCCAATCTCCCTGCCAAGGCCTGGAGTGCTCGGTCGATCCCCAAGCCGAGGTGTGGAGTGCCCAGCCGATTCCCCTGCCGACGCGTGGAGTGCTTGGCCGATCCCCTGCCAGCTGATAACCCGCCAATACGTGAAGTGCCTGGCCAATTTCCCTGCCAAGGCCTGGAGTGCCTGGTCGATCCCCATGCCGAGGCGTGGAGTGCCCAGCCGATTCCCCTGCCGACGCGTGGAGTGCCTAGCCGATTCCCCTGCCAGCTGATAACCCGCCAATACGTGAAGTGCCTGGCCGATCTCCCTGCCAAGGCCTGGAGGCCCAGCCGATTCCCCTGCCGACGCGTGGAGTGCTTGGCCGATCCCCTGCCAGCTGATAACCCGCCAATACGTGAAGTGCCTGGCCAATTTCCCTGCCAAGGCCTGGAGTGCCTGGTCGATCCCCATGCCGAGGCGTAGAGTGCCCAGCCGATTCCCCTGCCGACGCGTGGAGTGCCTAGCCGATTCCCCTGCCAGCTGATAACCCGCCAATAAGTGAAGTGCCTGGCCGATCTCCCTGCCGAGGCGTGGAGTGCCCAGCCGATTTCCCTGCCGACGCGTGGAGTGCCTAGCCGATTCCCCTGCCAGCTGATAGCCCGCCAATACGTGAAGTGCCTGGCCGATCTCCCTGCCAAGGCCTGGAGGCCCAGCCGATTCCCCTGCCGACGCGTGGAGTGCTTGGCCGATCCCCTGCCAGCTGATAACCCGCCAATACGAGAAGTGCCTGGCCGATCTCCCTGCCAAGGCCTGGAGGCCCAGCCGATTCCCCTGCCGACGCGTGGAGTGCTTGGCCGATCCCCTGCCAGCTGATAACCCGCCAATACGTGAAGTGCCTGGCCAATTTCCCTGCCAAGGCCTGGAGTGCCTGGTCGATCCCCATGCCGAGGCGTGGAGTGCCCAGCCGATTCCCCTGCCGACGCGTGGAGTGCCTAGCCGATTCCCCTGCCAGCTGATAACCCGCCAATACGTGAAGTGCCTGGCCGATCTCCCTGCCAAGGCCTGGAGGCCCAGCCGATTCCCCTGCCGACGCGTGGAGTGCTTGGCCGATCCCCTGCCAGCTGATAACCCGCCAATACGAGAAGTGCCTGGCCGATCTCCCTGCCAAGGCCTGGAGTGCCTGGTCGATCCCCATGCCGAGGCGTGGAGTGCCCAGCCGATTCCCCTGCCGACGCGTGGAGTGCCTAGCCGATTCCCCTGCCAGCTGATAACCCGCCAATACGTGAAGTGCCTGGCCAATCTCCCTGTCAAGGCCTGGAGTGCCCGTTCGATCCCCATGCCGAGGTGTGGAGTGCCCATCCGATTCCCCTGCCGACGCGTGGAGTGCTTGGCCGATCCCCTGCCAGCTGATAACCCGCCAATACGTGAAGTGCCTGGCCAATTTCCCTGCCAAGGCCTGGAGTGCCTGGTCGATCCCCATGCCGAGGCGTGGAGTGCCCAGCCGATTCCCCTGCCGACGCGTGGAGTGCCTAGCCGATTCCGCTGCCAGCTGATAACCCGCCAATACGTGGAGTGCCCGTTCGATCCCCATGCCGAGGTGTGGAGTGCCCAGCCGATTCCCCTGCCGACGCGTGGAGTGCCTAGCCGATTCCCCTGCCAGCTGATAGCCCGCCAATACGTGAAGTGCCTGGCCGATCTCCCTGCCAAGGCCTGGAGGCCCAGCCGATTCCTCTGCCGACGCGTGGAGTGCTTGGCCGATCCCCTGCCAGCTGATAACCCGCCAATACGTGAAGTGCCTGGCCAATTTCCCTGCCAAGGCCTGGAGTGCCTGGTCGATCCCCATGCCGAGGCGTGGAGTGCCCAGCCGATTCCCCTGCCGACGCGTGGAGTGCCTAGCCGATTCCCCTGCCAGCTGATAATCCGCCAATACGTGAAGTGCCTGGCCGATCTCCCTGCCGAGGCGTGGAGTGCCCAGCCGATTCCCCTGCCGACGCGTGGAGTGCCTAGCCGATTCCCCTGCCAGCTGATAGCCCGCCAATACGTGAAGTGCCTGGCCGATCTCCCTGCCAAGGCCTGGAGGCCCAGCCGATTCCCCTGCCGACGCGTGGAGTGCTTGGCCGATCCCCTGCCAGCTGATAACCCGCCAATACGAGAAGTGCCTGGCCGATCTCCCTGCCAAGGCCTGGAGGCCCAGCCGATTCCCCTGCCGACGCGTGGAGTGCTTGGCCGATCCCCTGCCAGCTGATAACCCGCCAATACGTGAAGTGCCTGGCCAATCTCCCTGCCAAGGCCTGGAGTGCCCAGCCGATTCCCCTGCCGACGAGTGGAGTGCTTGGCCGATCCCCTGCCAGCTGATAACCCGCCAATACGTGAAGTGCCTGGCCAATTTCCCTGCCAAGGCCTGGAGTGCCTGGTCGATCCTGGAGTGCCTCGTCGATCCCCATGCCGAGGCGTGGAGTGCCCAGCCGATTCCCCTGCCGACGCGAGGAGTGCCTAGCCGATTCCCCTGCCAGCTGATAACCCGCCAATACGTGAAGTGCCTGGCCGATCTCCCTGCCGAGGCGTGGAGTGCCCAGCCGATTCCCCTGCCGACGCGTGGAGTGCCTAGCCGATTCCCCTGCCAGCTGATAACCCGCCAATACGTGAAGTGCCTGGCCGATCTCCCTGCCAAGGCCTGGAGGCCCAGCCGATTCCCCTGCCGACGCGTGGAGTGCTTGGCCGATCCCCTGCCAGCTGATAACCCGCCAATACGAGAAGTGCCTGGCCGATCCCCCTGCCAAGGCCTGGAAGCCCAGCCGATTCCCCTGCCGACGCGTGGAGTGCTTGGCCGATCCCCTGCCAGCTGATAACCCGCCAATACGTGAAGTGCCTGGCCAATCTCCCTGCCAAGGCCTGGAGTGCCCGTTCGATCCCCATGCCGAGGTGTGGAGTGCCCATCCGATTCCCCTGCCGACGCGTGGAGTGCTTGGCCGATCCCCTGCCAGCTGATAACCCGCCAATACGTGAAGTGCCTGGCCAATTTCCCTGCCAAGGCCTGGAGTGCCTGGTCGATCCCCATGCCGAGGCGTGGAGTGCCCAGCCGATTCCCCTGCCGACGCGTGGAGTGCCTAGCCGATTCCCCTGCCAGCTGATAACCCGCCAATACGTGAAGTGCCTGGCCGATCTCCCTGCCGAGGCGTGGAGTGCCCAGCCGATTCCCCTGCCGACGCGTGGAGTGCCTAGCCGATTCCCCTGCCAGCTGATAACCCGCCAATACGTGAAGTGCCTGGCCGATCTCCCTGCCAAGGCCTGGAGGCCCAGACGATTCCCCTGCCGACGCGTGGAGTGCTTGGCCGATCCCCTGCCAGCTGATAACCCGCCAATACGTGAAGTGCCTGGCCAATCTCCCTGCCAAGGCCTGGAGTGCCCGTTCAATCCCCATGCCGAGGTGTGGAGTGCCCAGCCGATTCCCCTGCCGACGCGTGGAGTGCTTGGCCGATCCCCTGCCAGCTGATAACCCGCCAATACGTGAAGTGCCTGGCCAATTTCCCTGCCAAGGCCTGGAGTGCCTGGTCGATCCCCATGCCGAGGCGTGGAGTGCCCAGCCGATTCCCCTGCCGACGCGTGGAGTGCTTGGCCGATCCCCTGCCAGCTGATAACCCGCCAATACGTGAAGTGCCTGGCCAATCTCCCTGCCAAGGCCTGGAGTGCCCGGTCGATCCCCATGCCGAGGTGTGGAGTGCTTGGCCGATCCCCTGCCAGCTGATAACCCGCCAATACGTGAAGTGCCTGGCCAATCTCCCTGCCAAGGCCTGGAGTGCCCGTTCGATCCCCATGCCGAGGTGTGGAGTGCTTGGCCGATCCCCTGCCAGCTGATAACCCGCCAATACGTGAAGTGCCTGGCCGATCTCCCTGCCGAGGCGTGGAGTGCCCAGCCGATTCCCCTGCCGACGCGTGGAGTGCCTAGCCGATTCCCCTGCCAGCTGATAACCCGCCAATACGTGAAGTGCCTGGCCGATCTCCCTGCCAAGGCCTGGAGGCCCAGACGATTCCCCTGCCGACGCGTGGAGTGCTTGGCCGATCCCCTGCCAGCTGATAACCCGCCAATACGTGAAGTGCCTGGCCAATCTCCCTGCCAAGGCCTGGAGTGCCCGTTCAATCCCCATGCCGAGGTGTGGAGTGCCCAGCCGATTCCCCTGCCGACGCGTGGAGTGCTTGGCCGATCCCCTGCCAGCTGATAACCCGCCAATACGTGAAGTGCCTGGCCAATTTCCCTGCCAAGGCCTGGAGTGCCTGGTCGATCCCCATGCCGAGGCGTGGAGTGCCCAGCCGATTCCCCTGCCGACGCGTGGAGTGCCTAGCCGATTCCCCTGCCAGCTGATAACCCGCCAATACGTGAAGTGCCTGGCCGATCTCCCTGCCAAGGCCTGGAGGCCCAGCCGATTCCCCTGCCGACGCGTGGAGTGCTTGGCCGATTCCCTGCCAGCTGATAACCCGCCAATACGTGAAGTGCCTGGCCAATCTCCCTGCCAAGGCCTGGAGTGCCCAGACGATTCCCCTGCCGACGCGTGGAGTGCTTGGCCGATCCCCTGCCAGCTGATAACCCGCCAATACGAGAAGTGCCTGGCCGATCTCCCTGCCAAGGCCTGGAGTGACGGCACTCATTCCCAGCCCAGCCGATTCCCCTGCCGACGCGTGGAGTGCTTGGCCGATCCCCTGCCAGCAGATAACCCGCCAATACGTGAAGTGCCTGGCCAATCTCCCTGCCAAGGCCTGGAGTGCCCGGTCGATCCCCATGCCGAGGCGTGGAGTGCCCAGCCGATTCCCCTGCCGACGCGTGGAGTGCCTGGCCGATTCCCCTGCCAGCTGATAACCCGCCAATACGTGAAGTGCCTAGCCGATCTCCCTGCCAAGGCCTGGAGTGCCCAGACGATTCCCCTGCCGACGCGTGGAGTGCTTGGCCGATCCCCTGCCAGCTGATAACCCGCCAATACGTGAAGTGCCTGGCCGATCTCCCTGCCAAGGCCTGGAGGCCCAGCCGATTCCCCTGCCGACGCGTGGAGTGCTTGGCCGATCCCCTGCCAGCTGATAACCCGCCAATACGTGAAGTGCCTGGCCAATCTCCCTGCCAAGGCCTGGAGTGCCCGGTCGATCCCCATGCCGAGGTGTGGAGTGCCCAGCCGATTCCCCTGCCGACGCGTGGAGAGCTTGGCCGATCCCCTGCCAGCTAATAACCCGCCAATACGTGAAGTGCCTGGCCGATCTCCCTGCCAAGGCCTGGAGGCCCAGCCGATTCCTCTGCCGACGCGTGGAGTGCTTGGCCGATCCCCTGCCAGCTGATAACCCGCCAATACGTGAAGTGCCTGGCCAATCTCCCTGCCAAGGCCTGGAGTGCCCGTTCGATCCCCATGCCGAGGTGTGGAGTGCCCAGCCGATTCCCCTGCCGACGCGTGGAGAGCTTGGCCGATCCCCTGCCAGCTAATAACCCGCCAATACGTGAAGTGCCTGGCCGATCTCCCTGCCAAGGCCTGGAGGCCCAGCCGATTCCTCTGCCGACGCGTGGAGTGCTTGGCCGATCCCCTGCCAGCTGATAACCCGCCAATACGTGAAGTGCCTGGCCAATTTCCCTGCCAAGGCCTGGAGTGCCTGGTCGATCCCCATGCCGAGGCGTGGAGTGCCCAGCCGATTCCCCTGCCGACGCGTGGAGTGCCTAGCCGATTCCCCTGCCAGCTGATAACCCGCCAATACGTGAAGTGCCTGGCCGATCTCCCTGCCGAGGCGTGGAGTGCCCAGCCGATTCCCCTGCCGACGCGTGGAGTGCCTAGCCGATTCCCCTGCCAGCTGATAACCCGCCAATACGTGAAGTGCCTGGCCGATCTCCCTGCCAAGGCCTGGAGGCCCAGACGATTCCCCTGCCGACGCGTGGAGTGCTTGGCCGATCCCCTGCCAGCTGATAACCCGCCAATACGTGAAGTGCCTGGCCAATCTCCCTGCCAAGGCATGGAGTGCCCGTTCGATCCCCATGCCGAGGTGTGGAGTGCCCAGCCGATTCCCCTGCCGACGCGTGGAGTGCTTGGCCGATCCCCTGCCAGCTGATAACCCGCCAATACGTGAAGTGCCTGGCCAATTTCCCTGCCAAGGCCTGGAGTGCCTGGTCGATCCCCATGCCGAGGCGTGGAGTGCCCAGCCGATTCCCCTGCCGACGCGTGGAGTGCCTAGCCGATTCCCCTGCCAGCTGATAACCCGCCAATACGTGAAGTGCCTGGCCGATCTCCCTGCCAAGGCCTGGAGGCCTAGCCGATTCCCCTGCCGACGCGTGGAGTGCTTGGCCGATCCCCTGCCAGCTGATAACCCGCCAATACGTGAAGTGCCTGGCCAATCTCCCTGCCAAGGCCTGGAGTGCCCTGTCGATCCCCATGCCGAGGTGTGGAGTGCTTGGCCGATCCCCTGCCAGCTGATAACCCGCCAATACGTGAAGTGCCTGGCCAATCTCCCTGCCAAGGCCTGGAGTGCCCGTTCGATCCCCATGCCGAGGTGTGGAGTGCCCAGCCGATTCCCCTGCCGACGCGTGGAGTGCTTGGCCGATCCCCTGCCAGCTGATAACCCGCCAATACGTGAAGTGCCTGGCCAATCTCCCTGCCAAGGCCTGGAGTGCCCGTTCGATCCCCATGCCGAGGTGTGGAGTGCCCAGCCGATTCCCCTGCCGACGCGTGGAGTGCTTGGCCGATCCCCTGCCAGCTGATAACCCGCCAATACGAGAAGTGCCTGGCCGATCTCCCTGCCAAGGCCTGGAAGCCCAGCCGATTCCCCTGCCGACGCGTGGAGTGCTTGGCCGATCCCCTGCCAGCTGATAACCCGCCAATACGTGAAGTGCCTGGCCAATCTCCCTGCCAAGGCCTGGAGTGCCCGTTCGATCCCCATGCCGAGGTGTGGAGTGCCCATCCGATTCCCCTGCCGACGCGTGGAGTGCTTGGCCGATCCCCTGCCAGCTGATAACCCGCCAATACGTGAAGTGCCTGGCCAATTTCCCTGCCAAGGCCTGGAGTGCCTGGTCGATCCCCATGCCGAGGCGTGGAGTGCCCAGCCGATTCCCCTGCCGACGCGTGGAGTGCCTAGCCGATTCCCCTGCCAGCTGATAACCCGCCAATACGTGAAGTGCCTGGCCGATCTCCCTGCCGAGGCGTGGAGTGCCCAGCCGATTCCCCTGCCGACGCGTGGAGTGCCTATCCGTTTCCCCTGCCAGCTGATAACCCGCCAATACGTGAAGTGCCTGGCCGATCTCCCTGCCAAGGCCTGGAGGCCCAGACGATTCCCCTGCCGACGCGTGGAGTGCTTGGCCGATCCCCTGCCAGCTGATAACCCGCCAATACGTGAAGTGCCTGGCCAATCTCCCTGCCAAGGCCTGGAGTGCCCGTTCAATCCCCATGCCGAGGTGTGGAGTGCCCAGCCGATTCCCCTGCCGACGCGTGGAGTGCTTGGCCGATCCCCTGCCAGCTGATAACCCGCCAATACGTGAAGTGCCTGGCCAATTTCCCTGCCAAGGCCTGGAGTGCCTGGTCGATCCCCATGCCGAGGCGTGGAGTGCCCAGCCGATTCCCCTGCCGACGCGTGGAGTGCTTGGCCGATCCCCTGCCAGCTGATAACCCGCCAATACGTGAAGTGCCTGGCCAATCTCCCTGCCAAGGCCTGGAGTGCCCGGTCGATCCCCATGCCGAGGTGTGGAGTGCTTGGCCGATCCCCTGCCAGCTGATAACCCGCCAATACGTGAAGTGCCTGGCCAATCTCCCTGCCAAGGCCTGGAGTGCCCGTTCGATCCCCATGCCGAGGTGTGGAGTGCTTGGCCGATCCCCTGCCAGCTGATAACCCGCCAATACGTGAAGTGCCTGGCCGATCTCCCTGCCGAGGCGTGGAGTGCCCAGCCGATTCCCCTGCCGACGCGTGGAGTGCCTAGCCGATTCCCCCTGCCAGCTGATAACCCGCCAATACGTGAAGTGCCTGGCCGATCTCCCTGCCAAGGCCTGGAGGCCCAGACGATTCCCCTGCCGACGCGTGGAGTGCTTGGCCGATCCCCTGCCAGCTGATAACCCGCCAATACGTGAAGTGCCTGGCCAATCTCCCTGCCAAGGCCTGGAGTGCCCGTTCGATCCCCATGCCGAGGTGTGGAGTGCCCAGCCGATTCCCCTGCCGACGCGTGGAGTGCTTGGCCGATCCCCTGCCAGCTGATAACCCGCCAATACGTGAAGTGCCTGGCCAATTTCCCTGCCAAGGCCTGGAGTGCCTGGTCGATCCCCATGCCGAGGCGTGGAGTGCCCAGCCGATTCCCCTGCCGACGCGTGGAGTGCCTAGCCGATTCCCCTGCCAGCTGATAACCCGCCAATACGTGAAGTGCCTGGCCGATCTCCCTGCCAAGGCCTGGAGGCCTAGCCGATTCCCCTGCCGACGCGTGGAGTGCTTGGCCGATCCCCTGCCAGCTGATAACCCGCCAATACGTGAAGTGCCTGGCCAATCTCCCTGCCAAGGCCTGGAGTGCCCGGTCGATCCCCATTCCGAGGTGTGGAGTGCTTGGCCGATCCCCTGCCAGCTGATAACCCGCCAATACGTGAAGTGCCTGGCCAATCTCCCTGCCAAGGCCTGGAGTGCCCGTTCGATCCCCATGCCGAGGTGTGGAGTGCCCAGCCGATTCCCCTGCCGACGCGTGGAGTGCTTGGCCGATCCCCTGCCAGCTGATAACCCGCCAATACGTGAAGTGCCTGGCCAATTTCCCTGCCAAGGCCTGGAGTGCCTGGTCGATCCCCATGCCGAGGCGTGGAGTGCCCAGCCGATTCCCCTGCCGACGCGTGGAGTGCCTAGCCGATTCCCCTGCCAGCTGATAACCCGCCAATACGTGAAGTGCCTGGCCGATCTCCCTGCCAAGGCCTGGAGGCCCAGCCGATTCCCCTGCCGACGCGTGGAGTGCTTGGCCGATTCCCTGCCAGCTGATAACCCGCCAATACGTGAAGTGCCTGGCCAATCTCCCTGCCAAGGCCTGGAGTGCCCAGACGATTCCCCTGCCGACGCGTGGAGTGCTTGGCCGATCCCCTGCCAGCTGATAACCCGCCAATACGAGAAGTGCCTGGCCGATCTCCCTGCCAAGGCCTGGAGTGACGGCACTCATTCCCAGCCCAGCCGATTCCCCTGCCGACGCGTGGAGTGCTTGGCCGATCCCCTGCCAGCAGATAACCCGCCAATACGTGAAGTGCCTGGCCAATCTCCCTGCCAAGGCCTGGAGTGCCCGGTCGATCCCCATGCCGAGGCGTGGAGTGCCCAGCCGATTCCCCTGCCGACGCGTGGAGTGCCTAGCCGATTCCCCTGCCAGCTGATAACCCGCCAATACGTGAAGTGCCTAGCCGATCTCCCTGCCAAGGCCTGGAGTGCCCAGACGATTCCCCTGCCGACGCGTGGAGTGCCAGTGCCGATCCCCTGCCAGCTGATAGCCCGCCAATACCTGAAGTGCCTGGCCGATCTCCCTGCCAAGGCCTGGAGGCCCAGCCGATTCCCCTGCCGACGCGTTGAGTGTTTGGCCGATCCACTGCCAGCTGATAACTCGCCAATACGTGAAGTGCCTGGCCAATCTCCCTGCCAAGGCCTGGAGTGCCCGGTCGATCCCCATGCCGAGGCGTGGAGTGCCCAGCCGATTCCCCTGCCGACGCGTGGAGTGCGTAGCTGATTCCCCTGCCAGCTGATAACCCGCCAATACGTGAAGTGCCTGGCCGATATCCCTGCCAAGGCCTGGAGTGCCCAGACGATTCCCCTGCCGACGCGTGGAGTGCTTGGCCGATTCCCTGCCAGCTGATAACCGCCAATACGTGAAGTGCCTGGCCGATCTCCCTGCCAAGGCCTGGAGGCCCAGCCGATTCCCCTGCCGACGCGTGGAGTGCTTGGCCGATCCCCTTCCAGCTGATAACCCGCCAATACGTGAAGTGCGTGGCCAATCTCCCTGCCAAGGCCTGGAGTGCCCGGTCCATCCCCATGCCGAGGCGTGGAGTGCCCAGCCGATTTCCCTGCCGACGCGTGGAGTGCCTAGCCGATTCCCCTGCCAGCTGATAACCCGCCAATACGTGAAGTGCCTGGCCGATCTCCCTTCCAAGGACTGGAGTGCCCGGTCGATCCCCATGCCGAGGCGTGGAGAGCCCAGCCGATTCCCCTGCCGACGCGTGGAGTGCCTAGCTGATTCTCCTGCCAGCTGATAACCCGCCAATACGTGAAGTGCCTGGCCGATATCCCTGCCAAGGCCTGAGTGCCCAGACGATTTCCCTGCCGACGCGTGGAGTGCTTGGCCGATTCCCTGCCAGCTGATAACCGCCAATACGTGAAGTGCCTGGCCGATCTCCCTGCCAAGGCCTGGAGGCCCAGCCGATTCCCCTGCCGACGCGTGGAGTGCTTGGCCGATCCCCTGCCAGCTGATAGATCGCCAATACGTGAAATGCCTGACCAATCTCCCTACCAAGGCCTGGAGTGCCCGGTCGATCCCCATGCCGAGGCGTGGAGTGCCCAGCCGATTCCCCTGCCGACGCGTGGAGTGCCTAGCCGATTCCCGTATCCCTGCCAAGGCCTGGAGTGCCCGGTCGATCCCCATGCCGAGGCGTGAAGTGCCTTACCAATCCCCCTGCCGACACGTGGAGTGCCTAGCCGATTCCCCTGCCAGCTGATAACCCGCCAATACGTGAAGTGCCTAGCCGATCTCCCTGCCAAGGCCTGGAGTGCCCAGCCGATTCCCCTGCAGACGCGTGGAGTGCTTGGCCGATCTCCTGCCATATGATAACCCGCCAATACGTGACGTGCCTGTCCGATATCCCTGCCAAGGCCTGGAGTGCCCGGTCGATCCCCATGCCGAGGCGTGAAGTGCCCAACCGATCCCCCTGCCGACACGTGGAGTGCCTAGCCGATGCCTCTGCCAGCTGAAAACCCGCCAATACGTTAAGTGCCTGGCCGATCTCCCTGCCAAGGCCTGGAGTGCCCAGACGATTCTCCTGCCGACGTGTGGAGTGCTTGGCCGATCCCCTGCCAGCTGATAACCCGCCAATACGTGAAGTGCCTGGCCGATCTCCCAGCCAAGGCCTGGAGGCCCAGCCGATTGCCCTGCCGACGCGTGGAGTGCTTGGCTGATCCCCTGCCAGCTGACAGCCCGCCAATACGTGAAGTGCCTGGCCAATCTCCCTGCCAAGGCCTGGAGTGCCCGGTCGATCCCCATGCCGAAGCGTGGAGTGCCCAGCCGATTCCCCTGCCGACGCGTGGGGTGCCTAGCCGATTCCCCTGCCAGCTGATAACCCGCCAATACGTGAAGTGCCTGGCCGATCTCCCTGCCAAGGCCTGGAGGCCCATCCGATTCCCCTGACGACGCGTGGAGTTCTTGGCCGATCCCCTGCCAGCTGATAGCCCGCCAATACGTGAAGTGCCTGGCCAATCTCTCTGCCAAGGCCTGGAGTGCCCGGTTGATCCCCATGCCGAGGCGTGTAGTGCTTGGCCGATCTCCTGCCAGATGATAACCCGCCAATACGTGACGTGCCTGTCCGATCTCCCTGCCAAGGCCTGGAGTGCCCAGCCGATTCCCCTGCCTTCGCGTGGAGTGCTTGGCCGATCCCCTGCCAGCTGATAACCCGCCAATACGTGAAGTGCCTGGCCGATCTCCCTGCCGAGGCGTGGAGTGCCCAGACGATTCCCCTGCCGGCGCGTGGAGTGCCTAGCCGATTCCCCTGCCAGCTGATAACCCGCCAATACGTGAAGTGCCTGGCCGATCTCCCTGCCAAGGCCTGGAGTGCCCAGCCGAATCCCCTGCCTTCGCGTGGAGTGCTTGGCCGATCCCCTGCCAGCTGATAACCCGCCAATACGTGAAGTGTCGGCCGATCTCCCTGCCAAGGCCTGGATTGCCCAGACGATTACCCTGCCGACGCGTTGAGTGCTTGGCCGATCCCCTACCAGCTGATAACCCGCCAATAAGTGAAGTGCCTGGCCGATCTCCCTGCCAAGGCCTGCAGTGCCCAGCCGATTCCCCTGCCGACGCGTGGAGTGCCTGGCCGATCCTCTGCCAGCTAATAACCCGCCAATACGTGAAGTGCCTGGCCGATCTCCCTGCCAAGGCCTGGAGTGCTCGGCCGATTCCCCTGCCGACGCGTGGAGTGCTTGGCCGATCCCCTGCCAGATGATAACCCGCCAAAACGTGACGTGCCTGGCCGATCTCCCTGCCAAGGCCTGGAGTGCCCGGTCGATCCCCATGCCGAGGCGTGGAGTGCCCAGCCGATTCCCCTGCCGACGCGTGGAGTGCGTAGCTGATTCCCCTGCCAGCTGATAACCCGCCAATACGTGAAGTGCCTGGCCGATCTCCATGCCAAGGCCTGGAGTGCCCAGACGATTCCCCTGCCGACGCGTGGAGTGCTTGGCCGATCCCCTGCCAGCTGATAGTCCGCCAATACCTGAAGTGCCTGGCCGATCTCCCTGCCAAGGCCTGGAGGCCCAGCCGATTCCCCTGCCGACGCGTGGAGTGTTTGGCCGATCCACTGCCAGCTGATAACTCGCCAATACGTGAAGTGCCTGGCCAATCTCCCTGCCAAGGCCTGGAGTGCCCGGTCGATCCCCATGCCGAGGCGTGGAGTGCCCAGCCGATTCCCCTGCCGACGCGTGGAGTGCGTAGCTGATTCCCCTGCCAGCTGATAACCCGCCAATACGTGAAGTGCCTGGCCGATATACCTGCCAAGGCCTGGAGTGCCCAGACGATTCCCCTGCCGACGCGTGGAGTGCTTGGCCGATTCCCTGCCAGCTGATAACCGCCAATACGTGAAGTGCCTGGCCGATCTCCCTGCTAAGGCCTGGAGGCCCAGCCGATTCCCCTGCCGACGCGTGGAGTGCTTGGCCGATCCCCTTCCAGCTGATAACCCGCCAATACGTGAAATGCGTGGCCAATCTCCCTGCCAAGGCCTGGAGTGCCCGGTCCATCCCCATGCCGAGGCGTGGAGTGCCCAGCCGATTCCCCTGCCGACGCGTGGAGTGCCTAGCCGATTCCCCTGCCAGCTGATAACCCCCCAATACGTAAAGTGCCTGGCCGTTTTCCCTGCCAAGGCCTGGAGTGCCCAGCCGATTCCCCTGCCGACGCGTGGAGTGCTTGGCCGATCCCCTGCCAGATGATAACCCGCCAATACGTGAAGTGCCTGGCCGATCTCCCTGCCAAGGCCTGGAGTGCCCGGTCGATCCCCATGCCGAGACGTGGAGTGCCTAGCCGATTCCCCTGCCGTCGCGTGGAGTGCTTGGCCGATCTCCCTTTCAGCTGATAACCCGCCAATACGTGAAGTGCCTGGCCGATCTCCCAGCCAAGGCCTGGAGGCGCAGCCGATTCCCCTGCCGACGCGTGGAGTGCCTAGCCGATGCCCCTGCCAGCTGAAAACCCGCTAATACGTGAAGTGCCTGGCCGATCTCCCTTCCAAGGACTGGAGTGCCCGGTCGATCCCCATGCCGAGGCGTGGAGTGCCCAGCCGATTCCCCTGCCGACGCGTGGAGTGCCTAGCTGATTCCCCTGCCAGCTGATAACCCGCCAATACGTGAAGTGCCTGGCCGATATCCCTGCCAAGGCCTGAGTGCCCAGACGATTTCCCTGCCGACGCGTGGAGTGCTTGGCCGATTCCCTGCCAGCTGATAACCGCCAATACGTGAAGTGCCTGGCCGATCTCCCTGCCAAGGCCTGGAGGCCTAGCCGATTCCCCTGCCGACGCGTGGATTGCTTGGCCGATTCCCTGCCAGCTGATAACCCGCCAATACGTGAAGTGCGTGGCCAATCTCCCTGCCAAGGCCTGGAGTGCCCGGTCCATCCCCATGCCGAGGCGTGGAGTGCCCAGCCGATTCCCCTGCCGACGCGTGGAGTGCCTAGCCGATTTCCGTGCCAGCTGATAACCCGCCAATACGTGAAGTGCCTGGCCGATCTCTCTGCCAAGGCCTGGAGTGCCCAGACGATTCTCCTGCCGACGCGTGGAGTGGTTGGCCAATCCCCTGCCAGCTGATAGCCCGCCAATACGTGAAGTGCCTGGCCAATCTCCCTGCCAAGTCCTGGAGTGCCCGGTCGATCCTTTTGCCGAGGCGTGGAGTGCCCAGCCGATTCCCCTGCAGACGCGTGGAGTTCTTGGCCGATCTCCTGCCAGATGATAGCCCGCCAATACGTGACGTGCCTGTCCGATATCCCTGCCAAGGCCTGGAGTGCCCAGCCGATTCCCCTGCCTCCGCGTGGAGTGCTTGGCCGATTCCCCTGCCAGCTGATAACCCCCCAATACGTGAAGTGCCTGGCCGTTTTCCCTGCCAAGGCCTGGAGTGCCCAGCCGATTCCCCTGCAGACGCGTGGAGTGCTTGGCCGATCTCCTGCCAGATGATAACCCGCCAATACGTGACGTGCCTGTCCGATATCCCTGCTAAGGCCTGGAGTGCCCAGCCGATTCCCCTGCCTTCGCGTGGAGTGCTTGGCCGATCCCCTGCCAGCTGATAACCCGCCAATACGTGAAGTGCCTGGCCGATCTCCCTGCCAAGGCATGGAGTGCCCAGACGATTACCCTGCAGACGCGTGGAGTGCTTGGCCGATCCCCTGCCAGCTGATAACCCGCCAATACGTGAAGTGCCTGGCCGATCTCCCTGTCAAGGCCTGGATTGCCCGGCCGATCCCCATGCCGAGACGTGGAGTGCCCAGCCGATTCCCCTGCCGACGCGTGGAGTGCCTAGCCGATTCCCCTGCCAGCTGATAACCCGCCAATACGTGAAGTGCCTGGCCGATCTCCCTGCCAAGGCCTGCAGTGCCCGGCCGATTCCCCTGCCGACGCGAGGAGTGCCTAGCCGATTCCCCTGCCAGCTGATAACCCGCCAATACGTGAAGTGCCTGGCCGATCTCCCTGTCAAGGCCTGGAGTGCCCGGTCGATCCCCATGCCGAGACGTGGAGTGCCCAGCCGATTCCCCTGCCGTCGCGTGGAGTGCTTGGCCGATCCCCTGCCAGCTGATAACCCGCCAATACGTGAAGTGCCTGGCCGATCTCCCTGCCAAGGCCTGGAGTGCCCAGCCGATTCCCCTGCCGACGCGTGGAGTGCCTAGCCGATGCCCCTGCCAGCTGATAACCCGCCAATACGTGAAGTGCCTGGCCGATCTCCCTGCCAAGGCCTGGAGTGCCCAGACGATTATCCCCTGCCGACGCGTGGAGTGCTTGGCCGATCCCCTGCCAGCTGATAACCCGCCAATACGTGAAGTGCCTGGCCGATCTCCCTGCCAAGGCCTGGAGTGCCCAGACGATTCCCCTGCCGACGCGTGGAGTGCTTGGCCGATCCCCTGCCAGCTGATAACCCGCCAATACGTGAAGTGCCTGGCCAATCTCCCTGCCAAGGCCTGGAGTGCCCGGTCGATCCCCATGCCGAGGCGTGGAGTGCCCAGCCGATTCCCCTGCCGACGCGTGGAGTGCCTAGCCGATTCCCCTGCCAGCTGATAACCCGCCAATACGTGAAGTGCCTGGCCGATCTCCCTGCCAAGGCCTGGAGTGCCCAGCCGATTCCCCTGCCGACGCGTGGAGTGCTTGGCCGATCTCCTGCCAGCTGATAACCCGCCAATACGTGAAGTGCCTGGCCGATCTCCCTGCCAAGGCCTGGAGGCCCAGCCGATTCCCCTGCCGACGCGTGGAGTGCTTGGCCGATCCCCTGCCAGCTGATAACCCGCCAATACGTGAAGTGCCTGGCCAATCTCCCTGCCAAGGCCTGGAGTGCCCGGTCGATCCCCATGCCGAGGCGTGGAGTGCCCAGACGATTCCCCTGCCGACGCGTGGAGTGCTTGGCCGATCCCCTGCCAGCTGATAACCCGCCAATACGTGAAGTGCCTGGCCAATCTCCCGCCAAGGCCTGGAGTGCCCGGTCGATCCCCTGCCGAGGCGTGGAGTGCCCAGCCGATTCCCCTGCCAGCTGATAACCCGCCAATACGTGAAGTGCCTGGCCGATCTCCCTGCCAAGGCCTGGAGTGCCCAGCCGATTCCCTGCCGACGCGTGGAGTGCCTAGCCGATTCCCCTGCCAGCTGATAACCCCCAATACGTGAAGTGCCTGGCCGATCTCCCTGCCAAGGCCTGGAGTGCCCAGCCGATTCCCCTGCCGACGCGTGGAGTGCTTGGCCGATCCCCTGCCAGCTGATAACCCGCCAATACGTGAAGTGCCTGGCCGATCTCCCTGCCAAGGCCTGGAGTGCCCGGTCGATCCCCATGCCGAGGCGTGGAGGATTCCCCTGCCAGCTGATAACCGATTCCCCTGCTGCCTGGCCGTTTTCCGCCAAGGCCTGGAGGCCACCCTGCCGACGCGTGGAGTGCCTGCCGATGCCCCTGCCAGCTGATAACCCGCCAATACGTGAAGTGCCTGGCCGATATCCCTGCCAAGGCCTGGAGTGCCCAGACGATTCCCCTGCCGACGCGTGGATTGCTTGGCCGATCCCCTGCCAGCTGATAACCCGCCAATACGTGAAGTGCGTGGCCAATCTCCCTGCCAAGGCCTGGAGTGCCCGGTCGATCCCCATGCCGAGGCGTGGAGTGCCCAGCCGATTCCCCTGCCGACGCGTGGAGTGCTTAGCCGATTCCACTGCCAGCTGATAACCCGCCAATACGTGAAGTGCCTGGCCGATCTCCATGCCAAGGGCTGGAGTGCCCAGACGATTCCCCTGCCGACGCGTGGAGTGCTTGGCCGATCCCCTGCCAGCTGATAACCCGCCAATACGTGAAGTGCCTGGCCGATCTCTCCGGTCCCCGGCCGAGAGTGCCCGTCCCCTGCCGAGGCCTGGAGGCCCAGCCGATTCCCCTGCCGACGCGTGGAGTGCTTGGCCGATCCCCTGCCAGCTGATAATCCGCCAATACGTGAAGTGCCTGGCCAATCTCCTTGCCAAGGCCTGGAGTGCCCGGTCGATCCCCATGCCGAGGCGTGGAGTGCCCAGCAGATTCCTTGTGCCTAGCCGATTCCCCTGCCAGCTGATAACCCGCCAATACGTGAAGTGCCTGGCCGATCTCCCTGCCAAGGCCTGGAGTGCCTAGACGATTCCCCTGCCGACGCGTGGAGTGCTTTGCCGATCCCCTGCCAGATGATAACCCGCCAATACGTGAAGTGCCTGGCCGATCTCCCTGCCAAGGCCTGGAGTGCCTAGAAGATTCCCCTGCCGACTCGTGGAGTGCCTTGCCGATTCCCCTGCCAGTTGATAACCCCCCAATACGTGAAGTGCCTGGCCGATCTCCCTGCCAAGGCCTGGAGTGCCTAGACGATTCCCCGCCGACGCGTGGAGTGCCTAGCCGATTCCACTGCCAGCTGATAACCCGCCAATACGTGAAGTGCCTGGCCAATCTCCCTGCCAAGGCCTGGAGTGCCTAGACGATTCCCCTGCCGACGCGTGGAGTGCCTAGCCGATTCCCCTGCCAGTTGATAACCCCCCAATACGTGAAGTGCCTGGCCGATCTCCGTGCCAAGGCCTGGAGTGCCGATCCCCATGAAGTGGTCGATCCCCATGCCGAGGCGTGAAGTGCTCAGCCGATTCCCCTGCCGACGCGTGGAGTGCCTAGCCGATTCCCCTGCCAGCTGATAACCCGCCAATACGTGAAGTGCCTGGCCAATCTCCCTGCCAAGGCCTGGAGTGCCCGGTCGATCCCCATGCCGACGCGTGGAGTGCCTAGCCGATTCCCCTGCCAGCTGATAACCCGCCAATACGTGAAGTGCCTGACCAATCTCCCCTGCCAAGGCATGGAAGCCCAGCCGATTCCCCTGCCGACGCGTGGAGTGCTTGGCCGATCCCCTGCCAGCTGATAACCCGCCAATACGTGAAGTGCCTGGCCAATCTCCCTGCCAAGGCCTGGAGTGCCTAGAAGATTCCCCTGCCGACTCGTGGAGTGCCTTGCCGATTCCCCTGCCAGTTGATAACCCCCAATACGTGAAGTGTCTGGCCGATCTCCCTGCCAAGGCCTGGAGTGCCTAGACGATTCCCCTGCCGACGCGTGGAGTGCCTAGCCGATTCCCCTGCCAGCTGATAACCCGCCAATACGTGAAGTGCCTGGCCGATCTCCCTGCCAAGGCCTGGAGTGCCTAGACGATTCCCCTGCCGACGCGTGGAGTGCCGAGCCGATTCCCCTGCCAGTTGATAACCCCCAATACGTGAAGTGCCTGGCCGATCTCCGTGCCAAGGCCTGGAGTGCCGATCCCCATGAAGTGGTCGATCCCCATGCCGAGGCGTGAAGTGCTCAGCCGATTCCCCTGCCGACGCGTGGAGTGCCTAGCCGATTCCACTGCCAGCTGATAACCCGCCAATACGTGAAGTGCCTGGCCAATCTCCCTGCCAAGGCCTGGAGTGCCCGGTCGATCCCCATGCCGACGCGTGGAGTGCCTAGCCGATTCCCCTGCCAGCTGATAACCCGCCAATACGTGAAGTGCCTGACCAATCTCCCTGCCAAGGCATGGAAGCCCAGCCGATTCCCCTGCCGACGCGTGGAGTGCTTGGCCGATCCCCTGCCAGCTGATAACCCGCCAATACGTGAAGTGCCTGGCCAATCTCCCTGCCAAGGCATGGAAGCCCAGCCGATTCCCCTGCCGACGCGTGGAGTGCTTGATCCCCTGCCAGCTGATAACCCGCTAATACGTGAAGTGCCTGGCCGATCTCCCTGCCAAGGCCTGGAGTGCCCGGTCGATCTCCATGCCGAGTGCTTGGCCGCTCCCCTGCCAGCTGATAACCCCCCAATACGTGAAGTGCCTGGCCGATCTCCCTGCCAAGGCCTGGAGTGCACGGTCGATCCCCATGCCGAGGCGTGGAGTGCCCAGCCGATCCCCCTGCCGACTGCCAGCTGATAACCCGCCAATACGTGAAGTACCTGGCCGATCTCCCTGCCAAGGCCTGGAGTGCCCAGACGATTCCCCTGCCGACGCGTGGAGTGCCTAGCCGATTCCCCTGCCAGCTGATAACCCGCCAATACGTGAAGACCTGCCAAGGCCTGGAGTGCCCAGCCGATTCCCCTGCCGTCGCGTGGAGTGCTTGGCCGATCCCCTGCCAGCTGATAACCCGCCAATACGTGAAGTGCCTGGCCAATCTCCCTGCCAAGGCATGGAAGCCCAGCCGATTCACCTGCCGACGCGTGGAGTGCTTGGCCGATCCCCTGCCAGCTGATAACCCGCTAATACGTGAAGTGCCTGGCCGATCTCCCTGCCAAGGCCTGGAGTGCCCGGTCGATCTCCATGCCGAGTGCTTGGCCGATCCCCTGCCAGCTGATAACCCGCTAATACGTGAAGTGCCTGGCCGATCTCCCTGCCAAGGCCTGGAGTGCCCGGTCGATCCCCATGCCGAGGCGTGGAGTGCCTAGCCGATTCCCCTGCCAGCTGATAACCCGCCAATACGTGAAGACCTGCCAAGGCCTGGAGTGCCCAGCCGATCCCCATGCCGAGGCGTGGAGTGCCCAGCCGATCCCCCTGCCGACTGCCAGCTGATAACCCGCCAATACGTGAAGTACCTGGCCGATCTCCCTGCCAAGGCCTGGAGTGCCCAGACGATTCCCCCTGCCGACGCGTGGAGTGCCTAGCCGATTCCCCTGCCAGCTGATAACCCGCCAATACGTGAAGACCTGCCAAGGCCTGGAGTGCCCAGCCGATTCCCCTGCCGTCGCGTGGAGTGCTTGGCCGATCCCCTGCCAGCTGATAACCCGCCAATACGTGAAGTGCCTGGCCAATCTCCCTGCCAAGGCATGGAAGCCCAGCCGATTCACCTGCCGACGCGTGGAGTGCTTGGCCGATCCCCTGCCAGCTGATAACCCGCTAATACGTGAAGTGCCTGGCCGATCTCCCTGCCAAGGCCTGGAGTGCCCGGTCGATCTCCATGCCGAGTGCTTGGCCGATCCCCTGCCAGCTGATAACCCGCTAATACGTGAAGTGCCTGGCCGATCTCCCTGCCAAGGCCTGGAGTGCCCGGTCGATCCCCATGCCGAGGCGTGGAGTGCCCAGCCGATCCCCCTGCCGACGCGTGGAGTGCCTAGCCGATTCCCCTGCCATCTGATAACCCGCCAATACGTGAAGTGCCTGGCCGATCCCCATGCCGAGGCGTGGAGTGCCCAGACGATTCCCCTGCCGACGCGTGGAGTGCTTGGCCGATCCCCTGCCAGCTGATAACCCGCCAATACGTGAAGTGCCTGGCCGATCTCCCTGCCAAGGCCTGGAGTGCCCGGTCGATCCCCATGCCGAGGCGTGGAGTGCCCAGCCGATCCCCCTGCCGACGCGTGGAGTGCCTAGCCGATTCCCCTGCCATCTGATAACCCGCCAATACGTGAAGACCTGCCAACGCCTGGAGTGCCCGTTCGATCCCCATGCCGAGGCGTGAAGTGCTCAGCCGATTCCCCTGCCGACGCGTGGAGTGCCTAGCCGATTCCCCTGCCAGCTGATAACCCGCTAATACGTGAAGTGCCTGGCCGATCTCCCTGCCAAGGCCTGGAGTGCCCGGTCGATCTCCATGCCGAGTGCTTGGCCGATCCCCTGCCAGCTGATAACCCGCTAATACGTGAAGTGCCTGGCCGATCTCCCTGCCAAGGCCTGGAGTGCCCGGTCGATCCCCATGCCGAGGCGTGGAGTGCCCAGCCGATCCCCCTGCCGACGCGTGGAGTGCCTAGCCGATTCCCCTGCCATCTGATAACCCGCCAATACGTGAAGTGCCTGGCCGATCCCCATGCCGAGGCGTGGAGTGCCCAGACGATTCCCCTGCCGACGCGTGGAGTGCCTAGCCAATTCCCCTGCCAGCTGATAACCCGCCAATACGTGAAGACCTGCCAAGGCCTGGAGTGCCCAGCCGATTCCCCTGCCGTCGCGTGGAGTGCTTGGCCGATCCTCTGCCAGCTGATAACCCGCCAATACGTGAAGTGCCTGGCCAATCTCCTGCCAAGGCATGGAAGCCCAGCCGATTCACCTGCCGACGCGTGGAGTGCTTGGCCGATCCCCTGCCAGCTGATAACCCGCTAATACGTGAAGTGCCTGGCCGATCTCCCTGCCAAGGCCTGGAGTGCCCGGTCGATCTCCATGCCGAGTGCTTGGCCGATCCCCTGCCAGCTGATAACCCGCTAATACGTGAAGTGCCTGGCCAATCTCCTGCCAAGGCCTGGAGTGCCCAGCCGATTCCCCTGCCGTCGCGTGGAGTGCTTGGCCGATCCCCTGCCAGCTGATAACCCGCCAATACGTGAAGTGCCTGGCCGATCTCCCTGCCAAGGCCGATAGTGCCCGGTCGATCCCCATGCCGAGGCGTGGAGTGCCTAGCCGATTCCCCTGCCATCTGATAACCCGCCAATACGTGAAGTGCCTGGCCGATCTCCCTGTCAAGGCCTGGAGTGCCCAGCCGATTCCCCTGCCGTCGCGTGGAGTGCTTGGCCGATCCCCTGCCATCTGATAACCCCCCAATACGTGAAGTGCCTGGCCGATCTCCGTGCCAAGGCCTGGAGTGCCGATCCCCATGAAGTGGTCGATCCCCATGCCGAGGCGTGAAGTGCTCAGCCGATTCCCCTGCCGACGCGTGGAGTGCCTAGCCGATTCCCCTGCCAGCTGATAACCCGCCAATACGTGAAGTGCCTGGCCAATCTCCCTGCCAAGGCCTGGAGTGCCCGGTCGATCCCCATGCCGACGCGTGGAGTGCCTAGCCGATTCCCCTGCCAGCTGATAACCCGCCAATACGTGAAGTGCCTGACCAATCTCCCTGCCAAGGCATGGAAGCCCAGCCGATTCCCCTGCCGACGCGTGGAGTGCTTGGCCGATCCCCTGCCAGCTGATAACCCGCCAATACGTGAAGTGCCTGGCCAATCTCCCTGCCAAGGCCTGGAGTGCCTAGAAGATTCCCCTGCCGACTCGTGGAGTGCCTTGCCGATTCCCCTGCCAGTTGATAACCCCCCAATACGTGAAGTGTCTGGCCGATCTCCCTGCCAAGGCCTGGAGTGCCTAGACGATTCCCCTGCCGACGCGTGGAGTGCCTAGCCGATTCCCCTGCCAGCTGATAACCCGCCAATACGTGAAGTGCCTGGCCGATCTCCCTGCCAAGGCCTGGAGTGCCTAGACGATTCCCCTGCCGACGCGTGGAGTGCCGAGCCGATTCCCCTGCCAGTTGATAACCCCCAATACGTGAAGTGCCTGGCCGATCTCCGTGCCAAGGCCTGGAGTGCCGATCCCCATGAAGTGGTCGATCCCCATGCCGAGGCGTGAAGTGCTCAGCCGATTCCCCTGCCGACGCGTGGAGTGCCTAGCCGATTCCCCTGCCAGCTGATAACCCGCCAATACGTGAAGTGCCTGGCCGATCTCCCTGCCAAGGCCTGCAGTGCCCGGCCGATTCCCCTGCCGACGCGTGGAGTGCCTAGCCGATTCCCCTGCCAGCTGATAACCCGCCAATACGTGAAGTGCCTGGACGATCTCCCTGTCAAGGCCAAGAGTGCCCGGTCGATCCCCATGCCGAGACGTGGAGTGCCCAGCCGATTCCCCTGCCGACGCGTGGAGTGCCTAGCCGATTCCCCTGCCAGCTGATAACCCGCCAATACGTGAAGTGCCTGGCCGATCTCCCTGCCAAGGCCTGCAGTGCCCGGCCGATTCCCCTGCCGACGCGTGGAGTGCCTAGCCGATTCCCCTGCCAGCTGATAACCCGCCAATACGTGAAGTGCCTGGCCGATCTCCCTGCCAAGGCCTGCAGTGCCCAGCCGATTCCCCTGCCGACGCGTGGAGTGCCTAGCCGATGCCCCTGCCAGCTGATAACCCGCCAATACGTGAAGTGCCTGGCCGATATCCCTGCCAAGGCCTGGAGTGCCCAGACGATTCCCCTGCCGACGCGTGGATTGCTTGGCCGATCCCCTGCAAGCTGATAACCCGCCAATACGTGAAGTGCCTGGCCAATCTCCCTGCCAAGGCCTGGAGTGCCCGGTCCATCCCCATGCCGAGGCGTGGAGTGCCCAGCCGATCCCCCTGCCGACGCGTGGAGTGCCTAGCCGATTCCCCTGCCAGCAGATAACCTGCCAATACGTGATGTGCCTGGCCGATCTCCCTGCCAAGGCCTGGAGTGCCCAGACGATTCCCCTGCCGACGCGTGGAGTGCTTGGCCGATCCCCTGCCAGCTGATAACCGCCCATACGTGAAGTGCCGGGCCGATCTCCCTGCCAAGGCCTGGAGGCCCAGCCGATTCCCCTGCCGACGCGTGGAGTGCTTGGCCGATCCCCTGCCAGCTGATAACCCGCCAATACGTGAAGTGCGTGGCCAATCTTCCTGCCAAGGCCTGGAGTGCCCGGTCGATCCCCATGCCGAGGCGTGGAGTGCCCAGCCGATTCCCCTGCCGACGCGTGGAGTGCCTAGCCGATGCCCCTGCCAGCTGATAACCCGCCAATACGTGAAGTGCCTGGCCGATATCCCTGCCAAGGCCTGGAGTGCCCAGACGATTCCCCTGCCGACGCGTGGATTGCTTGGCCGATCCCCTGCCAGCTGATAACCCGCCAATACGTGAAGTGCGTGGCCAATCTCCCTGCCAAGGCCTGGAGTGCCCGGTCCATCCCCATGCCGAGGCGTGGAGTGCCCAGCCGATCCCCCTGCCGACGCGTGGAGTGCTTAGCCGATTCCACTGCCAGCTGATAACCCGCCAATACGTGAAGTGCCTGGCCGATCTCCATGCCAAGGGCTGGAGTGCCCAGACGATTCCCCTGCCGACGCGTGGAGTGCTTGGCCGATCCCCTGCCAGCTGATAACCCGCCAATACGTAAAGTGCCTGGCCGATCTCCCTGCCAAGGCCTGGAGGCCCAGCCGATTCCCCTGCCGACGCGTGGAGTGCTTGGCCGATCCCCTGCCAGCTGATAATCCGCCAATACGTGAAGTGCCTGGCCAATCTCCTTGCCAAGGCCTGGAGTGCCCGGTCGATCCCCATGCCGAGGCGTGGAGTGCCCAGCAGATTCCTTGTGCCTAGCCGATTCCCCTGCCAGCTGATAACCCGCCAATACGTGAAGTGCCTGGCCAATCTCCCTGCCAAGGCCTGGAGTGCCTAGACGATTCCCCTGCCGACGCGTGGAGTGCTTTGCCGATCCCCTGCCAGATGATAACCCGCCAATACGTGAAGTGCCTGGCCGATCTCCCTGCCAAGGCCTGGAGTGCCTAGAAGATTCCCCTGCCGACTCGTGGAGTGCCTTGCCGATTCCCCTGCCAGTTGATAACCCCCCAATACGTGAAGTGCCTGGCCGATCTCCCTGCCAAGGCCTGGAGTGCCTAGACGATTCCCCGCCGACGCGTGGAGTGCCTAGCCGATTCCACTGCCAGCTGATAACCCGCCAATACGTGAAGTGCCTGGCCAATCTCCCTGCCAAGGCCTGGAGTGCCTAGACGATTCCCCTGCCGACGCGTGGAGTGCCTAGCCGATTCCCCTGCCAGTTGATAACCCCCCAATACGTGAAGTGCCTGGCCGATCTCCGTGCCAAGGCCTGGAGTGCCGATCCCCATGAAGTGGTCGATCCCCATGCCGAGGCGTGAAGTGCTCAGCCGATTCCCCTGCCGACGCGTGGAGTGCCTAGCCGATTCCCCTGCCAGCTGATAACCCGCCAATACGTGAAGTGCCTGGCCAATCTCCCTGCCAAGGCCTGGAGTGCCCGGTCGATCCCCATGCCGACGCGTGGAGTGCCTAGCCGATTCCCCTGCCAGCTGATAACCCGCCAATACGTGAAGTGCCTGACCAATCTCCCTGCCAAGGCATGGAAGCCCAGCCGATTCCCCTGCCGACGCGTGGAGTGCTTGGCCGATCCCCTGCCAGCTGATAACCCGCCAATACGTGAAGTGCCTGGCCAATCTCCCTGCCAAGGCCTGGAGTGCCTAGAAGATTCCCCTGCCGACTCGTGGAGTGCCTTGCCGATTCCCCTGCCAGTTGATAACCCCCCAATACGTGAAGTGTCTGGCCGATCTCCCTGCCAAGGCCTGGAGTGCCTAGACGATTCCCCTGCCGACGCGTGGAGTGCCTAGCCGATTCCCCTGCCAGCTGATAACCCGCCAATACGTGAAGTGCCTGGCCGATCTCCCTGCCAAGGCCTGGAGTGCCTAGACGATTCCCCTGCCGACGCGTGGAGTGCCGAGCCGATTCCCCTGCCAGTTGATAACCCCCCAATACGTGAAGTGCCTGGCCGATCTCCGTGCCAAGGCCTGGAGTGCCGATCCCCATGAAGTGGTCGATCCCCATGCCGAGGCGTGAAGTGCTCAGCCGATTCCCCTGCCGACGCGTGGAGTGCCTAGCCGATTCCACTGCCAGCTGATAACCCGCCAATACGTGAAGTGCCTGGCCAATCTCCCTGCCAAGGCCTGGAGTGCCCGGTCGATCCCCATGCCGACGCGTGGAGTGCCTAGCCGATTCCCCTGCCAGCTGATAACCCGCCAATACGTGAAGTGCCTGACCAATCTCCCTGCCAAGGCATGGAAGCCCAGCCGATTCCCCTGCCGACGCGTGGAGTGCTTGGCCGATCCCCTGCCAGCTGATAACCCGCCAATACGTGAAGTGCCTGGCCAATCTCCCTGCCAAGGCATGGAAGCCCAGCCGATTCCCCTGCCGACGCGTGGAGTGCTTGATCCCCTGCCAGCTGATAACCCGCTAATACGTGAAGTGCCTGGCCGATCTCCCTGCCAAGGCCTGGAGTGCCCGGTCGATCTCCATGCCGAGTGCTTGGCCGCTCCCCTGCCAGCTGATAACCCCCCAACACGTGAAGTGCCTGGCCGATCTCCCTGCCAAGGCCTGGAGTGCACGGTCGATCCCCATGCCGAGGCGTGGAGTGCCCAGCCGATCCCCCTGCCGACTGCCAGCTGATAACCCGCCAATACGTGAAGTACCTGGCCGATCTCCCTGCCAAGGCCTGGAGTGCCCAGACGATTCCCCTGCCGACGCGTGGAGTGCCTAGCCGATTCCCCTGCCAGCTGATAACCCGCCAATACGTGAAGACCTGCCAAGGCCTGGAGTGCCCAGCCGATTCCCTGCCGTCGCGTGGAGTGCTTGGCCGATCCCCTGCCAGCTGATAACCCGCCAATACGTGAAGTGCCTGGCCAATCTCCCTGCCAAGGCATGGAAGCCCAGCCGATTCACCTGCCGACGCGTGGAGTGCTTGGCCGATCCCCTGCCAGCTGATAACCCGCTAATACGTGAAGTGCCTGGCCGATCTCCCTGCCAAGGCCTGGAGTGCCCGGTCGATCTCCATGCCGAGTGCTTGGCCGCTCCCCTGCCAGCTGATAACCCCCCAACACGTGAAGTGCCTGGCCGATCTCCCTGCCAAGGCCTGGAGTGCCCGGTCGATCCCCATGCCGAGGCGTGGAGTGCCTAGCCGATTCCCCTGCCAGCTGATAACCCGCCAATACGTGAAGACCTGCCAAGGCCTGGAGTGCCCAGCCGATCCCCATGCCGAGGCGTGGAGTGCCCAGCCGATCCCCCTGCCGACTGCCAGCTGATAACCCGCCAATACGTGAAGTACCTGGCCGATCTCCCTGCCAAGGCCTGGAGTGCCCAGACGATTCCCCTGCCGACGCGTGGAGTGCCTAGCCGATTCCCCTGCCAGCTGATAACCCGCCAATACGTGAAGACCTGCCAAGGCCTGGAGTGCCCAGCCGATTCCCCTGCCGTCGCGTGGAGTGCTTGGCCGATCCCCTGCCAGCTGATAACCCGCCAATACGTGAAGTGCCTGGCCAATCTCCCCTGCCAAGGCATGGAAGCCCAGCCGATTCACCTGCCGACGCGTGGAGTGCTTGGCCGATCCCCTGCCAGCTGATAACCCGCTAATACGTGAAGTGCCTGGCCGATCTCCCTGCCAAGGCCTGGAGTGCCCGGTCGATCTCCATGCCGAGTGCTTGGCCGATCCCCTGCCAGCTGATAACCCGCTAATACGTGAAGTGCCTGGCCGATCTCCCTGCCAAGGCCTGGAGTGCCCGGTCGATCCCCATGCCGAGGCGTGGAGTGCCCAGCCGATCCCCCTGCCGACGCGTGGAGTGCCTAGCCGATTCCCCTGCCATCTGATAACCCGCCAATACGTGAAGTGCCTGGCCGATCCCCATGCCGAGGCGTGGAGTGCCCAGACGATTCCCCTGCCGACGCGTGGAGTGCTTGGCCGATCCCCTGCCAGCTGATAACCCGCCAATACGTGAAGTGCCTGGCCGATCTCCCTGCCAAGGCCTGGAGTGCCCGGTCGATCCCCATGCCGAGGCGTGGAGTGCCCAGCCGATCCCCCTGCCGACGCGTGGAGTGCCTAGCCGATTCCCCTGCCATCTGATAACCCGCCAATACGTGAAGACCTGCCAACGCCTGGAGTGCCCGTTCGATCCCCATGCCGAGGCGTGAAGTGCTCAGCCGATTCCCCTGCCGACGCGTGGAGTGCCTAGCCGATTCCCCTGCCAGCTGATAACCCGCTAATACGTGAAGTGCCTGGCCGATCTCCCTGCCAAGGCCTGGAGTGCCCGGTCGATCTCCATGCCGAGTGCTTGGCCGATCCCCTGCCAGCTGATAACCCGCTAATACGTGAAGTGCCTGGCCGATCTCCCTGCCAAGGCCTGGAGTGCCCGGTCGATCCCCATGCCGAGGCGTGGAGTGCCCAGCCGATCCCCCTGCCGACGCGTGGAGTGCCTAGCCGATTCCCCTGCCATCTGATAACCCGCCAATACGTGAAGTGCCTGGCCGATCCCCATGCCGAGGCGTGGAGTGCCCAGACGATTCCCCTGCCGACGCGTGGAGTGCCTAGCCGATTCCCCTGCCAGCTGATAACCCGCCAATACGTGAAGACCTGCCAAGGCCTGGAGTGCCCAGCCGATTCCCCTGCCGTCGCGTGGAGTGCTTGGCCGATCCTCTGCCAGCTAATAACCCGCCAATACGTGAAGTGCCTGGCCAATCTCCTGCCAAGGCATGGAAGCCCAGCCGATTCACCTGCCGACGCGTGGAGTGCTTGGCCGATCCCCTGCCAGCTGATAACCCGCTAATACGTGAAGTGCCTGGCCGATCTCCCTGCCAAGGCCTGGAGTGCCCGGTCGATCTCCATGCCGAGTGCTTGGCCGATCCCCTGCCAGCTGATAACCCGCTAATACGTGAAGTGCCTGGCCGATCTCCCTGCCAAGGCCTGGAGTGCCCGGTCGATCCCCATGCCGAGGCGTGGAGTGCCCAGCCGATCCCCCTGCCGACGCGTGGAGTGCCTAGCCGATTCCCCTGCCATCTGATAACCCGCCAATACGTGAAGACCTGCCAACGCCTGGAGTGCCCGGTCGATCCCCATGCCGAGGCGTGAAGTGCTCAGCCGATTCCCCTGCCGTCGCGTGGAGTGCCTAGCCGATTCCCCTGCCAGCTGATAACCCGCCAATACGTGAAGTGCCTGGCCAATCTCCCTGCCAAGGCCTGGAGTGCCCGGTCGATCCCCATGCCGACGCGTGGAGTGCCTAGCCGATTCCCCTGCCAGCTGATAACCCGCCAATACGTGAAGTGCCTGGCCAATCTCCCTGCCAAGGCATTGAAGCCCAGCCGATTCCCCTGCCGACGCGTGGAGTGCTTGGCCGATCCCCTGCCAGCTGATAACCCGCCAATACGTGAAGTGCCTGGCCAATCTCCCTGCCAAGGCCGATAGTGCCCGGTCGATCCCCATGCCGAGGCGTGGAGTGCCCAGCCGATCCCCCTGCCGACGCGTGGAGTGCCTAGCCGATTCCCCTGCCATCTGATAACCCGCCAATACGTGAAGTGCCTGGCCGATCTCCCTGTCAAGGCCTGGAGTGCCCAGCCGATTCCCCTGCCGTGGCGTGGAGTGCTTGGCCGATCCCCTGCCAGCTGATAACCCGCCAATACGTGAAGTGCCTGGCCGATCTCCCTGCCAAGGCCGATAGTGCCCGGTCGATCCCCATGCCGAGGCGTGGAGTGCCCAGCCGATCCCCCTGCCGACGCGTGGAGTGCCTAGCCGATTCCCCTGCCATCTGATAACCCGCCAATACGTGAAGTGCCTGGCCGATCTCCCTGTCAAGGCCTGGAGTGCCCAGCCGATTCCCCTGCCGTCGCGTGGAGTGCTTGGCCGATCCCCTGCCAGCTGATAACCCGCCAATACGTGAAGTGCCTGGCCAATCTCCCTGCCAAGGCCTGGAGTGCCCGGTCGATCCCCATGCCGAGGCGTGGAGTGCCCAGCCGATCCCCCTGCCGACGCGTGGAGTGCCTAGCCGATTCCCCTGCCATCTGATAACCCGCCAATACGTGAAGACCTGCCAACGCCAGGAGTGCCCGGTCGATCCCCATGCCGAGGCGTGGAGTGCCCAGCCGATTCCCCTGCCGACGCGTGGAGTGCCTAGCCGATTCCCCTGCCAGCTGATAACCCGCCAATACGTGAAGTGCCTGGCCGATCTCCCTGCCAAGGCCTGGAGTGCCCAGACGATTCCCCTGCCGACGCGTGGAGTGCCTAGCCGATTCCCCTGCCAGCTGATAACCCGCCAATACGTGAAGACCTGCCAAGGCCTGGAGTGCCCAGCCGATCCCCATGCCGAGGCGTGGAGTGCCCAGCCGATTCCCCTGCCGACGCTTTGAGTGCCTAGCCGATTCCCCTTCCAGCTGATAACCCGCCAATACGTGAAGTGCCTGGCCGATCTCCCTGCCAAGGCCTGGAGTGCCCAGACGATTCCCCTGCCGACGCGTGGAGTGCCTAGCCGATTCCCCTGCCAGCTGATAACCCGCCAATACGTGGAGTGCCTGGCCGATCTCCCTGCCAAGGCCTGGAGTGCCCGGTCGATCCCCATGCCGAGGCGTGGAGTGCCCAGCCGATCCCCCTGCCGACGCGTGGAGTGCCTAGCCGATTCCCCTGCCATCTGATAACCCGCCAATACGTGAAGACCTGCCAACGCCTGGAGTGCCCGGTCGATCCCCATGCCGAGGCGTGGAGTGCCCAGCCGATTCCCCTGCCGACGCGTGGAGTGCCTAGCCGATTCCCCTGCCAGCTGATAACCCGCCAATACGTGAAGTGCCTGGCCGATCTCCCTGCCAAGGCCTGGAGTGCCCAGACGATTCCCCTGCCGACGCGTGGAGTGCTTGGCCGATCCCCTGCCAGCTGATAACCCGCCAATACGTGAAGTGCCTGGCCGATCTCCCTGCCAAGGCCTGGAGTGCCCGGTCGATCCCCATGCCGAGGCGTAGAGTGCCCGGTCGATCCCCATGCCGAGGCGTGGAGTGCCCAGCCGATTCCCCTGCCGACGCGTGGAGTGCCTAGCCGATTCCCCTGCCAGCTGATAACCCGCCAATACGTGAAGTGCCTGGCCGATCTCCCTGCCAAGGCCTGGAGTGCCCAGACGATTCCCCTGCCGACGCGTGGAGTGCCTAGCCGATTCCCCTGCCAGCTGATAACCCGCCAATACGTGAAGACCTGCCAAGGCCTGGAGTGCCCAGCCGATCCCCATGCCGAGGCGTGGAGTGCCCAGCCGTGCCCCTGCCGACGCGTGGCGTGCCTAGCCGATTCCCCTGCCAGCCGATCCCCTGCCAGCTGATAACCCGCCAATACGTGAAGTGCCTGGCCAATCTCCCTGCCAAGGCATGGAAGCCCAGCCGATTCCCCTGCCTTCGCGTGGAGTGCTTGGCCGATCCCCTGCCAGCTGATAACCGACGCGTGGAGTGCCTAGCCGATTCTCCTTCCAGCTGATAACCCGCCAATACGTGAAGTGCCCGGCCAATCTCCCTGCCAAGGCCTGGAGTCCCCGGTCGATCCCCATGCCGAGGCGTGGAGTGCCCAGCCGATTCCCCTGCCGACGCGTGGAGTGCCTAGCCGATTCCCCTGCCAGCTGATAACCCGCCAATACGTGAAGTGCCTGGCCGATCTCCCTGCCAAGGCCTGGAGTGCCCGGTCGATCCCCATGCCGACGCGTGGAGTGCCTAGCCGATTCCCCTGCCAGCTGATAACCCGCCAATACGTGAAGTGCCTGACCAATCTCCCTGCCAAGGCATGGAAGCCCAGCCGATTCCCCTGCCGACGCGTGGAGTGCTTGGCCGATCCCCTGCCAGCTGATAACCCGCCAATACGTGAAGTGCCTGGCCAATCTCCCTGCCAAGGCATGGAAGCCCAGCCGATTCCCCTGCCGACGCGTGGAGTGCTTGGCCGATCCCCTGCCAGCTGATAACCCGCCAATACGTGAAGTGCCTGGCCAATCTCCCTGCCAAGGCATGGAAGCCCAGCCGATTCCCCTGCCGACGCGTGGAGTGCTTGGCCGATCCCCTGCCAGCTGATAACCCGCTAATACGTGAAGTGCCTGGCCGATCTCCCTGCCAAGGCCTGGAGTGCCCGGTCGATCTCCATGCCGAGTGCTTGGCCGATCCCCTGCCAGCTGATAACCCCCCAATACGTGAAGTGCCTGGCCGATCTCCCTGCCAAGGCCTGGAGTGCCAGGTCGATCCCCATGCCGAGGCGTGGAGTGCCCAGCCGACCCCCCTGCCGACGCGTGGAGTGCCTAGCCGATTCCCCTGCCATCTGATAACCCGCCAATACGTGAAGTGCCTGGCCGATCTCCCTGTCAAGGCCTGGAGTGCCCAGACGATTCCCCTGCCGACGCGTGGAGTGCTTGGCCGATCCCCTGCCAGCTGATAACCCGCCAATACGTGAAGTGCCTGGCCGATCTCCCTGCCAAGGCCTGGAGTGCCCGGTCGATCCCCATGCCGAGGCGTGGAGTGCCCAGCCGATCCCCCTGCCGACGCGTGGAGTGCCTAGCCGATTCCCCTGCCATCTGATAACCCGCCAATACGTGAAGACCTGCCAACGCCTGGAGTGCCCGGTCGATCCCCATGCCGAGGCGTGGAGTGCCCAGCCGATTCCCCTGCCGACGCGTGGAGTGCCTAGCCGATTCCCCTGCCAGCTGATAACCCGCCAATACGTGAAGACCTGCCAAGGCCTGGAGTGCCCAGCCGATTCCCCTGCCGTCGCGTGGAGTGCTTGGCCGATCCCCTGCCAGCTGATAACCCGCCAATACGTGAAGTGCCTGGCCGATCTCCCTGCCAAGGCCTGGAGTGCCCGGTCGATCCCCATGCCGAGGCGTGGAGTGCCCAGCCGATCCCCCTGCCGACGCGTGGAGTGCCTAGCCGATTCCCCTGCCAGCTGATAACCCGCCAATACGTGAAGTGCCTGGCCGATCTCCCTGCCAAGGCCTGGAGTGCCCAGCCGATTCCCCTGCCGACGCGTGGAGTGCTTGGCCGATCCCCTGCCAGCTGATAACCCGCCAATACGTGAAGTGCCTGGCCGATCTCCCTGCCAAGGCCTGGAGTGCCCAGCCGATTCCCCTGCCGACGCGTGGAGTGCTTGGCCGATCCCCTGCCAGCTGATAACCCGCCAATACGTTAAGTGCCTGGCCGATCTCCCTGCGAAGGCCTGGAGTGCCCAGACGATTCCCCTGCCGACGCGTGGAGTGCTTGGCCGATCCCCTGCCAGCTGATAACCCGCCAATACGTGAAGTGCCTGGCCGATCTCCCTGCCAAGGCCTGGAGTGCCCGGTCGATCCCCATGCCGACGCGTGGAGTGCCTAGCCGATTCCCCTGCCAGCTGATAACCCGCCAATACGTGAAGTGCCTAGCCAATCTCCCTGCCAAGGCATGGAAGCCCAGCCGATTCTCCTGCCCGCGCGTGGAGTGCTTGGCCGATCCCCTGCCAGCTGATAACCCGCCAATACGTGAAGTGCCTGGCCAATCTCCCTGCCAAGGCATGGAAGCCCAGCCGATTCCCCTGCCGACGCGTGGAGTGCTTGGCCGATCCCCTGCCAGCTGATAACCCGCTAATACGTGAAGTGCCTGGCCGATCTCCCTGCCAAGGCCTGGAGTGCCCGGTCGATCCCCATGCCGACGCGTGGAGTGCCTAGCCGATTCCCCTGCCAGCTGATAACCCGCCAATACGTGAAGTGCCTAGCCAATCTCCCTGCCAAGGCATGGAAGCCCAGCCGATTCTCCTGCCCGCGCGTGGAGTGCTTGGCCGATCCCCTGCCAGCTGATAACCCGCCAATACGTGAAGTGCCTGGCCAATCTCCCTGCCAAGGCATGGAAGCCCAGCCGATTCCCCTGCCGACGCGTGGAGTGCTTGGCCGATCCCCTGCCAGCTGATAACCCGCTAATACGTGAAGTGCCTGGCCGATCTCCCTGCCAAGGCCTGGAGTGCCCGGTCGATCCCCATGCCGAGGCGTGGAGTGCCCAGCCGATCCCCCTGCCGACGCGTGGAGTGCCTAGCCGATTCCCCTGCCATCTGATAACCCGCCAATACGTGAAGTGCCTGGCCGATCTCCCTGCCAAGGCCTGGAGTGCCCGGTCGATCCCCATGCCGAGGCGTGGAGTGCCCAGCCGATCCCCATGCCGAGGCCTGGAGTGCCCAGACGATTCCCCTGCCGACGCGTGGAGTGCTTGGCCGGTCCCCTGCCAGCTGATAACCCGCCAATACGTGAAGTGCCTGGCCAATCTCCCTGCCAAGGCCTGGAGTGCCCGGTCGATCCCCATGCCGAGGCGTGGAGTGCCCAGCCGATCCCCCTGCCGAGGCGTGGAGTGCCAAGCCGATCCCCATGCCGAGGCCTGGAGTGCCCAGACGATTCCCCTGCCGACGCGTGGAGTGCTTGGCCGGTCCCCTGCCAGCTGATAACCCGCCAATACGTGAAGTGCCTGGCCAATCTCCCTGCCAAGGCCTGGTGTGCCCGGTCGATCTCCATGCCGAGTGGTTGGCCGATCCCCTGCCAGCTGATAACCCCCCAATACGTGAAGTGCCTGGCCGATCTCCCTGCCAAGGCCTGGAGTGCCCGGTCGATCCCCATGCCGAGGCCTGGAGTGCCCAGACGATTCCCCTGCCGACGCGTGGAGTGCTTGGCCGGTCCCCTGCCAGCTGATAACCCGCCAATACGTGAAGTGCCTGGCCAATCTCCCTGCCAAGGCCTGGAGTGCCCGGTCGATCCCCATGCCGAGGCATGGAGTGCCCAGCCGATCCCCCTGCCGACGCGTGGAGTGCCTAGCCGATTCCCCTGCCATCTGATAACCCGCCAATACGTGAAGTGCCTGGCCGATCTCCCTGTCAAGGCCTGGAGTGCCCAGCCGATTCCCCTGCCGTCGCGTGGAGTGCTTGGCCGATCCCCTGCTAGCTGATAACCCGCCAATACGTGCAGTGCCTGGCCGATCTCCCTGCCAAGGCCTGGAGTGCCCAGCCGATTCCCCTGCCGACGCGTGGAGTGCTTGGCCGATCCCCTGCCAGCTGATAACCCGCCAATACGTTAAGTGCCTGGCCGATCTCCCTGCGAAGGCCTGGAGTGCCCAGACGAATTCCCTGCCGACGCGTGGAGTGCTTGGCCGATCCCCTGCCAGCTGATAACCCGCCAATACGTTAAGTGCCTGGCCGATCTCCCTGCCAAGGCCTGGAGTGCCCGGTCGATCCCCATGCCGACGCGTGGAGTGCCTAGCCGTTTCCCCTGCCAGCTGATAACCCGCCAATACGTGAAGTGCCTAGCCAATCTCCCTGCCAAGGCATGGAAGCCCAGCCGATTCTCCTGCCCGCGCGTGGAGTGCTTGGCCGATCCCCTGCCAGCTGATAACCCGCCAATACGTGAAGTGCCTGGCCAATCTCCCTGCCAAGGCATGGAAGCCCAGCCGATTCCCCTGCCGACGCGTGGAGTGCTTGGCCGATCCCCTGCCAGCTGATAACCCGCTAATACGTGAAGTGCCTGGCCGATCTCCCTGCCAAGGTCTGGAGTGCCCGGTCGATCTCCATGCCGAGTGCTTGGCCGATCCCCTGCCAGCTGATAACCCCCCAATACGTGAAGTGCCTGGCCGATCTCCCTGCCAAGGCCTGGAGTGCCCGGTCGATCCCCATGCCGAGGCGTGGAGTGCCCAGCCGATCCCCCTGCCGACGCGTGGAGTGCCTAGCCGATTCCCCTGCCATCTGATAACCCGCCAATACGTGAAGTGCCTGGCCGATCTCCCTGCCAAGGCCTGGAGTGCCCGGTCGATCCCCATGCCGAGGCGTGGAGTGCCCAGCCGATCCCCATGCCGAGGCCTGGAGTGCCCAGACGATTCCCCTGCCGACGCGTGGAGTGCTTGGCCGATCCCCTGCCAGCTGATAACCCGCCAATACGTGAAGTGCCTGGCCAATCTCCCTGCCAAGGCCTGGAGTGCCCGGTCGATCCCCATGCCGAGGCGTGGAGTGCCCAGCCGATCCCCCTGCCGAGGCGTGGAGTGCCAAGCCGATCCCCATGCCGAGGCCTGGAGTGCCCAGACGATTCCCCTGCCGACGCGTGGAGTGCTTGGCCGGTCCCCTGCCAGCTGATAACCCGCCAATACGTGAAGTGCCTGGCCAATCTCCCTGCCAAGGCCTGGAGTGCCCGGTCGATCTCCATGCCGAGTGCTTGGCCGATCCCCTGCCAGCTGATAACCCCCCAATACGTGAAGTGCCTGGCCGATCTCCCTGCCAAGGCCTGGAGTGCCCGGTCGATCCCCATGCCGAGGCCTGGAGTGCCCAGACGATTCCCCTGCCGACGCGTGGAGTGCTTGGCCGGTCCCCTGCCAGCTGATAACCCGCCAATACGTGAAGTGCCTGGCCAATCTCCCTGCCAAGGCCTGGAGTGCCCGGTCGATCCCCAAGCCGAGGCATGGAGTGCCCAGCCGATCCCCCTGCCGACGCGTGGAGTGCCTAGCCGATTCCCCTGCCATCTGATAACCCGCCAATACGTGAAGTGCCTGGCCGATCTCCCTGTCAAGGCCTGGAGTGCCCAGCCGATTCCCCTGCCGTCGCGTGGAGTGCTTGGCCGATCCCCTGCTAGCTGATAACCCGCCAATACGTGCAGTGCCTGGCCGATCTCCCTGCCAAGGCCTGGAGTGCCCAGCCGATTCCCCTGCCGACGCGTGGAGTGCTTGGCCGATCCCCTGCCAGCTGATAACCCGCCAATACGTTAAGTGCCTGGCCGATCTCCCTGCGAAGGCCTGGAGTGCCCGGTCGATCCCCATCCCCTGCCGACGCGTGGAGTGCCTAGCCGATTCCCCTGCCAGCTGATAACCCGCCAATACGTGAAGTGCCTGGCCGATCTCCCTGCCAAGGCCTGGAGTGCCCAGACGATTCCCCTGCCGACGCGTGGAGTGCTTGGCCGATCCCCTGCCAGCTGATAACCCGCCAATACGTGAAGTGCCTGGCCAATCTCCCTGCCAAGGCATGGAAGCCCAGCCGATTCCCCTGCCGACGCGTGGAGTGCTTGGCCGATCCCCTGCCAGCTGATAACCCGCTAATACGTGAAGTGCCTGGCCGATCTCCCTGCCATGGCCTGGAGTGCCCGGTCGATCCCCATGCCGAGGCGTGGAGTGCCCAGCCGATCCGCCTGCCGACGCGTGGAGTGCCTAGCCGATTACCCTGCCGACGCGTGGAGTGCCTAGCCGATTCCCCTGCCAGCTGATAACCCGCCAACACGTGAAGTGCCTGGCCGATCTCCCTGCCAAGGCCTGGAGTGCCCAGACGATTCCCCTGCCGACGCGTGGAGTGCCTAGCCGATTCCCCTGCCAGCTGATAACCCGCCAATACGTGAAGACCTGCCAAGGCCTGGAGTGCCCAGCCGATTCCCCTGCCGTCGCGTGGAGTGCTTGGCCGATCCCCTGCCAGCTGATAACCCGCCAATACGTGAAGTGCCTGGCCGATCTCCCTGCCAAGGCCTGGAGTGCCCGGTCGATCCCCATGCCGAGGCGTGGAGTGCCCAGCCGATCCCCCTACCGACGCGTGGAGTGCCTAGCCGATTCCCCTGCCAGCTGATAACCCGCCAATACGTGAAGTGCCTGGCCGATCTCCCTGTCAAGGCCTGGAGTGCCCAGCCGATTCCCCTGCCGTCGCGTGGAGTGCCTAGCCGATTCCTCTGCCAGCTGATAACCCGCCAACACGTGAAGTACCTGGCCGATCTCCCTGCCAAGGCCTGGAGTGCCCAGACGATTCCCCTGCCGACGCGTGGAGTGCTTGGCCGATCCCCTGCCAGCTGATAACCCGCCAATACGTGAAGTGCCTGGCCAATCTCCCTGCCAAGGCATGGAAGCCCAGCCGATTCCCCTGCCGACGCGTGGAGTGCTTGGCCGATCCCCTGCCAGCTGATAACCCGCTAATACGTGAAGTGCCTGGCCGATCTCCCTGCCATGGCCTGGAGTGCCCGGTCGATCCCCATGCCGAGGCGTGGAGTGCCCAGCCGATCCCCCTGCCGACGCGTGGAGTGCCTAGCCGATTACCCTGCCGACGCGTGGAGTGCCTAGCCGATTCCCCTGCCAGCTGATAACCCGCCAACACGTGAAGTGCCTGGCCGATCTCCCTGCCAAGGCCTGGAGTGCCCAGACGATTCCCCCTGCCGACGCGTGGAGTGCCTAGCCGATTCCCCTGCCAGCTGATAACCCGCCAATACGTGAAGACCTGCCAAGGCCTGGAGTGCCCAGAAGATTCCCCTGCCGACCCAGCGTCGGGAGTGCGTGGCCGATCCCCTGCAAGCAGATAACCCGCCAATACGTGAAGTGCCTGGCCGATCTCCCTGCCAAGGCCTGGAGTGCCCGGTCGATCCCCTGCCGACGCGTGGAGTGCCTAGCCGATTACCCTGCCGACGCGTGGAGTGCCTAGCCGATTCCCCTGCCAGCTGATAACCCGCCAACACGTGAAGTGCCTGGCCGATCTCCCTGCCAAGGCCTGGAGTGCCCAGACGATTCCCCTGCCGACGCGTGGAGTGCCTAGCCGATTCCCCTGCCAGCTGATAACCCGCCAATACGTGAAGACCTGCCAAGGCCTGGAGTGCCCAGCCGATTCCCCTGCCGACGCGTGGAGTGCTTGGCCGATCCCCTGCCAGCTGATAACCCGCCAATACGTTAAGTGCCTGGCCGATCTCCCTGCGAAGGCCTGGAGTGCCCGGTCGATCCCCATCCCCTGCCGACGCGTGGAGTGCCTAGCCGATTCCCCTGCCAGCTGATAACCCGCCAATACGTGAAGTGCCTGGCCGATCTCCCTGCCAAGGCCTGGAGTGCCCAGACGATTCCCCTGCCGACGCGTGGAGTGCTTGGCCGATCCCCTGCCAGCTGATAACCCGCCAATACGTGAAGTGCCTGGCCAATCTCCCTGCCAAGGCATGGAAGCCCAGCCGATTCCCCTGCCGACGCGTGGAGTGCTTGGCCGATCCCCTGCCAGCTGATAACCCGCTAATACGTGAAGTGCCTGGCCGATCTCCCTGCCAAGGCCTGGAGTGCCCGGTCGATCCCCATGCCGACGCGTGGAGTGCCTAGCCGATTCCCCTGCCAGCTGATAACCCGCCAATACGTGAAGTGCCTGGCTAATCTCCCTGCCAAGGCATGGAAGCCCAGCCGATTCCCCTGCCGACGCGTGGAGTGCTTGGCCGATCCCCTGCCAGCTGATAACCCGCCAATACGTGAAGTGCCTGGCCAATCTCCCTGCCAAGGCATGGAAGCCCAGCCGATTCCCCTGCCGACGCGTGGAGTGCTTGGCCGATCCCCTGCCAGCTGATAACCCGCTAATACGTGAAGTGCCTGGCCGATCTCCCTGCCAAGGCCTGGAGTGCCCGGTCGATCTCCATGCCGAGTGCTTGGCCGATCCCCTGCCAGCTGATAACCCCCCAATACGTGAAGTGCCAGGCCGATCTCCCTGCCAAGGCCTGGAGTGCCCGGTCGATCCCCATGCCGAGCCGTGGAGTGCCCAGCCGATCCCCCTGCCGACGCGTGGAGTGCCTAGCCGATTCCCCTGCCATCTGATAACCCGCCAATACGTAAAGTGCCTGGCCGATCTCCCTGTCAAGGCCTGGAGTGCCCAGACGATTCCCCTGCCGACGCTTGGAGTGCCTAGCCGATTCCCCTGCCAGCTGATAACCCGCCAACACGTGAAGTACCTGGCCGATCTCCCTGCCAAGGCCTGGAGTGCCCAGACGATTCCCCTGCCGACGCGTGGAGTGCTTGGCCGATCCCCTGCCAGCTGATAACCCGCCAATACGTGAAGTGCCTGGCCAATCTCCCTGCCAAGGCATGGAAGCCCAGCCGATTCCCCTGCCGACGCGTGGAGTGCTTGGCCGATCCCCTGCCAGCTGATAACCCGCTAATACGTGAAGTGCCTGGCCGATCTCCCTGCCATGGCCTGGAGTGCCCGGTCGATCCCCATGCCGAGGCGTGGAGTGCCCAGCCGATCCCCCTGCCGACGCGTGGAGTGCCTAGCCGATTACCCTGCCGACGCGTGGAGTGCCTAGCCGATTCCCCTGCCAGCTGATAACCCGCCAACACGTGAAGTGCCTGGCCGATCTCCCTGCCAAGGCCTGGAGTGCCCGGTCGATCCCCATGCCGAGTGCTTGGCCGATCCCCTGCCAGCTGATAACCCCCCAATACGTGAAGTGCCAGGCCGATCTCCCTGCCAAGGCCTGGAGTGCCCGGTCGATCCCCATGCCGAGCCGTGGAGTGCCCAGCCGATCCCCCTGCCGACGCGTGGAGTGCCTAGCCGATTCCCCTGCCATCTGATAACCCGCCAATACGTAAAGTGCCTGGCCGATCTCCCTGTCAAGGCCTGGAGTGCCCAGACGATTCCCCTGCCGACGCTTGGAGTGCCTAGCCGATTCCCCTGCCAGCTGATAACCCGCCAACACGTGAAGTACCTGGCCGATCTCCCTGCCAAGGCCTGGAGTGCCCAGACGATTCCCCTGCCGACGCGTGGAGTGCTTGGCCGATCCCCTGCCAGCTGATAACCCGCCAATACGTGAAGTGCCTGGCCAATCTCCCTGCCAAGGCATGGAAGCCCAGCCGATTCCCCTGCCGACGCGTGGAGTGCTTGGCCGATCCCCTGCCAGCTGATAACCCGCTAATACGTGAAGTGCCTGGCCGATCTCCCTGCCATGGCCTGGAGTGCCCGGTCGATCCCCATGCCGAGCCGTGGAGTGCCCAGCCGATCCCCCTGCCGACGCGTGGAGTGCCTAGGCGATTCCCCTGCCATCTGATAACCCGCCAATACGTAAAGTGCCTGGCCGATCTCCCTGTCAAGGCCTGGAGTGCCCAGACGATTCCCCTGCCGACGCTTGGAGTGCTTGGCCGATCCCCAGCCAGCTGATAACCCGCCAATACGTGAAGTGCCTGGCCGATCTCCCTGCCATGGCCTGGAGTGCCCGGTCGATCCCCATGCCGAGGCGTGGAGTGCCCAGCCGATCCCCCTGCCGACGCGTGGAGTGCCTAGCCGATTACCCTGCTATCTGATAACCCGCCAATACGTGAAGACCTGCCAACGCCTGGAGTGCCCGGTCGATCCCCCTGCCGACGCGTGGAGTGCCTAGCCGATTCCCCTGCCATCTGATAACCCGCCAATACGTAAAGTGCCTGGCCGATCTCCCTGTCAAGGCCTGGAGTGCCCAGACGATTCCCCTGCCGACGCGTGGAGTGCTTGGCCGATCCCCTGCCAGCTGATAACCCGCCAATACGTGAAGTGCCTGGCCGATCTCCCTGCCATGGCCTGGAGTGCCCGGTCGATCCCCATGCCGAGGCGTGGAGTGCCCAGCCGATCCCCCTGCCGACGCGTGGAGTGCCTAGCCGATTCCCCTGCCATCTGATAACCCGCCAATACGTGAAGTGCCTGGCCAATCTCCCTGCCAAGGCCTGGAGTGCCCGGTCGATCTCCATGCCGAGTGCTTGGCCGATCCCCTGCCAGCTGATAACCCCCCAATACGTGAAGTGCCTGGCCGATCTCCCTGCCAAGGCCTGGAGTGCCCGGTCGATCCCCATGCCGAGGCGTGGAGTGCCCAGCCGATCCCCCTGCCGACGCGTGGAGTGCCTAGCCGATTACCCTGCTATCTGATAACCCGCCAATACGTGAAGACCTGCCAACGCCTGGAGTGCCCGGTCGATCCCCTGCCGACGCGTGGAGTGCCTAGCCGATTCCCCTGCCATCTGATAACCCGCCAATACGTAAAGTGCCTGGCCGATCTCCCTGTCAAGGCCTGGAGTGCCCAGACGATTCCCCTGCCGACGCGTGGAGTGCTTGGCCGATCCCCTGCCAGCTGATAACCCGCCAATACGTGAAGTGCCTGGCCGATCTCCCTGCCAAGGCCTGGAGTGCCCGGTCGATCCCCATGCCGAGGCGTGGAGTGCCCAGCCGATCCCCCTGCCGACGCGTGGAGTGCCTAGCCGATTCCCCTGCCATCTGATAACCCGCCAATACGTGAAGTGCCTGGCCGATCTCCCTGCCAAGGCCTGGAGTGCCCGGTCGATCCCCATGCCGAGGCGTGGAGTGCCCAGCCGATCCCCATGCCGAGGCCTGGAGTGCCCAGACGATTCCCCTGCCGACGCGTGGAGTGCTTGGCCGGTCCCCTGCCAGCTGATAACCCGCCAATACGTGAAGTGCCTGGCCAATCTCCCTGCCAAGGCCTGGAGTGCCCGGTCGATCCCCATGCCGAGGCGTGGAGTGCCCAGCCGATCCCCATGCCGAGGCCTGGAGTGCCCAGACGATTCCCCTGCCGACGCGTGGAGTGCTTGGCCGGTCCCCTGCCAGCTGATAACCCGCCAATACGTGAAGTGCCTGGCCAATCTCCCTGCCAAGGCCTGGAGTGCCCGGTCGATCTCCATGCCGAGTGCTTGGCCGATCCCCTGCCAGCTGATAACCCCCAATACGTGAAGTGCCTGGCCGATCTCCCTGCCAAGGCCTGGAGTGCCCGGTCGATCCCCATGCCGAGGCCTGGAGTGCCCAGACGATTCCCCTGCCGACGCGTGGAGTGCTTGGCCGGTCCCCTGCCAGCTGATAACCCGCCAAAACGTGAAGTACCTGGCCAATCTCCCTGCCAAGGCCTGGAGTGCCCGGTCGATCCCCATGCCGAGGCATGGAGTGCCCAGCCGATCCCCCTGCCGACGCGTGGAGTGCCTAGCCGATTCCCCTGCCATCTGATAACCCGCCAATACGTGAAGTGCCTGGCCGATCTCCCTGTCAAGGCCTGGAGTGCCCAGCCGATTCCCCTGCCGTCGCGTGGAGTGCTTGGCCGATCCCCTGCTAGCTGATAACCCGCCAATACGTGCAGTGCCTGGCCGATCTCTCTGCCAAGGCCTGGAGTGCCCAGCCGATTCCCCTGCCGACGCGTGGAGTGCTTGGCCGATCCCCTGCCAGCTGATAACCCGCCAATACGTTAAGTGCCTGGCCGATCTGCCTGCGAAGGCCTGGAGTGCCCGGTCGATCCCCATCCCCTGCCGACGCGTGGAGTGCCTAGCCGATTCCCCTGCCAGCTGATAACCCGCCAATACGTGAAGTGCCTGGCCGATCTCCCTGCCAAGGCCTGGAGTGCCCAGACGATTCCCCTGCCGACGCGTGGAGTGCTTGGCCGATCCCCTGCCAGCTGATAACCCGCCAATACGTGAAGTGCCTGGCCAATCTCCCTGCCAAGGCATGGAAGCCCAGCCGATTCCCCTGCCGACGCGTGGAGTGCTTGGCCGATCCCCTGCCAGCTGATAACCCGCTAATACGTGAAGTGCCTGGCCGATCTCCCTGCCATGGCCCGGAGTGCCCGGTCGATCCCCATGCCGAGGCGTGGAGTGCCCAGCCGATCCGCCTGCCGACGCGTGGAGTGCCTAGCCGATTACCCTGCCGACGCGTGGAGTGCCTAGCGGATTCCCCTGCCAGCTGATAACCCGCCAACACGTGAAGTGCCTGGCCGATCTCCCTGCCAAGGCCTGGAGTGCCCAGACGATTCCCCTGCCGACGCGTGGAGTGCCTAGCCGATTCCCCTGCCAGCTGATAACCCGCCAATACGTGAAGACCTGCCAAGGCCTGGAGTGCCCAGCCGATTCCCCTGCCGTCGCGTGGAGTGCTTGGCCGATCCCCTGCCAGCTGATAACCCGCCAATACGTGAAGTGCCTGGCCGATCTCCCTGCCAAGGCCTGGAGTGCCCGGTCGATCCCCATGCCGAGGCGTGGAGTGCCCAGCCGATCCCCCTACCGACGCGTGGAGTGCCTAGCCGATTCCCCTGCCATCTGATAACCCGCCAATACGTGAAGTGCCTGGCCGATCTCCCTGTCAAGGCATGGAGTGCCCAGCCGATTCCCCTGCCGTCGCGTGGAGTGCCTAGCCGATTCCCCTGCCAGCTGATAACCCGCCAACACGTGAAGTACCTGGCCGATCTCCCTGCCAAGGCCTGGAGTGCCCAGACGATTCCCCTGCCGACGCGTGGAGTGCTTGGCCGATCCCCTGCCAGCTGATAACCCGCCAATACGTGAAGTGCCTGGCCAATCTCCCTGCCAAGGCATGGAAGCCCAGCCGATTCCCCTGCCGACGCGTGGAGTGCTTGGCCGATCCCCTGCCAGCTGATAACCCGCTAATACGTGAAGTGCCTGGCCGATCTCCCTGCCATGGCCTGGAGTGCCCGGTCGATCCCCATGCCGAGGCGTGGAGTGCCCAGCCGATCCCCCTGCCGACGCGTGGAGTGCCTAGCCGATTACCCTGCCGACGCGTGGAGTGCCTAGCCGATTCCCCTGCCAGCTGATAACCCGCCAACACGTGAAGTGCCTGGCCGATCTCCCTGCCAAGGCCTGGAGTGCCCAGACGATTCCCCTGCCGACGCGTGGAGTGCCTAGCCGATTCCCCTGCCAGCTGATAACCCGCCAATACGTGAAGACCTGCCAAGGCCTGGAGTGCCCAGAAGATTCCCCTGCCGACGCGTGGAGTGCTTGGCCGATCCCCTGCCAGCTGATAACCCGCCAATACGTGAAGTGCCTGGCCGATCTCCCTGCCAAGGCCTGGAGTGCCCGGTCGATCCCCCTGCCGACGCGTGGAGTGCCTAGCCGATTACCCTGCCGACGCGTGGAGTGCCTAGCCGATTCCCCTGCCAGCTGATAACCCGCCAACACGTGAAGTGCCTGGCCGATCTCCCTGCCAAGGCCTGGAGTGCCCAGACGATTCCCCTGCCGACGCGTGGAGTGCCTAGCCGATTCCCCTGCCAGCTGATAACCCGCCAATACGTGAAGACCTGCCAAGGACTGGAGTGCCCAGCCGATTCCCCTGCCGACGCGTGGAGTGCTTGGCCGATCCCCTGCCAGCTGATAACCCGCCAATACGTTAAGTGCCTGGCCGATCTCCCTGCGAAGGCCTGGAGTGCCCGGTCGATCCCCATCCCCTGCCGACGCGTGGAGTGCCTAGCCGATTCCCCTGCCAGCTGATAACCCGCCAATACGTGAAGTGCCTGGCCGATCTCCCTGCCAAGGCCTGGAGTGCCCAGACGATTCCCCTGCCGACGCGTGGAGTGCTTGGCCGATCCCCTGCCAGCTGATAACCCGCCAATACGTGAAGTGCCTGGCCAATCTCCCTGCCAAGGCATGGAAGCCCAGCCGATTCCCCTGCCGACGCGTGGAGTGCTTGGCCGATCCCCTGCCAGCTGATAACCCGCTAATACGTGAAGTGCCTGGCCGATCTCCCTGCCAAGGCCTGGAGTGCCCGGTCGATCCCCATGCCGACGCGTGGAGTGCCTAGCCGATTCCCCTGCCAGCTGATAACCCGCCAATACGTGAAGTGCCTGGCTAATCTCCCTGCCAAGGCATGGAAGCCCAGCCGATTCCCCTGCCGACGCGTGGAGTGCTTGGCCGATCCCCTGCCAGCTGATAACCCGCCAATACGTGAAGTGCCTGGCCAATCTCCCTGCCAAGGCATGGAAGCCCAGCCGATTCCCCTGCCGACGCGTGGAGTGCTTGGCCGATCCCCTGCCAGCTGATAACCCGCTAATACGTGAAGTGCCTGGCCGATCTCCCTGCCATGGCCTGGAGTGCCCGGTCGATCCCCATGCCGAGGCGTGGAGTGCCCAGCCGATCCCCCTGCCGACGCGTGGAGTGCCTAGCCGATTACCCTGCCGACGCGTGGAGTGCCTAGCCGATTCCCCTGCAAGCTGATAACCCGCCAATACGTGAAGTGCCTGGCCGATCTCCCTGCCAAGGCCTGGAGTGCCCGGCCGATACCCCTGCCGAAGCGTGGAGTGCCCAGAAGATTCCCCTGCCGACCCAGCGTCGGGAGTGCGTGGCCGATCCCCTGCAAGCAGATAACCCGCCAATACGTGAAGTGCCTGGCCGATCTCCCTGCCAAGGCCTGGAGTGCCCGGCCGATCCCCCTGCCGACGCGTGGAGTGCCTAGCCGATTCCCCTGCCGACGCGTGGAGTGCCTAGCCGATTCCCCTGCCAGCTGATAACCCGCCAACACGTGAAGTGCCTGGCCGATCTCCCTGCCAAGGCCTGGAGTGCCCAGACGATTCCCCTGCCGACGCGTGGAGTGCCTAGCCGATTCCCCTGCCAGCTGATAACCCGCCAATACGTGAAGACCTGCCAAGGCCTGGAGTGCCCAGCCGATTCCCCTGCCGACGCGTGGAGTGCTTGGCCGATCCCCTGCCAGCTGATAACCCGCCAATACGTTAAGTGCCTGGCCGATCTCCCTGCGAAGGCCTGGAGTGCCCGGTCGATCCCCATCCCCTGCCGACGCGTGGAGTGCCTAGCCGATTCCCCTGCCAGCTGATAACCCGCCAATACGTGAAGTGCCTGGCCGATCTCCCTGCCAAGGCCTGGAGTGCCCAGACGATTCCCCTGCCGACGCGTGGAGTGCTTGGCCGATCCCCTGCCAGCTGATAACCCGCCAATACGTGAAGTGCCTGGCCAATCTCCCTGCCAAGGCATGGAAGCCCAGCCGATTCCCCTGCCGACGCGTGGAGTGCTTGGCCGATCCCCTGCCAGCTGATAACCCGCTAATACGTGAAGTGCCTGGCCGATCTCCCTGCCAAGGCCTGGAGTGCCCGGTCGATCCCCATGCCGACGTGTGGAGTGCCTAGCCGATTCCCCTTCCAGCTGATAACCCGCCAATACGTGAAGTGCCTGGCTTATCTCCCTGCCAAGGCATGGAAGCCCAGCCGATTCCCCTGCCGACGCGTGGAGTGCTTGGCCGATCCCCTGCCAGCTGATAACCCGCCAATACGTGAAGTGCCTGGCCAATCTCCCTGCCAAGGCATGGAAGCCCAGCCGATTCCCCTGCCGACGCGTGGAGTGCTTGGCCGATCCCCTGCCAGCTGATAACCCGCTAATACGTGAAGTGCCTGGCCGATCTCCCTGCCAAGGCCTGGAGTGCCCGGTCGATCTCCATGCCGAGTGCTTGGCCGATCCCCTGCCAGCTGATAACCCCCCAATACGTGAAGTGCCAGGCCGATCTCCCTGCCAAGGCCTGGAGTGCCCGGTCGATCCCCATGCCGAGCCGTGGAGTGCCCAGCCGATCCCCCTGCCGACGCGTGGAGTGCCTAGCCGATTCCCCTGCCATCTGATAACCCGCCAATACGTAAAGTGCCTGGCCGATCTCCCTGTCAAGGCCTGGAGTGCCCAGACGATTCCCCTGCCGACGCTTGGAGTGCTTGGCCGATCCCCTGCCAGCTGATAACCCGCCAATACGTGAAGTGCCTGGCCGATCTCCCTGCCATGGCCTGGAGTGCCCGGTCGATCCCCATGCCGAGGCGTGGAGTGCCCAGCCGATCCCCCTGCCGACGCGTGGAGTGCCTAGCCGATTACCCTGCTATCTGATAACCCGCCAATACGTGAAGACCTGCCAACGCCTGGAGTGCCCGGTCGATCCCCCTGCCGACGCGTGGAGTGCCTAGCCGATTCCCCTGCCATCTGATAACCCGCCAATACGTAAAGTGCCTGGCCGATCTCCCTGTCAAGGCCTGGAGTGCCCAGACGATTCCCCTGCCGACGCGTGGAGTGCTTGGCCGATCCCCTGCCAGCTGATAACCCGCCAATACGTGAAGTGCCTGGCCGATCTCCCTGCCAAGGCCTGGAGTGCCCGGTCGATCCCCATGCCGAGGCGTGGAGTGCCCAGCCGATCCCCCTGCCGACGCGTGGAGTGCCTAGCCGATTCCCCTGCCATCTGATAACCCGCCAATACGTGAAGTGCCTGGCCGATCTCCCTGTCAAGGCCTGGAGTGCCCAGCCGATTCCCCTGCCGTCGCGTGGAGTGCTTGGCCGATCCCCTGCCAGCTGATAACCCGCCAATACGTGAAGTGCCTGGCCGATCTCCCTGCCAAGGCCTGGAGTGCCCGGTCGATCCCCATGCCGAGGCGTGGAGTGCCCAGCCGATCCCCCTGCCGACGCGTGGAGTGCCTAGCCGATTCCCCTGCCATCTGATAATTCGCCAATACGTGAAGTGCCTGGCCGATCTCCCTGTCAAGGCCTGGAGTGCCCAGCCGATTCCCCTGCCGTCGCGTGGAGTGCTTGGCCGATCCCCTGCCAGCTGATAACCCGCCAATACGTGAAGTGCCTGGCCGATCTCCCTGCCAAGGCCTGGAGTGCCCAGCCGATTCCCATGCTGAGGCCTGGAGTGCCCAGCCGATTCCCCTGCCGACGCGTGGAGTGCCTAGCCGATTCCCCTGCCAGCTGATAACCCGCCAATACGTGAAGTGCCTGGCCGATCTCCCTGCCAAGGCCTGGAGTGCCCAGACGATTCCGCTGCCGACGCGTGGAGTGCTTGGCCGATCCCCTGCCAGCTGATAACCCGCCAATACGTGAAGTGCCTGGCCGATCTCCCTGCCAAGGCCTGGAGTGCCCGGTCGATCCCCATGCCGAGGCGTGGAGTGCCCAGCCGATCCCCCTGCCGACGCGTGGAGTGCCTAGCCGATTCCCCTGCCATCTGATAACCCGCCAATACGTGAAGTGCCTGGCCGATCTCCCTGCCAAGGCCTGGAGTGCCCAGCCGATTCCCATGCTGAGGCCTGGAGTGCCCAGCCGATTCCCCTGCCGACGCGTGGAGTGCCTAGCCGATTCCCCTGCCAGCTGATAACCCGCCAATACGTGAAGTGCCTGGCCGATCTCCCTGCCAAGGCCTGGAGTGCCCAGACGATTCCGCTGCCGACGCGTGGAGTGCTTGGCCGATCCCCTGCCAGCTGATAACCCGCCAATACGTGAAGTGCCTGGCCGATCTCCCTGCCATGGCCTGGAGTGCCCGGTCGATCCCCATGCCGAGGCGTGGAGTGCCCAGCCGATCCCCCTGCCGACGCGTGGAGTGCCTAGCCGATTACCCTGCCGACGCGTGGAGTGCCTAGCCGATTCCCCTGCCAGCTGATAACCCGCCAACACGTGAAGTGCCTGGCCGATCTCCCTGCCAAGGCCTGGAGTGCCCAGACGATTCCCCTGCCGACGCGTGGAGTGCCTAGCCGATTCCCCTGCCAGCTGATAACCCGCCAATACGTGAAGACCTGCCAAGGCCTGGAGTGCCCAGAAGATTCCCCTGCCGTCGCGTGGAGTGCTTGGCCGATCCCCTGCCAGCTGATAACCCGCCAATACGTGAAGTGCCTGGCCGATCTCCCTGCCAAGGCCTGGAGTGCCCGGTCGATCCCCCTGCCGACGCGTGGAGTGCCTAGCCGATTACCCTGCCGACGCGTGGAGTGCCTAGCCGATTCCCCTGCCAGCTGATAACCCGCCAACACGTGAAGTGCCTGGCCGATCTCCCTGCCAAGGCCTGGAGTGCCCAGACGATTCCCCTGCCGACGCGTGGAGTGCCTAGCCGATTCCCCTGCCAGCTGATAACCCGCCAATACGTGAAGACCTGCCAAGGCCTGGAGTGCCCAGCCGATTCCCCTGCCGACGCGTGGAGTGCTTGGCCGATCCCCTGCCAGCTGATAACCCGCCAATACGTTAAGTGCCTGGCCGATCTCCCTGCGAAGGCCTGGAGTGCCCGGTCGATCCCCATCCCCTGCCGACGCGTGGAGTGCCTAGCCGATTCCCCCTGCCAGCTGATAACCCGCCAATACGTGAAGTGCCTGGCCGATCTCCCTGCCAAGGCCTGGAGTGCCCAGACGATTCCCCTGCCGACGCGTGGAGTGCTTGGCCGATCCCCTGCCAGCTGATAACCCGCCAATACGTGAAGTGCCTGGCCAATCTCCCTGCCAAGGCATGGAAGCCCAGCCGATTCCCCTGCCGACGCGTGGAGTGCTTGGCCGATCCCCTGCCAGCTGATAACCCGCTAATACGTGAAGTGCCTGGCCGATCTCCCTGCCAAGGCCTGGAGTGCCCGGTCGATCCCCATGCCGACGCGTGGAGTGCCTAGCCGATTCCCCTGCCAGCTGATAACCCGCCAATACGTGAAGTGCCTGGCTAATCTCCCTGCCAAGGCATGGAAGCCCAGCCGATTCCCCTGCCGACGCGTGGAGTGCTTGGCCGATCCCCTGCCAGCTGATAACCCGCCAATACGTGAAGTGCCTGGCCAATCTCCCTGCCAAGGGATGGAAGCCCAGCCGATTCCCCTGCCGACGCGTGGAGTGCTTGGCCGATCCCCTGCCAGCTGATAACCCGCTAATACGTGAAGTGCCTGGCCGATCTCCCTGCCAAGGCCTGGAGTGCCCGGTCGATCTCCATGCCGAGTGCTTGGCCGATCCCCTGCCAGCTGATAACCCCCCAATACGTGAAGTGCCAGGCCGATCACCCTGCCAAGGCCTGGAGTGCCCGGTCGATCCCCATGCCGAGCCGTGGAGTGCCCAGCCGATCCCCCTGCCGACGCGTGGAGTGCCTAGCCGATTCCCCTGCCATCTGATAACCCGCCAATACGTAAAGTGCCTGGCCGATCTCCCTGTCAAGGCCTGGAGTGCCCAGACGATTCCCCTGCCGACGCTTGGAGTGCTTGGCCGATCCCCTGCCAGCTGATAACCCGCCAATACGTGAAGTGCCTGGCCGATCTCCCTGCCATGGCCTGGAGTGCCCGGTCGATCCCCATGCCGAGGCGTGGAGTGCCCAGCCGATCCCCCTGCCGACGCGTGGAGTGCCTAGCCGATTACCCTGCTATCTGATAACCCGCCAATACGTGAAGACCTGCCAACGCCTGGAGTGCCCGGTCGATCCCCCTGCCGACGCGTGGAGTGCCTAGCCGATTCCCCTGCCATCTGATAACCCGCCAATACGTAAAGTGCCTGGCCGATCTCCCTGTCAAGGCCTGGAGTGCCCAGACGATTCCCCTGCCGACGCGTGGAGTGCTTGGCCGATCCCCTGCCAGCTGATAACCCGCCAATACGTGAAGTGCCTGGCCGATCTTCCTGCCAAGGCCTGGAGTGCCCGGTCGATCCCCATGCCGAGGCGTGGAGTGCCCAGCCGATCCCCCTGCCGACGCGTGGAGTGCCTAGCCGATTCCCCTGCCATCTGATAACCCGCCAATACGTGAAGTGCCTGGCCGATCTCCCTGTCAAGGCCTGGAGTGCCCAGCCGATTCCCCTGCCGTCGCGTGGAGTGCTTGGCCGATCCCCTGCCAGCTGATAACCCGCCAATACGTGAAGTGCCTGGCCGATCTCCCTGCCAAGGCCTGGAGTGCCCGGTCGATCCCCATGCCGAGGCGTGGAGTGCCCAGCCGATCCCCCTGCCGACGCGTGGAGTGCCTAGCCGATTCCCCTGCCATCTGATAACCCGCCAATACGTGAAGTGCCTGGCCGATCTCCCTGTCAAGGCCTGGAGTGCCCAGCCGATTCCCCTGCCGTCGCGTGGAGTGCTTGGCCGATCCCCTGCCAGCTGATAACCCGCCAATACGTGAAGTGCCTGGCCGATCTCCCTGCCAAGGCCTGGAGTGCCCAGCCGATTCCCATGCTGAGGCCTGGAGTGCCCAGCCGATTCCCCTGCCGACGCGTGGAGTGCCTAGCCGATTCCCCTGCCATCTGATAACCCGCCAATACGTGAAGTGCCTGGCCGATCTCCCTGCCAAGGCCTGGAGTGCCCAGACGATTCCCCTGCCGACGCGTGGAGTGCTTGGCCGATCCCCTGCCAGCTGATAACCCCCCAATACGTGAAGTGCCTGGCCGATCTCCCTGCCAAGGCCTGGAGTGCCCGGTCGATCCCCATGCCGAGGCGTGGAGTGCCCAGCCGATCCCCCTGCCGACGCGTGGAGTGCCTAGCCGATTCCCCTGCCATCTGATAACCCGCCAATACGTGAAGTGCCTGGCCGATCTCCCTGTCAAGGCCTGGAGTGCCCAGCCGATTCCCCTGCCGTCGCGTGGAGTGCTTGGCCGATCCCCTGCCAGCTGATAACCCGCCAATACGTGAAGTGCCTGGCCGATCTCCCTGCCAAGGCCTGGAGTGCCCAGCCGATTCCCCTGCCGACGCGTGGAGTGCTTGGCCGATCCCCTGCCAGCTGATAACCCGCCAATACGTTAAGTGCCTGGCCGATCGCCCTGCGAAGGCCTGGAGTGCCCGGTCGATCCCCATGCTGAGGCCTGGAGTGCCCAGCCGATTCCCCTGCCGACGCGTGGAGTGCCTAGCCGATTCCCCTGCCAGCTGATAACCCGCCAATTCGTGAAGTGCCTGGCCGATCTCCCTGCCAAGGCCTGGAGTGCCCAGACGATTCCCCTGCCGACGCGTGGAGTGCTTGGCCGATCCCCTGCCAGCTGATAACCCGCCAATACGTGAAGTGCCTGGCCAATCTCCCTGCCAAGGCCTGGAGTGCCCGGTCGATCCCCATGCCGAGGCGTGGAGTGCCCAGCCGATTCCCCTGCCGACGCGTGGAGTGCCTAGCCGATTCCCCTTCCAGCTGATAACCCGCCAATACGTGAAGTGCCCGGCAAATCTCCCTGCCAAGGCCTGGAGTGCCCGGTCGATCTCCATGCCGAGGCGTGGAGTGCCCAGCCGATTCCCCTGCCGACGCGTGGAGTGCCTAGCCGATTCCCCTGCCAGCTGATAACCCGCCAATACGTGAAGTGCCTGGCCGATCTCCCTGCCAAGGCCTGGAGTGCCCAGCCGATTCCCCTGCCGACGCGTCCCCTGCCGACAGCTGATAACCCGCCAATACGTGAAGTGCCTGGCCAATCTCCCTGCCAAGGCATGGAAGCCCAGCCGATTTCCCTGCCGACGCGTGGAGTGCTTGGCCGATCCCCTGCCAGCTGATAACCCGCTAATACGTGAAGTGCCTGGCCGATCTCCCTGCCAAGGCCTGGAGTGCCCGGTCGATCTCCATGCCGAGTGCTTGGCCGATCCCCTGCCAGCTGATAACCCCCAATACGTGAAGTGCCTGGCCGATCTCCCTGCCAAGGCCTGGAGTGCCCGGTCGATCCCCATGCCGAGGCGTGGAGTGCCCAGCCGATCCCCCTGCCGACGCGTGGAGTGCCTAGCCGATTCCCCTGCCATCTGATAACCCGCCAATACGTGAAGTGCCTGGCCGATCTCCCTGTCAAGGCCTGGAGTGCCCAGACGATTCCCCTGCCGACGCGTGGAGTGCTTGGCCGATCCCCTGCCAGCTGATAACCCGCCAATACGTGAAGTGCCTGGCCGATCTCCCTGCCAAGGCCTGGAGTGCCCGGTCGATCCCCATGCCGAGGCGTGGAGTGCCCAGCCGATCCCCCTGCCGACGCGTGGAGTGCCTAGCCGATTCCCCTGCCATCTGATAACCCGCCAATACGTGAAGACCTGCCAACGCCTGGAGTGCCCGGTCGATCCCCATGCCGAGGCGTGGAGTGCCCAGCCGATTCCCCTGCCGACGCGTGGAGTGCCTAGCCGATTCCCCTTCCAGCTGATAACCCGCCAATACGTGAAGTGCCTGGCCGATCTCCTTGCCAAGGCCTGGAGTGCCGAGACGATTCCCCTGCCGACGCGTGGAGTGCCTAGCCGATTCCCCTGCCAGCTGATAACCCGCCAATACGTGAAGACCTGCCAAGGCCTGGAGTGCCCAGCCGATCCCCATGCCGAGGCGTGGAGTGCCCAGCCGATCCCCCTGCCGACGCGTGGAGTGCCTAGCCGATTCCCCTGCCAGCTGATAACCCGCCAATACGTGAAGTGCCTTGCCAATCTCCCTGCCAAGGCATGGAAGCCCAGCCGATTCCCCTGCCGACGCGTGGAGTGCTTGGCCGATCCCCTGCCAGCTGATAACCCGCTAATACGTGAAGTGCCTGGCCGATCTCCCTGCCAAGGCCTGGAGTGCCCGGTCGATCTCCATGCCGAGTGCTTGGCCGATCCCCTGCCAGCTGATAACCCCCCAATACGTGAAGTGCCTGGCCGATCTCCCTGCCAAGGCCTGGAGTGCCCGGTCGATCCCCATGCCGAGGCGTGGAGTGCTTGGCCGATCCCCTGCCAGCTGATAACCCGCCAATACGTGAAGTGCCCGGCCAATCTCCCTGCCAAGGCCTGGAGTCCCCGGTCGATCCCCATGCCGAGGCGTGGAGTGCCCAGCCGATTCCCCTGCCGTCGCGTGGAGTGCTTGGCCGATCCCCTGCCAGCTGATAACCCGCCAATACGTGAAGTGCCTGGCCGATCTCCCTGCCAAGGCCTGGAGTGCCCAGCCGATTCCCCTGCCGACGCGTGGAGTGCTTGGCCGATCCCCTGCCAGCTGATAACCCGCCAATACGTTAAGTGCCTGGCCGATCTCCCTGCGAAGGCCTGGAGTGCCCGGTCGATCCCCATGCTGAGGCCTGGAGTGCCCAGCCGATTCCCCTGCCGACGCGTGGAGTGCCTAGCCGATTCCCCTGCCAGCTGATAACCCGCCAATTCGTGAAGTGCCTGGCCGATCTCCCTGCCAAGGCCTGGAGTGCCCAGACGATTCCCCTGCCGACGCGTGGAGTGCTTGGCCGATCCCCTGCCAGCTGATAACCCGCCAATACGTGAAGTGCCTGGCCAATCTCCCTGCCAAGGCCTGGAGTGCCCGGTCGATCCCCATGCCGAGGCGTGGAGTGCCCAGCCGATTCCCCTGCCGACGCGTGGAGTGCCTAGCCGATTCCCCTTCCAGCTGATAACCCGCCAATACGTTAAGTGCCTGGCCGATCTCCCTGCCAAGGCCTGGAGTGCCCGGTCGATCCCCATGCCGAGGCGTGGAGTGCCCAGCCGATTCCCCTGCCGACGCGTGGAGTGCCTAGCCGATTCCCCTGCCAGCTGATAGCCCGCCAATACGTGAAGTGCCTGGCCGATCTCCCTGCCAAGGCCTGGAGTCCCCAGACGATTCCCCTGCCGACGCGTGGAGTGCTTGGCCGATCCCCTGCCAGCTGATAACCGCCAATACGTGAAGTGCCTGGCCGATCTCCCTGCCAAGGCCTGGAGGCCCAGCCAATTTCCCTGCCGACGCGTGGAGTGCTTGGCCGATCCCCTGCCAGCTGATAACCCGCCAATACGTGAAGTGCCTGGCCAATCTCCCTGCCAAGGCCTGGAGTGCCTGGTCGATCCCCATGCCGAGGCGTGGAGTGCCCAGCCCTGCCGACGCGTGGAGTGCTAGGCCGATCCCCTGCCTGCTGATAACCCGCCAATACGTGAAGTGCCTGGCCAATCTCCCTGCCAAGGCCTGGAGTGCCCGGTTGATCCCCATGCCGAGGCGTGGAGTGCCCAGCCGATTCCCCTGCCGACGCGTGGAGTGCTTGGCCGATCCCCTGCCAGCTGATAACCCGCCAATACGTGAAGTGCCTGGCCAATCTCCCTGCCAAGGCCTGGAGTGCCCGGTCGATCCCCATGCCGAGGCGTGGAGTGCCCAGCCGATTCCCCTGCCGACGCGTGGAGTGCCTAGCCGATTCCCCTGCCAGCTGATAACCGCCAATACGTGAAGTGCCTGGCTGATCTCCCTGCCAAGGCCTGGAGGCCCAGCCAATTCCCCTGCCGACGCGTGGAGTGCTTGGCCGATCCCCTGCCAGCTGATAACCCGCCAATACGTGAAGTGCCTGGCCGATCTCCCTGCCAAGGCCTGGAGTGCCCAGCCGATCCCCATGCCGAGGCGTGGAGTGCCCAGCCGATCCCCCTGCCGACGCGTGGAGTGCCTAGCCGATTCCCCTGCCAGCTGATAACCCGCCAATACGTGAAGTGCCTTGCCAATCTCCCTGCCAAGGCATGGAAGCCCAGCCGATTCCCCTGCCGACGCGTGGAGTGCTTGGCCGATCCCCTGCCAGCTGATAACCCGCTAATACGTGAAGTGCCTGGCCGATCTCCCTGCCAAGGCCTGGAGTGCCCGGTCGATCTCCATGCCGAGTGCTTGGCCGATCCCCTGCCAGCTGATAACCCCCAATACGTGAAGTGCCTGGCCGATCTCCCTGCCAAGGCCTGGAGTGCCCGGTCGATCCCCATGCCGAGGCGTGGAGTGCTTGGCCGATCCCCTGCCAGCTGATAACCCGCCAATACGTGAAGTGCCCGGCCAATCTCCCTGCCAAGGCCTGGAGTCCCCGGTCGATCCCCATGCCGAGGCGTGGAGTGCCCAGCCGATTCCCCTGCCGTCGCGTGGAGTGCTTGGCCGATCCCCTGCCAGCTGATAACCCGCCAATACGTGAAGTGCCTGGCCGATCTCCCTGCCAAGGCCTGGAGTGCCCAGCCGATTCCCCTGCCGACGCGTGGAGTGCTTGGCCGATCCCCTGCCAGCTGATAACCCGCCAATACGTTAAGTGCCTGGCCGATCTCCCTGCGAAGGCCTGGAGTGCCCGGTCGATCCCCATGCTGAGGCCTGGAGTGCCCAGCCGATTCCCCTGCCGACGCGTGGAGTGCCTAGCCGATTCCCCTGCCAGCTGATAACCCGCCAATTCGTGAAGTGCCTGGCCGATCTCCCTGCCAAGGCCTGGAGTGCCCAGACGATTCCCCTGCCGACGCGTGGAGTGCTTGGCCGATCCCCTGCCAGCTGATAACCCGCCAATACGTGAAGTGCCTGGCCAATCTCCCTGCCAAGGCCTGGAGTGCCCGGTCGATCCCCATGCCGAGGCGTGGAGTGCCCAGCCGATTCCCCTGCCGACGCGTGGAGTGCCTAGCCGATTCCCCTTCCAGCTGATAACCCGCCAATACGTGAAGTGCCCGGCAAATCTCCCTGCCAAGGCCTGGAGTGCCCGGTCGATCTCCATGCCGAGGCGTGGAGTGCCCAGCCGATTCCCCTGCCGACGCGTGGAGGGCCTAGCCGATTCCCCTGCCAGCTGATAACCCGCCAATACGTGAAGTGCCTGGCCGATCTCCCTGCCAAGGCCTGGAGTGCCCAGGCGATTCCCCTGCCGACGCGTCCCCTGCCGACAGCTGATAACCCGCCAATACGTGAAGTGCCTGGCCAATCTCCCTGCCAAGGCATGGAAGCCCAGCCGATTTCCCTGCCGACGCGTGGAGTGCTTGGCCGATCCCCTGCCAGCTGATAACCCGCTAATACGTGAAGTGCCTGGCCGATCTCCCTGCCAAGGCCTGGAGTGCCCGGTCGATCTCCATGCCGAGTGCTTGGCCGATCCCCTGCCAGCTGATAACCCCCCAATACGTGAAGTGCCTGGCCGATCTCCCTGCCAAGGCCTGGAGTGCCCGGTCGATCCCCATGCCGAGGCGTGGAGTGCCCAGCCGATCCCCCTGCCGACGCGTGGAGTGCCTAGCCGATTCCCCTGCCATCTGATAACCCGCCAATACGTGAAGTGCCTGGCCGATCTCCCTGTCAAGGCCTGGAGTGCCCAGACGATTTCCCTGCCGACGCGTGGAGTGCTTGGCCGATCCCCTGCCAGCTGATAACCCGCCAATACGTGAAGTGCCTGGCCGATCTCCCTGCCAAGGCCTGGAGTGCCCGGTCGATCCCCATGCCGAGGCGTGGAGTGCCCAGCCGATCCCCCTGCCGACGCGTGGAGTGCCTAGCCGATTCCCCTGCCATCTGATAACCCGCCAATACGTGAAGACCTGCCAACGCCTGGAGTGCCCGGTCGATCCCCATGCCGAGGCGTGGAGTGCCCAGCCGATTCCCCTGCCGACGCGTGGAGTGCCTAGCCGATTCCCCTTCCAGCTGATAACCCGCCAATACGTGAAGTGCCTGGCCGATCTCCCTGCCAAGGCCTGGAGTGCCGAGACGATTCCCCTGCCGACGCGTGGAGTGCCTAGCCGATTCCCCTGCCAGCTGATAACCCGCCAATACGTGAAGACCTGCCAAGGCCTGGAGTGCCCAGCCGATCCCCATGCCGAGGCGTGGAGTGCCCAGCCGATTCCCCTGCCGACGCGTGGAGTGCCTAGCCGATTCCCCTGCCAGCCGAACCCCTGCCAGCTGATAACCCGCCAATACGTGAAGTGCCTTGCCAATCTCCCTGCCAAGGCATGGAAGCCCAGCCGATTCCCCTGCCGACGCGTGGAGTGCTTGGCCGATCCCCTGCCAGCTGATAACCCGCTAATACGTGAAGTGCCTGGCCGATCTCCCTGCCAAGGCCTGGAGTGCCCGGTCGATCTCCATGCCGAGTGCTTGGCCGATACCCTGCCAGCTGATAACCCCCCAATACGTGAAGTGCCTGGCCGATCTCCCTGCCAAGGCCTGGAGTGCCCGGTCGATCCCCATGCCGAGGCGTGGAGTGCTTGGCCGATCCCCTGCCAGCTGATAACCCGCCAATACGTGAAGTGCCTGGCCAATCTCCCTGCCAAGGCCTGGAGTGCCCGGTCGATCCCCATGCCGAGGCGTGGAGTGCCCAGCCGTTTCCCCTGCCGACGAGTGGAGTGCCTTGCCGATTCTTCTGCCAGCTGGTAACCCGCCAATACGTGAAGACCTGCCAAGGCCTGGAGTGCCCAGCCGATTCCCCTGCCGACGCGTGGAGTGCCTAGCCGATTCTCCTTCCAGCTGATAGCCCGCCAATACGTGAAGTGCCCGGCCAATCTCCCTGCCAAGGCCTGGAGTCCCCGGTCGATCCCCATGCCGAGGCGTGGAGTGCCCAGCCGATTCCCCTGCCGACGCGTGGAGTGCTTGGCCGATCCCCTGCCAGCTGATAACCCGCCAATACGTGAAGTGCCTGGCCAATCTCCCTGCCAAGGCCTGAAGTGCCCGGTCGATCCCCATGCCGAGGCGTGGAGTGCCCAGCCGATTCCCCTGCCGACGCGTGGAGTGCCTAGCCGATTCCCCTTCCAGCTGATAACCCGCCAATACGTGAAGTGCCCGGCAAATCTCCCTGCCAAGGCCTGGAGTGCCCGGTCGATCTCCATGCCGAGGCGTGGAGTGCCCAGCCGATTCCCCTGCCGACGCGTGGAGTGCCTAGCCGATTCCCCTGCCAGCTGATAACCCGCCAATACGTGAAGTGCCTGGCCGATCTCCCTGCCAAGGCCTGGAGTGCCCAGCCGATTCCCCTGCCGACGCGTGGAGTGCCTAGCCGATTCCCCTGCCGACGCGTGGAGTGCCTAGCCGATTCCCCTGCCAGCTGATAACCCGCCAATACGTGAAGTGCCTGGCCGATCTCCCTGCCGAGGCGTGGAGTGCCCAGCCGATTCCCCTGCCGACGCGTGGAGTGCCTAGCCGATTCCCCTGCCAGCTGATAACCCGCCAATTCGTGAAGTGCCTGGCCGATCTCCCTGCCAAGGCCTGGAGTGCCCAGACGATTCCCCTGCCGACGCGTGGAGTGCTTGGCCGATCCCCTGCCAGCTGATAACCCGCCAATACGTGAAGTGCCTGGCCAATCTCCCTGCCAAGGCCTGGAGTGCCCGGTCGATCCCCATGCCGAGGCGTGGAGTGCCCAGCCGATTCCCCTGCCGACGCGTGGAGTGCCTAGCCGATTCCCCTTCCAGCTGATAACCCGCCAATACGTGAAGTGCCCGGCAAATCTCCCTGCCAAGGCCTGGAGTGCCCGGTCGATCTCCATGCCGAGGCGTGGAGTGCCCAGCCGATTCCCCTGCCGACGCGTGGAGTGCCTAGCCGATTCCCCTGCCAGCTGATAACCCGCCAATACGTGAAGTGCCTGGCCGATCTCCCTGCCAAGGCCTGGAGTGCCCAGCCGATTCCCCTGCCGACGCGTCCCCTGCCGACAGCTGATAACCCGCCAATACGTGAAGTGCCTGGCCAATCTCCCTGCCAAGGCATGGAAGCCCAGCCGATTTCCCTGCCGACGCGTGGAGTGCTTGGCCGATCCCCTGCCAGCTGATAACCCGCTAATACGTGAAGTGCCTGGCCGATCTCCCTGCCAAGGCCTGGAGTGCCCGGTCGATCTCCATGCCGAGTGCTTGGCCGATCCCCTGCCAGCTGATAACCCCCCAATACGTGAAGTGCCTGGCCGATCTCCCTGCCAAGGCCTGGAGTGCCCGGTCGATCCCCATGCCGAGGCGTGGAGTGCCCAGCCGATCCCCCTGCCGACGCGTGGAGTGCCTAGCCGATTCCCCTGCCATCTGATAACCCGCCAATACGTGAAGTGCCTGGCCGATCTCCCTGTCAAGGCCTGGAGTGCCCAGACGATTCCCCTGCCGACGCGTGGAGTGCTTGGCCGATCCCCTGCCAGCTGATAACCCGCCAATACGTGAAGTGCCTGGCCGATCTCCCTGCCAAGGCCTGGAGTGCCCGGTCGATCCCCATGCCGAGGCGTGGAGTGCCCAGCCGATCCCCCTGCCGACGCGTGGAGTGCCTAGCCGATTCCCCTGCCATCTGATAACCCGCCAATACGTGAAGACCTGCCAACGCCTGGAGTGCCCGGTCGATCCCCATGCCGAGGCGTGGAGTGCCCAGCCGATTCCCCTGCCGACGCGTGGAGTGCCTAGCCGATTCCCCTTCCAGCTGATAACCCGCCAATACGTGAAGTGCCTGGCCGATCTCCCTGCCAAGGCCTGGAGTGCCGAGACGATTCCCCTGCCGACGCGTGGAGTGCCTAGCCGATTCCCCTGCCAGCTGATAACCCGCCAATACGTGAAGACCTGCCAAGGCCTGGAGTGCCCAGCCGATCCCCATGACGAGGCGTGGAGTGCCCAGCCGATTCCCCTGCCGACGCGTGGAGTGCCTAGCCGATTCCCCTGCCAGCCGAACCCCTGCCAGCTGATAACCCGCCAATACGTGAAGTGCCTTGCCAATCTCCCTGCCAAGGCATGGAAGCCCAGCCGATTCCCCTGCCGACGCGTGGAGTGCTTGGCCGATCCCCTGCCAGCTGATAACCCGCTAATACGTGAAGTGCCTGGCCGATCTCCCTGCCAAGGCCTGGAGTGCCCGGTCGATCTCCATGCCGAGTGCTTGGCCGATCCCCTGCCAGCTGATAACCCCCAATACGTGAAGTGCCTGGCCGATCTCCCTGCCAAGGCCTGGAGTGCCCGGTCGATCCCCATGCCGAGGCGTGGAGTGCTTGGCCGATCCCCTGCCAGCTGATAACCCGCCAATACGTGAAGTGCCTGGCCAATCTCCCTGCCAAGGCCTGGAGTGCCCGGTCGATCCCCATGCCGAGGCGTGGAGTGCCCAGCCGTTTCCCCTGCCGACGAGTGGAGTGCCTTGCCGATTCTTCTGCCAGCTGCTAACCCGCCAATACGTGAAGACCTGCCAAGGCCTGGAGTGCCCAGCCGATTCCCCTGCCGACGCGTGGAGTGCCTAGCCGATTCTCCTTCCAGCTGATAGCCCGCCAATACGTGAAGTGCCCGGCCAATCTCCCTGCCAAGGCCTGGAGTCCCCGGTCGATCCCCATGCCGAGGCGTGGAGTGCCCAGCCGATTCCCCTGCCGACGCGTGGAGTGCCTAGCCGATTCCCCTGCCAGCTGATAACCCGCCAATACGTGAAGTGCCTGGCCGATCTCCCTGCCAAGGCCTGGAGTGCCCGGTCGATCCTCATGCCGACGCGTGGAGTGCCTAGCCGATTCCCCTGCCAGCTGATAACCCGCCAATACGTGAAGTGCCTGACCAATCTCCCTGCCAAGGCATGAAAGCCCAGCCGATTCCCCTGCCGACGCGTAGAGTGCTTGGCCGATCCCCTGCCAGCTGATAACCCGCCAATACGTGAAGTGCCTGGCCAATCTCCCTGCCAAGGCATGGAAGCCCAGCCGATTCCCCTGCCGACGCGTGGAGTTCTTGGCCGATCCCCTGCCAGCTGATAACCCGCTAATACGTGAAGTGCCTGGCCGATCTCCCTGCCAAGGCCTGGAGTGCCCGGTCGATCTCCATGCCGAGTGCTTGGCCGATCCCCTGCCAGCTGATAACCCCCCAATACGTGAAGTGCCTGGCCGATCTCCCATGCCGAGGCGTGGAGTGCCCAGCCGATCCCCCTGCCGACGCGTGGAGTGCCTAGCCGATTCCCCTGCCATCTGATAACCCGCCAATACGTGAAGTGCCTGGCCGATCTCCCTGTCAAGGCCTGGAGTGCCCAGACGATTCCCCTGCCGACGCGTGGAGTGCTTGGCCGATCCCCTGCCAGCTGATAACCCGCCAATACGTGAAGTGCCTGGCCGATCTCCCTGCCAAGGCCTGGAGTGCCGGTCGATCCCCATGCCGAGGCGTGGAGTGCCCAGCCGATCCCCCTGCCGACGCGTGGAGTGCCTAGCCGATTCCCCTGCCATCTGATAACCCGCCAATACGTGAAGACCTGCCAACGCCTGGAGTGCCCGGTCGATCCCCATGCCGAGGCGTGGAGTGCCCAGCCGATTCCCCTGCCGACGCGTGGAGTGCCTAGCCGATTCCCCTGCCAGCTGATAACCCGCCAATACGTGAAGTGCCTGGCCGATCTCCCTGCCAAGGCCTGGAGTGCCCAGACGATTCCCCTGCTCACGCGTGGAGTGCCTAGCCGATTCCCCTGCCAGCTGATAACCCGCCAATACGTGAAGACCTGCCAAGGCCTGGAGTGCCCAGCCGATTCCCCTGCCGTCGCGTGGAGTGCCTGTCCGATCCCCTGCCAGCTGATAACCCGCCAATACGTAAAGTGCCTGGCCGATCTCCCTGCCAAGGCCTGGAGTGCCCGGTCGATCCCCATGCCGAGGCGTGGAGTGCCCAGCCGATCCCCCTGCCGACGCGTGGAGTGCCTAGCCGATTCCCCTGCCATCTGATAACCCGCCAATACGTGAAGTGCCTGGCCGATCTCCCTGTCAAGGCCTGGAGTGCCCAGCCGATTCCCCTGCCGTCGCGTGGAGTGCTTGGCCGATCCCCTGCCAGCTGATAACCCGCCAATACGTGAAGTGCCTGGCCGATCTCCCTGCCAAGGCCTGGAGTGCCCAGCCGATTCCCCTGCCGACGCGTGGAGTGTTTGGCCGATCCCCTGCCAGCTGATAACCCGCCAATACGTTAAGTGCCTCGCCGATCTCCCTGCGAAGGCCTGGAGTGCCCGGTCGATCCCCATGCTGAGGCCTGGAGTGCCCAGCCGATTCCCCTGCCGACGCGTGGAGTGCCTAGCCGATTCCCCTGCCAGCTGATAACCCGCCAATACGTGAAGTGCCTGGCCGATCTCCCTGCCAAGGCCTGGAGTGCCCAGACGATTCCCCTGCCGACGCGTGGAGTGCTTGGCCGATCCCCTGCCAGCTGATAACCCGCTAATACGTGAAGTGCCTGGCCAATCTCCCTGCCAAGGCCTGGAGTGCCCGGTCGATCCCCATGCCGAGGAGTGGAGTGCCCAGCCGATTCCCCTGCCGACGCGTGGAGTGCCTAGCCGATTCCCCTTCCAGCTGATAACCCGCCAATACGTGAAGTGCCCGGCCAATCTCCCTGCCAAGGCCTGGAGTGCCCGGTCGATCCCCATGCCGAGGCGTGGAGTGCCCAGCCGATTCCCCTGCCGACGCGTGGAGTGCCTAGCCGATTCCCCTGCCAGCTGATAACCCGCCAATACGTGAAGTGCCTGGCCGATCTCCCTGCCAAGGCCTGGAGTGCCCAGCCGATTCCCCTGCCGACGCGTGGAGTGCTTGGCCGATCCCCTGCCAGCTGATAACCCGCCAATACGTTAAGTGCCTGGCCGATCTCCCTGCGAAGGCCTGGAGTGCCCGGTCGATCCCCATGCTGAGGCCTGGAGTGCCCAGCCGATCCCCCTGCCGACGCGTGGAGTGCCTAGCCGATTCCCCTGCCATCTGATAACCCGCCAATACGTGAAGTGCCTGGCCGATCTCCCTGCCAAGGCCTGGAGTGCCCGGTCGATCTCCATGCCGAGTGCTTGGCCGATCCCCTGCCAGCTGATAACCCCCCAATACGTGAAGTGCCTGGCCGATCTCCCTGCCAAGGCCTGGAGTGCCCGGTCGATCCCCATGCCGACGCGTGGAGTGCCTAGCCGATTCCCCTGCCATCTGATAACCCGTCAATACGTGAAGTGCCTGGCCGATCTCCCTGTCAAGGCCTGGAGTGCCCAGACGATTCCCCTGCCGACGCGTGGAGTGCTTGGCCGATCCCCTGCCAGCTGATAACCCGCCAATACGTGAAGTGCCTGGCCGATCTCCCTGCCAAGGCCTGGAGTGCCGGTCGATCCCCATGCCGAGGCGTGGAGTGCCCAGCCGATCCCCCTGCCGACGCGTGGAGTGCCTAGCCGATTCCCCTGCCATCTGATAACCCGCCAATACGTGAAGACCTGCCAACGCCTGGAGTGCCCGGTCGATCCCCATGCCGAGGCGTGGAGTGCCCAGCCGATTCCCCTGCCGACGCGTGGAGTGCCTAGCCGATTCCCCTGCCAGCTGATAACCCGCCAATACGTGAAGTGCCTGGCCGATCTCCCTGCCAAGGCCTGGAGTGCCCAGACGATTCCCCTGCCGACGCGTGGAGTGCCTAGCCGATTCCCCTGCCAGCTGATAACCCGCCAATACGTGAAGACCTGCCAAGGCCTGGAGTGCCCAGCCGATTCCCCTGCCGTCGCGTGGAGTGCTTGGCCGATCCCCTGCCAGCTGATAACCCGCCAATACGTAAAGTGCCTGGCCGATCTCCCTGCCAAGGCCTGGAGTGCCCGGTCGATCCCCATGCCGAGGCGTGGAGTGCCCAGCCGATCCCCCTGCCGACGCGTGGAGTGCCTAGCCGATTCCCCTGCCACCTGATAACCCGCCAATACGTGAAGTGCCTGGCCGATCTCCCTGTCAAGGCCTGGAGTGCCCAGCCGATTCCCCTGCCGTCGCGTGGAGTGCTTGGCCGATCCCCTGCCAGCTGATAACCCCCCAATACGTGAAGTGCCTGGCCGATCTCCCTGCCAAGGCCTGGAGTGCCCGGTCGATCCCCATGCCGAGGCGTGGAGTGCCCAGCCGATCCCCCTGCCGACGCGTGGAGTGCCTAGCCGATTCCCCTGCCATCTGATAACCCGCCAATACGTGAAGACCTGCCAACGCCTGGAGTGCCCGGTCGATCCCCATGCCGAGGCGTGGAGTGCCCAGCCGATTCCCCTGCCGACGCGTGGAGTGCCTAGCCGATTCCCCTGCCATCTGATAACCCGCCAATACGTGAAGTGCCTGGCCGATCTCCCTGCCAAGGCCTGGAGTGCCCGGTCGATCCCCATGCCGAGGCGTGGAGTGCCCAGCCGATCCCCCTGCCGACGCGTGGAGTGCCTAGCCGATTCCCCTGCCATCTGATAACCCGCCAATACGTGAAGTGCCTGGCCGATCTCCCTGTCAAGGCCTGGAGTGCCCAGACGATTCCCCTGCCGACGCGTGGAGTGCTTGGCCGATCCCCTGCCAGCTGATAACCCGCCAATACGTGAAGTGCCTGGCCGATCTCCCTGCCAAGGCCTGGAGTGCCGGTCGATCCCCATGCCGAGGCGTGGAGTGCCCAGCCGATCCCCCTGCCGACGCGTGGAGTGCCTAGCCGATTCCCCTGCCATCTGATAACCCGCCAATACGTGAAGACCTGCCAACGCCTGGAGTGCCCGGTCGATCCCCATGCCGAGGCGTGGAGTGCCCAGCCGATTCCCCTGCCGACGCGTGGAGTGCCTAGCCGATTCCCCTGCCAGCTGATAACCCGCCAATACGTGAAGTGCCTGGCCGATCTCCCTGCCAAGGCCTGGAGTGCCCAGACGATTCCCCTGCCGACGCGTGGAGTGCCTAGCCGATTCCCCTGCCAGCTGATAACCCGCCAATACGTGAAGACCTGCCAAGGCCTGGAGTGCCCAGCCGATTCCCCTGCCGTCGCGTGGAGTGCTTGGCCGATCCCCTGCCAGCTGATAACCCGCCAATACGTAAAGTGCCTGGCCGATCTCCCTGCCAAGGCCTGGAGTGCCCGGTCGATCCCCATGCCGAGGCGTGGAGTGCCCAGCCGATCCCCCTGCCGACGCGTGGAGTGCCTAGCCGATTCCCCTGCCATCTGATAACCCGCCAATACGTAAAGTGCCTGGCCGATCTCCCTGCCAAGGCCTGGAGTGCCCGGTCGATCCCCATGCCGAGGCGTGGAGTGCCCAGCCGATCCCCCTGCCGACGCGTGGAGTGCCTAGCCGATTCCCCTGCCATCTGATAACCCGCCAATACGTGAAGTGCCTGGCCGATCTCCCTGTCAAGGCCTGGAGTGCCCAGCCGATTCCCCTGCCGTCGCGTGGAGTGCTTGGCCGATCCCCTGCCAGCTGATAACCCGCCAATACGTGAAGTGCCTGGCCGATCTCCCTGCCAAGGCCTGGAGTGCCCAGCCGATTCCCCTGCCGACGCGTGGAGTGCTTGGCCGATCCCCTGCCAGCTGATAACCCGCCAATACGTTAAGTGCCTGGCCGATCTCCCTGCGAAGGCCTGGAGTGCCCGGTCGATCCCCATGCTGAGGCCTGGAGTGCCCAGCCGATTCCCCTGCCGACGCGTGGAGTGCCTAGCCGATTCCCCTGCCAGCTGATAACCCGCCAATACGTGAAGTGCCTGGCCGATCTCCCTGCCAAGTCCTGGAGTGCCCAGACGATTCCCCTGCCGACGCGTGGAGTGCTTGGTCGATCCCCTGCCAGCTGATAACACGCCAATACGTGAAGTGCCTGGCCAATCTCCCTGCCAAGGCCTGGAGTGCCCGGTCGATCCCCATGCCGAGGAGTGGAGTGCCCAGCCGATTCCCCTGCCGACGCGTGGAGTGCCTAGCCGATTCCCCTGCCAGCTGATAACCCGCCAATACGTGAAGTGCCCGGCCAATCTCCCTGCCAAGGCCTGGAGTGCCCGGTCGATCCCCATGCCGAGGCGTGGAGTGCCCAGCCGATTCCACTGCCGACGCGTGGAGTGCCTAGCCGATTCCCCTGCCAGCTGATAACCCGCCAATACGTGAAGTGCCTGGCCGATCTCCCTGCCAAGGCCTGGAGTGCCCAGCCGATTCCCCTGCCGACGCGTGGAGTGCTTGGCCGATCCCCTGCCAGCTGATAACCCGCCAATACGTTAAGTGCCTGGCCGATCTCCCTGCGAAGGCCTGGAGTGCCCGGTCGATCCCCATGCTGAGGCCTGGAGTGCCCAGCCGATCCCCCTGCCGACGCGTGGAGTGCCTAGCCGATTCCCCTGCCATCTGATAACCCGCCAATACGTGAAGACCTGCCAACGCCTGGAGTGCCCGGTCGATCCCCATGCCGAGGCGTGGAGTGCCCAGCCGATTCCCCTGCCGACGCGTGGAGTGCCTAGCCGATTCCCCTGCCAGCTGATAAGCCGCCAATACGTGAAGTGCCTAGCCGATCTCCCTGCCAAGGCCTGGAGTGCCCGGTCGATCTCCATGCCGAGTGCTTGGCCGATCCCCTGCCAGCTGATAACCCCCCAATACGTGAAGTGCCTGGCCGATCTCCCTGCCAAGGCCTGGAGTGCCCGGTCGATCCCCATGCCGAGGCGTGGAGTGCCCAGCCGATCCCCCTGCCGACGCGTGGAGTGCCTAGCCGATTCCCCTGCCATCTGATAACCCGCCAATACGTGAAGTGCCTGGCCGATCTCCCTGTCAATGCCTGGAGTGCCCAGACGATTCCCCTGCCGACGCGTGGAGTGCTTGGCCGATCCCCTGCCAGCTGATAACCCGCCAATACGTGAAGTGCCTGGCCGATCTCCCTGCCAAGGCCTGGAGTGCCGGTCGATCCCCATGCCGAGGCGTGGAGTGCCCAGCCGATCCCCCTGCCGACGCGTGGAGTGCCTAGCCGATTCCCCTGCCATCTGATAACCCGCCAATACGTGAAGACCTGCCAACGCCTGGAGTGCCCGGTCGATCCCCATGCCGAGGCGTGGAGTGCCCAGCCGATTCCCCTGCCGACGCGTGGAGTGCCTAGCCGATTCCCCTGCCAGCTGATAACCCGCCAATACGTGAAGTGCCTGGCCGATCTCCCTGCCAAGGCCTGGAGTGCCCAGACGATTCCCCTGCCGACGCGTGGAGTGCCTAGCCGATTCCCCTGCCAGCTGATAACCCGCCAATACGTGAAGACCTGCCAAGGCCTGGAGTGCCCAGCCGATTCCCCTGCCGTCGCGTGGAGTGCTTGGCCGATCCCCTGCCAGCTGATAACCCGCCAATACGTAAAGTGCCTGGCCGATCTCCCTGCCAAGGCCTGGAGTGCCCGGTCGATCCCCATGCCGAGGCGTGGAGTGCCCAGCCGATCCCCCTGCCGACGCGTGGAGTGCCTAGCCGATTCCCCTGCCATCTGATAACCCGCCAATACGTAAAGTGCCTGGCCGATCTCCCTGTCAAGGCCTGGAGTGCCCAGCCGATTCCTCTGCCGTCGCGTGGAGTGCTTGGCCGATCCCCTGCCAGCTAATAACCCCCCAATACGTGAAGTGCCTGGCCGATCTCCCTGCCAAGGCCTGGAGTGCCCGGTCGATCCCCATGCCGAAGCGTGGAGTGCCCAGCCGATCCCCCTGCCGACGCGTGGAGTGCCTAGCCGATTCCCCTGCCATCTGATAACCCGCCAATACGTGAAGTGCCTGGCCGATCTCCCTGTCAAGGCCTTGAGTGCCCAGACGATTCCCCTGCCGACGCGTGGAGTGCTTGGCCGATCCCCTGCCAGCTGATAACCCGCCAATACGGGAAGACCTGCCAACGCCTGGAGTGCCCGGTCGATCCCCATGCCGAGGCGTGGAGTGCCGGTCGATCCCCATGCCGAGGCGTGGAGTGCCCAGCCGATCCCCCTGCCGACGCGTGGAGTGCCTAGCCGATTCCCCTGCCATCTGATAACCCGCCAATACGTGAAGACCTGCCAACGCCTGGAGTGCCCGGTCGATCCCCATGCCGAGGCGTGGAGTGCCCAGCCGATTCCCCTGCCGACGCGTGGAGTGCCTAGCCGATTCCCCTGCCAGCTGATAACCCGCCAATACGTGAAGTGCCTGGCCGATCTCCCTGCCAAGGCCTGGAGTGCCCAGACGATTCCCCTGCCGACGCGTGGAGTGCTTGGCCGATCCCCTGCCAGCTGATAACCCGCTAATACGTGAAGTGCCTGGCCAATCTCCCTGCCAAGGCCTGGAGTGCCCGGTCGATCCCCATGCCGAGGCGTGGAGTGCCCAGCCGATTCCCCTGCCGACGCGTGGAGTGCCTAGCCGATTCCCCTGCCAGCTGATAACCCGCCAATACGTGAAGTGCCTGGCCGATCTCCCTGCCAAGGCCTGGAGTGCCCGGTCGATCTCCATGCCGAGTGCTTGGCCGATCCCCTGCCAGCTGATAACCCCCCAATACGTGAAGTGCCTGGCCGATCTCCCTGCCAAGGCCTGGAGTGCCCGGTCGATCCCCATGCCGAGGCGTGGAGTGCCCAGCCGATCCCCCTGCCGACGCGTGGAGTGCCTAGCCGATTCCCCTGCCTTCTGATAACCCGCCAATACGTGAAGTGCCTGGCCGATCTCCCTGTCAAGGCCTGGAGTGCCCAGACGATTCCCCTGCCGACGCGTGGAGTGCTTGGCCGATCCCCTGCCAGCTGATAACCCGCCAATACGTGAAGTGCCTGGCCGATCTCCCTGCCAAGGCCTGGAGTGCCCGGTCGATCCCCATGCCGAGGCGTGGAGTGCCCAGCCGATCCCCCTGCCGACGCGTAGAGTGCCTAGCCGATTCCCCTGCCATCTGATAACCCGCCAATACGTGAAGACCTGCCAACGCCTGGAGTGCCCGGTCGATCCCCATGCCGAGGCGTGGTGTGCCCAGCCGATTCCCCTGCCGACGCGTGGAGTGCCTAGCCGATTCCCCTGCCAGCTGATAACCCGCCAATACGTGAAGTGCCTGGCCGATCTCCCTGCCAAGGCCTGGAGTGCCCAGACGATTCCCCTGCCGACGCGTGGAGTGCCTAGCCGATTCCCCTGCCAGCTGATAACCCGCCAATACGTGAAGACCTGCCAAGGCCTGGAGTGCCCAGCCGATTCCCCTGCCGTCGCGTGGAGTGCTTGGCCGATCCCCTGCCAGCTGATAACCCGCCAATACGTAAAGTGCCTGGCCGATCTCCCTGCCAAGGCCTGGAGTGCCCGGTCGATCCCCATGCCGAGGCGTGGAGTGCCCAGCCGATCCCCCTGCCGACGCGTGGAGTGCCTAGCCGATTCCCCTGCCATCTGATAACCCGCCAATACGTGAAGTGCCTGGCCGATCTCCCTGTCAAGGCGTGGAGTGCCCAGCCGATTCCCCTGCCGTCGCGTGGAGTGCTTGGCCGATCCCCTGCCAGCTGATAACCCCCAATACGTGAAGTGCCTGGCCGATCTCCCTGCCAAGGCCTGGAGTGCCCGGTCGATCCCCATGCCGAGGCGTGGAGTGCCCAGCCGATCCCCCTGCCGACGCGTGGAGTGCCTAGCCGATTCCCCTGCCATCTGATAACCCGCCAATACGTGAAGTGCCTGGCCGATCTCCCTGTCAAGGCCTGGAGTGCCCAGCCGATTCCCCTGCCGTCGCGTGGAGTGCTTGGCCGATCCCCTGCCAGCTGATAACCCGCCAATACGTGAAGTGCCTGGCCGATCTCCCTGCCAAGGCCTGGAGTGCCCAGCCGATTCCCCTGCCGACGCGTGGAGTGCTTGGCCGATCCCCTGCCAGCTGATAACCCGCCAATACGTTAAGTGCCTGGCCGATCTCCCTTCGAAGGCCTGGAGTGCCCGGTCGATCCCCATGCTGAGGCCTGGAGTGCCCAGCCGATTCCCCTGCCGACGCGTGGAGTGCCTAGCCGATTCCCCTGCCAGCTGATAACCCGCCAATACGTGAAGTGCCTGGCCGATCTCCCTGCCAAGGCCTGGAGTGCCCAGACGATTCCCCTGCCGACGCGTGGAGTGCTTGGCCGATCCCCTGCCAGCTGATAACACGCCAATACGTGAAGTGCCTGGGCAATCTCCCTGCCAAGGCCTGGAGTGCCCGGTCGATCCCCATGCCGAGGAGTGGAGTGCCCAGCCGATTCCCCTGCCGACGCGTGGAGTGCCTAGCCGATTCCCCTTCCAGCTGATAACCCGCCAATACGTGAAGTGCCCGGCCAATCTCCCTGCCAAGGCCTGGAGTGCCCGGTCGATCCCCATGCCGAGGCGTGGAGTGCCCAGCCGATTCCACTGCCGACGCGTGGAGTGCCTAGCCGATTCCCCTGCCAGCTGATAACCCGCCAATACGTGAAGTGCCTGGCCGATCTCCCTGCCAAGGCCTGGAGTGCCCAGCCGATTCCCCTGCCGACGCGTGGAGTGCTTGGCCGATCCCCTGCCAGCTGATAACCCGCCAATACGTTAAGTGCCTGGCCGATCTCCCTGCGAAGGCCTGGAGTGCCCGGTCGATCCCCCTGCCGACGCGTGGAGTGCCTAGCCGATTCCCCTGCCATCTGATAACCCGCCAATACGTGAAGACCTGCCAACGCCTGGAGTGCCCGGTCGATCCCCATGCCGAGGCGTGGAGTGCCCAGCCGATTCCCCTGCCGACGCGTGGAGTGTCTAGCCGATTCCCCTGCCAGCTGATAACCCGCCAATACGTGAAGTGCCTAGCCGATCTCCCCGCCAAGGCCTGGAGTGCCCGGTCGATCTCCACGCCGAGTGCTTGGCCGATCCCCTGCCAGCTGATAACCCCCCAATACGTGAAGTGCCTGGCCGATCTCCCTGCCAAGGCCTGGAGTGCCCGGTCGATCCCCATGCCGAGGCGTGGAGTGCCCAGCCGATCCCCCTGCCGACGCGTGGAGTGCCTAGCCGATTCCCCTGCCATCTGATAACCCGCCAATACGTGAAGTGCCTGGCCGATCTCCCTGTCAAGGCCTGGAGTGCCCAGACGATTCCCCTGCCGACGCGTGGAGTGCTTGGCCGATCCCCTGCCAGCTGATAACCCGCCAATACGTGAAGTGCCTGGCCGATCTCCCTGCCAAGGCCTGGAGTGCCGGTCGATCCCCATGCCGAGGCGTGGAGTGCCCAGCCGATCCCCCTGCCGACGCGTGGAGTGCCTAGCCGATTCCCCTGCCATCTGATAACCCGCCAATACGTGAAGACCTGCCAACGCCTGGAGTGCCCGGTCGATCCCCATGCCGAGGCGTGGAGTGCCCAGCCGATTCCCCTGCCGACGCGTGGAGTGCCTAGCCGATTCCCCTGCCAGCTGATAACCCGCCAATACGTGAAGTGCCTGGCCGATCTCCCTGCCAAGGCCTGGAGTGCCCAGACGATTCCCCTGCCGACGCGTGGAGTGCCTAGCCGATTCCCCTGCCAGCTGATAACCCGCCAATACGTGAAGACCTGCCAAGGCCTGGAGTGCCCAGCCGATTCCCCTGCCGTCGCGTGGAGTGCGTGGCCGATCCCCTGCCAGCTGATAACCCGCCAATACGTAAAGTGCCTGGCCGATCTCCCTGCCAAGGCCTGGAGTGCCCGGTCGATCCCCATGCCGAAGCGTGGAGTGCCCAGCCGATCCCCCTGCCGACGCGTGGAGTGCCTAGCCGATTCCCCTGCCATCTGATAACCCGCCAATACGTGAAGTGCCTGGCCGATCTCCCTGTCAAGGCCTGGAGTGCCCAGACGATTCCCCTGCCGACGCGTGGAGTGCTTGGCCGATCCCCTGCCAGCTGATAACCCGCCAATACGGGAAGTGCCTGGCCGATCTCCCTGCCAAGGCCTGGAGTGCCGGTCGATCCCCATGCCGAGGCGTGGAGTGCCCAGCCGATCCCCCTGCCGACGCGTGGAGTGCCTAGCCGATTCCCCTGCCATCTGATAACCCGCCAATACGTGAAGACCTGCCAACGCCTGGAGTGCCCGGTCGATCCCCATGCCGAGGCGTGGAGTGCCCAGCCGATTCCCCTGCCGACGCGTGGAGTGCCTAGCCGATTCCCCTGCCAGCTGATAACCCGCCAATACGTGAAGTGCCTGGCCGATCTCCCTGCCAAGGCCTGGAGTGCCCAGACGATTCCCCTGCCGACGCGTGGAGTGCTTGGCCGATCCCCTGCCAGCTGATAACCCGCTAATACGTGAAGTGCCTGGCCAATCTCCCTGCCAAGGCCTGGAGTGCCCGGTCGATCCCCATGCCGAGGCGTGGAGTGCCCAGCCGATTCCCCTGCCGACGCGTGGAGTGCCTAGCCGATTCCCCTGCCAGCTGATAACCCGCCAATACGTGAAGTGCCTGGCCGATCTCCCTGCCAAGGCCTGGAGTGCCCAGACGATTCCCCTGCCGACGCGTGGAGTGCTTGGCCGATCCCCTGCCAGCTGATAACCCGCCAATACGTGAAGTGCCTGGCCAATCTCCCTGCCAAGGCCTGGAGTGCCCGGTCGATCCCCATGCCGAGGAGTGGAGTGCCCAGCCGATTCCCCTGCCGACGCGTGGAGTGCCTAGCCGATTCCCCTTCCAGCTGATAACCCGCCAATACGTGAAGTGCCCGGCCAATCTCCCTGCCAAGGCCTGGAGTGCCCGGTCGATCCCCATGCCGAGGCGTGGAGTGCCCAGCCGATTCCCCTGCCGACGCGTGGAGTGCCTAGCCGATTCCCCTGCCAGCTGATAACCCGCCAATACGTAAAGTGCCTGGCCGATCTCCCTGCCAAGGCCTGGAGTGCCCAGCCGATTCCCCTGCCGACGCGTGGAGTGCTTGGCCGATCCCCTGCCAGCTGATAACCCGCCAATACGTGAAGTGCCTGGCCGATCTCCCTGCCAAGGCCTGGAGTGCCCGGTCGATCCCCATGCTGAGGCCTGGAGTGCCCAGCCGATCCCCCTGCCGACGCGTGGAGTGCCTAGCCGATTCCCCTGCCATCTGATAACCCGCCAATACGTGAAGACCTGCCAACGCCTGGAGTGCCCGGTCGATCCCCATGCCGAGGCGTGGAGTGCCCAGCCGATTCCCCTGCCGACGCGTGGAGTGCCTAGGCGATTCCCCTGCCAGCTGATAACCCGCCAATACGTGAAGTGCCTGGCCGATCTCCCTGCCAAGGCCTGGAGTGCCCGGTCGATCTCCATGCCGAGTGCTTGGCCGATCCCCTGCCAGCTGATAACTCCCCAATACGTGAAGTGCCTGGCCGATCTCCCTGCCAAGGCCTGGAGTGCCCGGTCGATCCCCATGCCGAGGCGTGGAGTGCCCAGCCGATCCCCCTGCCGACGCGTGGAGTGCCTAGCCGATTCCCCTGCCATCTGATAACCCGCCAATACGTGAAGTGCCTGGCCGATCTCCCTGTCAAGGCCTGGAGTGCCCAGACGATTCCCCTGCCGACGCGTGGAGTGCTTGGCCGATCCCCTGCCAGCTGATAACCCGCCAATACGTGAAGTGCCTGGCCGATCTCCCTGCCAAGGCCTGGAGTGCCGGTCGATCCCCATGCCGAGGCGTGGAGTGCCCAGCCGATCCCCCTGCCGACGCGTGGAGTGCCTAGCCGATTCCCCTGCCATCTGATAACCCGCCAATACGTGAAGACCTGCCAACGCCTGGAGTGCCCGGTCGATCCCCATGCCGAGGCGTGGAGTGCCCAGCCGATCCCCCTGCCGACGCGTGGAGTGCCTAGCCGATTCCCCTGCCAGCTGATAACCCGCCAATACGTGAAGACCTGCCAAGGCCTGGAGTGCCCAGCCGATTCCCCTGCCGTCGCGTGGAGTGCTTGGCCGATCCCCTGCCAGCTGATAACCCGCCAATACGTAAAGTGCCTGGCCGATCTCCCTGCCAAGGCCTGGAGTGCCCGGTCGATCCCCATGCCGAGGCGTGGAGTGCCCAGCCGATCCCCCTGCCGACGCGTGGAGTGCCTAGCCGATTCCCCTGCCATCTGATAACCCGCCAATACGTGAAGTGCCTGGCCGATCTCCCTGTCAAGGTCTGGAGTGCCCAGCCGATTCCCCTGCCGTCGCGTGGAGTGCTTGGCCGATCCCCTGCCAGCTGATAACCCCCCAATACGTGAAGTGTCTGGCCGATCTCCCTGCCAAGGCCTGGAGTGCCCGGTCGATCCCCATGCCGAGGCGTGGAGTGCCCAGCCGATCCCCCTGCCGACGCGTGGAGTGCCTAGCCGATTCCCCTGCCATCTGATAACCAGCCAATACGTGAAGTGCCTGGCCGATCTCCCTGTCAAGGCCTGGAGTGCCCAGACGATTCCCCTGCCGACGCGTGGAGTGCTTGGCCGATCCCCTGCCAGCTGATAACCCGCCAATACGTGAAGTGCCTGGCCGATCTCCCTGCCAAGGCCTGGAGTGCCGGTCGATCCCCATGCCGAGGCGTGGAGTGCCCAGCCGATCCCCCTGCCGACGCGTGGAGTGCCTAGCCGATTCCCCTGCCATCTGATAACCCGCCAATACGTGAAGACCTGCCAACGCCTGGAGTGCCCGGTCGATCCCCATGCCGAGGCGTGGAGTGCCCAGCCGATTCCCCTGCCGACGCGTGGAGTGCCTAGCCGATTCCCCTGCCATCTGATAACCCGCCAATACGTGAAGTGCCTGGCCGATCTCCCTGCCAAGGCCTGGAGTGCCCGGTCGATCCCCATGCCGAGGCGTGGAGTGCCCAGCCGATCCCCCTGCCGACGCGTGGAGTGCCTAGCCGATTCCCCTGCCATCTGATAACCCGCCAATACGTGAAGTGCCTGGCCGATCTCCCTGTCAAGGCCTGGAGTGCCCAGACGATTCCCCTGCCGACGCCTGGAGTGCCCAGACGATTCCCCTGCCGACGCGTGGAGTGCCTAGCCGATTCCCCTGCCAGCTGATAACCCGCCAATACGTGAAGACCTGCCAACGCCTGGAGTGCCCGGTCGATCTCCATGCCGAGTGCTTGGCCGATCCCCTGCCAGCTGATAACTCCCCAATACGTGAAGTGCCTGGCCGATCTCCCTGCCAAGGCCTGGAGTGCCGGTCGATCCCCATGCCGAGGCGTGGAGTGCCCAGCCGATCCCCCTGCCGACGCGTGGAGTGCCTAGCCGATTCCCCTGCCATCTGATAACCCGCCAATACGTGAAGACCTGCCAACGCCTGGAGTGCCCGGTCGATCCCCATGCCGAGGCGTGGAGTGCCCAGCCGATTCCCCTGCCGACGCGTGGAGTGCCTAGCCGATTCCCCTGCCAGCTGATAACCCGCCAATACGTGAAGTGCCTGGCCGATCTCCCTGCCAAGGCCTGGAGTGCCCAGACGATTCCCCTGCCGACGCGTGGAGTGCCTAGCCGATTCCCCTGCCAGCTGATAACCCGCCAATACGTGAAGACCTGCCAAGGCCTGGAGTGCCCAGCCGATTCCCCTGCCGTCGCGTGGAGTGCTTGGCCGATCCCCTGCCAGCTGATAACCCGCCAATACGTAAAGTGCCTGGCCGATCTCCCTGCCAAGGCCTGGAGTGCCCGGTCGATCCCCATGCCGAGGCGTGGAGTGCCCAGCCGATCCCCCTGCCGACGCGTGGAGTGCCTAGCCGATTCCCCTGCCATCTGATAACCCGCCAATACGTAAAGTGCCTGGCCGATCTCCCTGTCAAGGCCTGGAGTGCCCAGCCGATTCCTCTGCCGTCGCGTGGAGTGCTTGGCCGATCCCCTGCCAGCTGATAACCCCCCAATACGTGAAGTGCCTGGCCGATCTCCCTGCCAAGGCCTGGAGTGACCGGTCGATCCCCATGCCGAAGCGTGGAGTGCCCAGCCGATCCCCCTGCCGACGCGTGGAGTGCCTAGCCGATTCCCCTGCCATCTGATAACCCGCCAATACGTGAAGTGCCTGGCCGATCTCCCTGTCAAGGCCTGGAGTGCCCAGACGATTCCCCTGCCGACGCGTGGAGTGCTTGGCCGATCCCCTGCCAGCTGATAACCCGCCAATACGGGAAGTGCCTGGCCGATCTCCCTGCCAAGGCCTGGAGTGCCGGTCGATCCCCATGCCGAGGCGTGGAGTGCCCAGCCGATCCCCCTGCCGACGCGTGGAGTGCCTAGCCGATTCCCCTGCCATCTGATAACCCGCCAATACGTGAAGACCTGCCAACGCCTGGAGTGCCCGGTCGATCCCCATGCCGAGGCGTGGAGTGCCCAGCCGATTCCCCTGCCGACGCGTGGAGTGCCTAGCCGATTCCCCTGCCAGCTGATAACCCGCCAATACGTGAAGTGCCTGGCCGATCTCCCTGCCAAGGCCTGGAGTGCCCAGACGATTCCCCTGCCGACGCGTGGAGTGCTTGGCCGATCCCCTGCCAGCTGATAACCCGCTAATACGTGAAGTGCCTGGCCAATCTCCCTGCCAAGGCCTGGAGTGCCCGGTCGATCCCCATGCCGAGGAGTGGAGTGCCCAGCCGATTCCCCTGCCGACGCGTGGAGTGCCTAGCCGATTCCCCTGCCAGCTGATAACCCGCCAATACGTGAAGTGCCTGGCCGATCTCCCTGCCAAGGCCTGGAGTGCCCAGACGATTCCCCTGCCGACGCGTGGAGTGCTTGGCCGATCCCCTGCCAGCTGATAACCCGCTAATACGTAAAGTGCCTGGCCAATCTCCCTGCCAAGGCCTGGAGTGCCCGGTCGATCCCCATGCCGAGGAGTGGAGTGCCCAGCCGATTCCCCTGCCGACGCGTGGAGTGCCTAGCCGATTCCCCTTCCAGCTGATAACCCGCCAATACGTGAAGTGCCTGGCCGATCTCCCTGCCAAGGCCTGGAGTGCCGGTCGATCCCCATGCCGAGGCGTGGAGTGCCCAGCCGATCCCCCTGCCGACGCGTGGAGTGCCTAGCCGATTCCCCTGCCATCTGATAACCCGCCAATACGTGAAGACCTGCCAACGCCTGGAGTGCCCGGTCGATCCCCATGCCGAGGCGTGGAGTGCCCAGCCGATCCCCCTGCCGACGCGTGGAGTGCCTAGCCGATTCCCCTGCCAGCTGATAACCCGCCAATACGTGAAGACCTGCCAAGGCCTGGAGTGCCCAGCCGATTCCCCTGCCGTCGCGTGGAGTGCTTGGCCGATCCCCTGCCAGCTGATAACCCGCCAATACGTAAAGTGCCTGGCCGATCTCCCTGCCAAGGCCTGGAGTACCCGGTCGATCCCCATGCCGAGGCGTGGAGTGCCCAGCCGATCCCCCTGCCGACGCGTGGAGTGCCTAGCCGATTCCCCTGCCATCTGATAACCCGCCAATACGTGAAGTGCCTGGCCGATCTCCCTGTCAAGGTCTGGAGTGCCCAGCCGATTCCCTTGCCGTCGCGTGGAGTGCTTGGCCGATCCCCTGCCAGCTGATAACCCCCCAATACGTGAAGTGCCTGGCCGATCTCCCTGCCAAGGCCTGGAGTGCCCGGTCGATCCCCATGCCGAGGCGTGGAGTGCCCAGCCGATCCCCTGCCGACGCGTGGAGTGCCTAGCCGATTCCCCTGCCATCTGATAACCAGCCAATACGTGAAGTGCCTGGCCGATCTCCCTGTCAAGGCCTGGAGTGCCCAGACGATTCCCCTGCCGACGCGTGGAGTGCTTGGCCGATCCCCTGCCAGCTGATAACCCGCCAATACGTGAAGTGCCTGGCCGATCTCCCTGCCAAGGCCTGGAGTGCCGGTCGATCCCCATGCCGAGGCGTGGAGTGCCCAGCCGATCCCCCTGCCGACGCGTGGAGTGCCAAGCCGATTCCCCTGCCATCTGATAACCCGCCAATACGTGAAGACCTGCCAACGCCTGGAGTGCCCGGTCGATCCCCATGCCGAGGCGTGGAGTGCCCAGCCGATTCCCCTGCCGACGCGTGGAGTGCCTAGCCGATTCCCCTGCCATCTGATAACCCGCCAATACGTGAAGTGCCTGGCCGATCTCCCTGCCAAGGCCTGGAGTGCCCGGTCGATCCCCATGCCGAGGCGTGGAGTGCCCAGCCGATCCCCCTGCCGACGCGTGGAGTGCCTAGCCGATTCCCCTGCCATCTGATAACCCGCCAATACGTGAAGTGCCTGGCCGATCTCCCTGTCAAGGCCTGGAGTGCCCAGACGATTCCCCTGCCGACGCGTGGAGTGCTTGGCCGATCCCCTGCCAGCTGATAACCCGCCAATACGTGAAGTGCCTGGCCGATCTCCCTGCCAAGGCCTGGAGTGCCGGTCGATCCCCATGCCGAGGCGTGGAGTGCCCAGCCGATCCCCCTGCCGACGCGTGGAGTGCCTAGCCGATTCCCCTGCCATCTGATAACCCGCCAATACGTGAAGACCTGCCAACGCCTGGAGTGCCCGGTCGATCCCCATGCCGAGGCGTGGAGTGCCCAGCCGATTCCCCTGCCGACGCGTGGAGTGCCTAGCCGATTCCCCTGCCAGCTGATAACCCGCCAATACGTGAAGTGCCTGGCCGATCTCCCTGCGAAGGCCTGGAGTGCCCAGACGATTCCCCTGCCGACGCGTGGAGTGCCTAGCCGATTCCCCTGCCAGCTGATAACCCGCCAATACGTGAAGACCTGCCAAGGCCTGGAGTGCCCAGCCGATTCCCCTGCCGTCGCGTGGAGTGCTTGGCCGATCCCCTGCCAGCTGATAACCCGCCAATACGTGAAGTGCCTGGCCGATCTCCCTGCCAAGGCCTGGAGTGCCCGGTCGATCCCCATGCCGAGGCGTGGAGTGCCCAGCCGATCCCCCTGCCGACGCGTGGAGTGCCTAGCCGATTCCCCTGCCATCTGATAACCCGCCAATACGTGAAGTGCCTGGCCGATCTCCCTGTCAAGGCCTGGAGTGCCCAGCCGATTCCCCTGCCGTCGCGTGGAGTGCTTGGCCGATCCCCTGCCAGCTGATAACCCCCCAATACGTGAAGTGCCTGGCCAATCTCCCTGCCAAGGCCTGGAGTGCCCGGTCGATCCCCATGCCGAGGCGTGGAGTGCCCAGCCGATCCCCCTGCCGACGCGTGGAGTGCCTAGCCGATTCCCCTGCCATCTGATAACCCGCCAATACGTGAAGTGCCTGGCCGATCTCCCTGTCAAGGCCTGGAGTGCCCAGCCGATTCCCCTGCCGTCGCGTGGAGTGCTTGGCCGATCCCCTGCCAGCTGATAACCCGCCAATACGTGAAGTGCCTGGCCGATCTCCCTGTCAAGGCCTGGAGTGCCCGGTCGATCCCCATGCCGAGGCGTGGAGTGCCCAGCCGATTCCCCTGCCGACGAGTGGAGTGCCTTGCCGATTCTTCTGCCAGCTGATAACCCGCCAATACGTGAAGTGCCTGGCCAATCTCCCTGCCAAGGCCTGGAGTGTCCAGACGATCCCCATGCTGAGGCCTGGAGTGCCCAGCCGATTCCCCTGCCGACGAGTGGAGTGCCTTGCCGATTCTTCTGCCAGCTGATAACCCGCCAATACGTGAAGTGCCTGGCCAATCTCCCTGCCAAGGCCTGGAGTGCCCAGCCGATTCCCCTGCCGACGCGTGGAGTGCTTGGCCGATCCCCTGCCAGCTGATAACCCGCCAATACGTGAAGTGCCTGGCCGATCTCCCTGCCAAGGCCTGGAGTGCCCAGCCGATTCCCCTGCCGACGCGTGGAGTGCTTGGCCGATCCCCTGCCAGCTGATAACCCGCCAATACGTTAAGTGCCTGGCCGATCTCCCTGCGAAGGCCTGGAGTGCCCGGTCGATCCCCATGCTGAGGCCTGGAGTGCCCAGCCGATTCCCCTGCCGACGCGTGGAGTGCCTAGCCGATTCCCCTGCCAGCTGATAACCCGCCAATACGTGAAGTGCCTGGCCGATCTCCCAGCCAAGGCCTGGAGTGCCCAGACGATTCCCCTGCCGACGCGTGGAGTGCTTGGCCGATCCCCTGCCAGCTGATAACCCGCCAATACGTGAAGTGCCTGGCCAATCTCCCTGCCAAGGCCTGGAGTGCCCGGTCGATCCCCATGCCGAGGAGTGGAGTGCCCAGCCGATTCCCCTGCCGACGCGTGGAGTGCCTAGCCGATTCCCCTTCCAGCTGATAACCCGCCAATACGTGAAGTGCCCGGCCAATCTCCCTGCCAAGGCCTGGAGTGCCCGGTCGATCCCCATGCCGAGGCGTGGAGTGCCCAGCCGATTCCCCTGCCGACGCGTGGAGTGCCTAGCCGATTCCCCTGCCAGCTGATAACCCGCCAATACGTGAAGTGCCTGGCCGATCTCCCTGCCAAGGCCTGGAGTGCCCAGCCGATTCCCCTGCCGACGCGTGGAGTGCTTGGCCGATCCCCTGCCAGCTGATAACCCGCCAATACGTTAAGTGCCTGGCCGATCTCCCTGCGAAGGCCTGGAGTGCCCGGTCGATCCCCATGCTGAGGCCTGGAGTGCCCAGCCGATCCCCCTGCCGACGCGTGGAGTGCCTAGCCGATTCCCCTGCCATCTGATAACCCGCCAATACGTGAAGACCTGCCAACGCCTGGAGTGCCCGGTCGATCCCCATGCCGAGGCGTGGAGTGCCCAGCCGATTCCCCTGCCGACGCGTGGAGTGCCTAGCCGATTCCCCTGCCAGCTGATAACCCGCCAATACGTGAAGTGCCTAGCCGATCTCCCTGCCAAGGCCTGGAGTGCCCGGTCGATCTCCATGCCGAGTGCTTGGCCGATCCCCTGCCAGCTGATAACCCCCCAATACGTGAAGTGCCTGGCCGATCTCCCTGCCAAGGCCTGGAGTGCCCGGTCGATCCCCATGCCGAGGCGTGGAGTGCCCAGCCGATCCCCCTGCCGACGCGTGGAGTGCCTAGCCGATTCCCCTGCCATCTGATAACCCGCCAATACGTGAAGACCTGCCAACGCCTGGAGTGCCCGGTCGATCCCCATGCCGAGGCGTGGAGTGCCCAGCCGATTCCCCTGCCGACGCGTGGAGTGCCTAGCCGATTCCCCTGCCAGCTGATAACCCGCCAATACGTGAAGTGCCTGGCCGATCTCCCTGCCAAGGCCTGGAGTGCCCAGACGATTCCCCTGCCGACGCGTGGAGTGCCTAGCCGATTCCCCTGCCAGCTGATAACCCGCCAATACGTGAAGACCTGCCAAGGCCTGGAGTGCCCAGCCGATTCCCCTGCCGTCGCGTGGAGTGCTTGGCCGATCCCCTGCCAGCTGATAACCCGCCAATACGTAAAGTGCCTGGCCGATCTCCCTGCCAAGGCCTGGAGTGCCCGGTCGATCCCCATGCCGAGGCGTGGAGTGCCCAGCCGATCCCACTGCCGACGCGTGGAGTGCCTAGCCGATTCCCCTGCCATCTGATAACCCGCCAATACGTGAAGTGCCTGGCCGATCTCCCTGTCAAGGCCTGGAGTGCCCAGACGATTCCCCTGCCGACGCGTGGAGTGCTTGGCCGATCCCCTGCCAGCTGATAACCCGCCAATACGGGAAGTGCCTGACCGATCTCCCTGCCAAGGCCTGGAGTGCCGGTCGATCCCCATGCCGAGGCGTGGAGTGCCCAGCCGATCCCCCTGCCGACGCGTGGAGTGCCTAGCCGATTCCCCTGCCATCTGATTACCCGCCAATACGTGAAGACCTGCCAACGCCTGGAGTGCCCGGTCGATCCCCATGCCGAGGCGTGGAGTGCCCAGCCGATTCCCCTAGCCGATTCCCCTGCCAGCTGATAACCCGCCAATACGTGAAGTGCCTGGCCGATCTCCCTGCCAAGGCCTGGAGTGCCCAGACGATTCCCCTGCCGACGCGTGGAGTGCCTAGCCGATTCCCCTGCCAGCTGATAACCCGCCAATACGTGAAGTGCCCGGCCAATCTCCCTGCCAAGGCCTGGAGTGCCCGGTCGATCCCCATGCCGAGGCGTGGAGTGCCCAGCCGATTCCCCTGCCGACGCGTGGAGTGCCTAGCCGATTCCCCTGCCAGCTGATAACCCGCCAATACGTGAAGTGCCTGGCCGATCTCCCTGCCAAGGCCTGGAGTGCCCAGCCGATTCCCCTGCCGACGCGTGGAGTGCTTGGCCGATCCCCTGCCAGCTGATAACCCGCCAATACGTTAAGTGCCTGGCCGATCTCCCTGCGAAGGCCTGGAGTGCCCGGTCGATCCCCATGCTGAGGCCTGGAGTGCCCAGCCGATCCCCCTGCCGACGCGTGGAGTGCCTAGCCGATTCCCCTGCCATCTGATAACCCGCCAATACGTGAAGACCTGCCAACGCCTGGAGTGCCCGGTCGATCCCCATGCCGAGGCGTGGAGTGCCCAGCCGATTCCCCTGCCGACGCGTGGAGTGCCTAGCCGATTTCCCGGCCAGCTGATAACCCGCCAATACGTGAAGTGCCTAGCCGATCTCCCTGCCAAGGCCTGGAGTGCCCGGTCGATCTCCATGCCGAGTGCTTGGCCGATCCCCTGCCAGCTGATAACCCCCAATACGTGAAGTGCCTGGCCGATCTCCCTGCCAAGGCCTGGAGTGCCCGGTCGATCCCCATGCCGAGGCGTGGAGTGCCCAGCCGATCCCCCTGCCGACGCGTGGAGTGCCTAGCCGATTCCCCTGCCATCTGATAACCCGCCAATACGTGAAGTGCCTGGCCGATCTCCCTGTCAAGGCCTGGAGTGCCCAGACGATTCCCCTGCCGACGCGTGGAGTGCTTGGCCGATCCCCTGCCAGCTGATAACCCGCCAATACGGGAAGTGCCTGACCGATCTCCCTGCCAAGGCCTGGAGTGCCGGTCGATCCCCATGCCGAGGCGTGGAGTGCCCAGCCGATCCCCCTGCCGACGCGTGGAGTGCCTAGCCGATTCCCCTGCCATCTGATTACCCGCCAATACGTGAAGACCTGCCAACGCCTGGAGTGCCCGGTCGATCCCCATGCCGAGGCGTGGAGTGCCCAGCCGATTCCCCTAGCCGATTCCCCTGCCAGCTGATAACCCGCCAATACGTGAAGTGCCTGGCCGATCTCCCTGCCAAGGCCTGGAGTGCCCAGACGATTCCCCTGCCGACGCGTGGAGTGCCTAGCCGATTCCCCTGCCAGCTGATAACCCGCCAATACGTGAAGTGCCCGGCCAATCTCCCTGCCAAGGCCTGGAGTGCCCGGTCGATCCCCATGCCGAGGCGTGGAGTGCCCAGCCGATTCCCCTGCCGACGCGTGGAGTGCCTAGCCGATTCCCCTGCCAGCTGATAACCCGCCAATACGTGAAGTGCCTGGCCGATCTCCCTGCCAAGGCCTGGAGTGCCCAGCCGATTCCCCTGCCGACGCGTGGAGTGCTTGGCCGATCCCCTGCCAGCTGATAACCCGCCAATACGTTAAGTGCCTGGCCGATCTCCCTGCGAAGGCCTGGAGTGCCCGGTCGATCCCCATGCTGAGGCCTGGAGTGCCCAGCCGATCCCCCTGCCGACGCGTGGAGTGCCTAGCCGATTCCCCTGCCATCTGATAACCCGCCAATACGTGAAGACCTGCCAACGCCTGGAGTGCCCGGTCGATCCCCATGCCGAGGCGTGGAGTGCCCAGCCGATTCCCCTGCCGACGCGTGGAGTGCCTAGCCGATTTCCCGGCCAGCTGATAACCCGCCAATACGTGAAGTGCCTAGCCGATCTCCCTGCCAAGGCCTGGAGTGCCCGGTCGATCTCCATGCCGAGTGCTTGGCCGATCCCCTGCCAGCTGATAACCCCCCAATACGTGAAGTGCCTGGCCGATCTCCCTGCCAAGGCCTGGAGTGCCCGGTCGATCCCCATGCCGAGGCGTGGAGTGCCCAGCCGATCCCCCTGCCGACGCGTGGAGTGCCTAGCCGATTCCCCTGCCATCTGATAACCCGCCAATACGTGAAGTGCCTGGCCGATCTCCCTGTCAAGGCCTGGAGTGCCCAGACGATTCCCCTGCCGACGCGTGGAGTGCTTGGCCGATCCCCTGCCAGCTGATAACCCGCCAATACGTGAAGTGCCTGGCCGATCTCCCTGCCAAGGCCTGGAGTGCCGGTCGATCCCCATGCCGAGGCGTGGAGTGCCCAGCCGATCCCCCTGCCGACGCGTGGAGTGCCTAGCCGATTCCCCTGCCATCTGATAACCCGCCAATACGTGAAGACCTGCCAACGCCTGGAGTGCCCGGTCGATCCCCATGCCGAGGCGTGGAGTGCCCAGCCGATTCCCCTGCCGACGCGTGGAGTGCCTAGCCGATTCCCCTGCCAGCTGATAACCCGCCAATACGTGAAGTGCCTGGCCGATCTCCCTGCCAAGGCCTGGAGTGCCCAGACGATTCCCCTGCCGACGCGTGGAGTGCCTAGCCGATTCCCCTGCCAGCTGATAACCCGCCAATACGTGAAGACCTGCCAAGGCCTGGAGTGCCCAGCCGATTCCCCTGCCGTCGCGTGGAGTGCTTGGCCGATCCCCTGCCAGCTGATAACCCGCCAATACGTAAAGTGCCTGGCCGATCTCCCTGCCAAGGCCTGGAGTGCCCGGTCGATCCCCATGCCGAGGCGTGGAGTGCCCAGCCGATCCCCCTGCCGACGCGTGGAGTGCCTAGCCGATTCCCCTGCCATCTGATAACCCGCCAATACGTAAAGTGCCTGGCCGATCTCCCTGCCAAGGCCTGGAGTGCCCAGCCGATTCCCCTGCCGTCGCGTGGAGTGCTTGGCCGATCCCCTGCCAGCTGATAACCCCCCAATACGTGAAGTGCCTGGCCGATCTCCCTGCCAAGGCCTGGAGTGCCCGGTCGATCCCCATGCCGAGGCGTGGAGTGCCCAGCCGGTCCCCCTGCCGACGCGTGGAGTGCCTAGCCGATTCCCCTGCCATCTGATAACCCGCCAATACGTGAAGTGCCTGGCCGATCTCCCTGCCAAGGCCTGGAGTGCCCAGACGATTCCCCTGCCGACGCGTGGAGTGCTTGGCCGATCCCCTGCCAGCTGATAACCCGCCAATACGTGAAGTGCCTGGCCGATCTCCCTGCCAAGGCCTGGAGTGCCGGTCGATCCCCATGCCGAGGCGTGGAGTGCCCAGCCGATCCCCCTGCCGACGCGTGGAGTGCCTAGCCGATTCCCCTGCCATCTGATAACCCGCCAATACGTGAAGACCTGCCAACGCCTGGAGTGCCCGGTCGATCCCCATGCCGAGGCGTGGAGTGCCCAGCCGATTCCCCTGCCGACGCGTGGAGTGCCTAGCCGATTCCCCTGCCAGCTGATAACCCGCCAATACGTGAAGTGCCTGGCCGATCTCCCTGCCAAGGCCTGGAGTGCCCAGACGATTCCCCTGCCGACGCGTGGAGTGCCTAGCCGATTCCCCTGCCAGCTGATAACCCGCCAATACGTGAAGACCTGCCAAGGCCTGGAGTGCCCAGCCGATTCCCCTGCCGTCGCGTGGAGTGCTTGGCCGATCCCCTGCCAGCTGATAACCCGCCAATACGTAAAGTGCCTGGCCGATCTCCCTGCCAAGGCCTGGAGTGCCCGGTCGATCCCCATGCCGAGGCGTGGAGTGCCCAGCCGATCCCCCTGCCGACGCGTGGAGTGCCTAGCCGATTCCCCTGCCATCTGATAACCCGCCAATACGTAAAGTGCCTGGCCGATCTCCCTGTCAAGGCCTGGAGTGCCCAGCCGATTCCCCTGCCGTCGCGTGGAGTGCTTGGCCGATCCCCTGCCAGCTGATAACCCCCCAATACGTGAAGTGCCTGGCCGATCTCCCTGCCAAGGCCTGGAGTGCCCGGTCGATCCCCATGCCGAGGCGTGGAGTGCCCAGCCGGTCCCCCTGCCGACGCGTGGAGTGCCTAGCCGATTCCCCTGCCATCTGATAACCCGCCAATACGTGAAGTGCCTGGCCGATCTCCCTGTCAAGGCCTGGAGTGCCCAGACGATTCCCCTGCCGACGCGTGGAGTGCTTGGCCGATCCCCTGCCAGCTGATAACCCGCCAATACGGGAAGTGCCTGGCCGATCTCCCTGCCAAGGCCTGGAGTGCCGGTCGATCCCCATGCCGAGGCGTGGAGTGCCCAGCCGATCCCCCTGCCGACGCGTGGAGTGCCTAGCCGATTCCCCTGCCATCTGATAACCCGCCAATACGTGAAGACCTGCCAACGCCTGGAGTGCCCGGTCGATCCCCATGCCGAGGCGTGGAGTGCCCAGCCGATTCCCCTGCCGACGCGTGGAGTGCCTAGCCGATTCCCCTGCCAGCTGATAACCCGCCAATACGTGAAGTGCCTGGCCGATCTCCCTGCCAAGGCCTGGAGTGCCCAGCCGATTCCCCTGCCGACGCGTGGAGTGCCTAGCCGATCCCCTGCCAGCTGATAACCCGCCAATACGGGAAGTGCCTGGCCGATCTCCCTGCCAAGGCCTGGAGTGCCGGTCGATCCCCATGCCGAGGCGTGGAGTGCCCAGCCGATCCCCCTGCCGACGCGTGGAGTGCCTAGCCGATTCCCCTGCCATCTGATAACCCGCCAATACGTGAAGACCTGCCAACGCCTGGAGTGCCCGGTCGATCCCCATGCCGAGGCGTGGAGTGCCCAGCCGATTCCCCTGCCGACGCGTGGAGTGCCTAGCCGATTCCCCTGCCAGCTGATAACCCGCCAATACGTGAAGTGCCTGGCCGATCTCCCTGCCAAGGCCTGGAGTGCCCAGACGATTCCCCTGCCGACGCGTGGAGTTCCTAGCCGATTCCCCTGCCAGCTGATAACCCGCCAATACGTGAAGACCTGCCAAGGCCTGGAGTGCCCAGCCGATTCCCCTGCCGTCGCGTGGAGTGCTTGGCCGATCCCCTGCCAGCTGATAACCCGCCAATACGTAAAGTGCCTGGCCGATCTCCCTGCCAAGGCCTGGAGTGCCCGGTCGATCCCCATGCCGAGGCGTGGAGTGCCCAGCCGATCCCCCTGCCGACGCGTGGAGTGCCTAGCCGATTCCCCTGCCATCTGATAACCCGCCAATACGTGAAGTGCCTGGCCGATCTCCCTGTCAAGGCCTGGAGTGCCCAGCCGATTCCCCTGCCGTCGCGTGGAGTGCTTGGCCGATCCCCTGCCAGCTGATAACCCGCCAATACGTGAAGTGCCTGGCCAATCTCCCTGCCAAGGCATGGAAGCCCAGCCGATTCCCCTGCCGACGCGTGGAGTGCTTGGCCGATCCCCTGCCAGCTGATAACCCGCTAATACGTGAAGTGCCTGGCCGATCTCCCTGCCAAGGCCTGGAGTGCCCGGTCGATCTCCATGCCGAGTGCTTGGCCGATCCCCTGCCAGCTGATAACCCCCAATACGTGAAGTGCCTGGCCGATCTCCCTGCCAAGGCCTGGAGTGCCCGGTCGATCCCCATGCCGAGGCGTGGAGTGCCCAGCCGATCCCCCTGCCGACGCGTGGAGTGCCTAGCCGATTCCCCTGCCATCTGATAACCCGCCAATACGTGAAGTGCCTGGCCGATCTCCCTGTCAAGGCCTGGAGTGCCCAGACGATTCCCCTGCCGACGCGTGGAGTGCTTGGCCGATCCCCTGCCAGCTGATAACCCGCCAATACGTGAAGTGCCTGGCCGATCTCCCTGCCAAGGCCTGGAGTGCCGGTCGATCCCCATGCCGAGGCGTGGAGTGCCCAGCCGATCCCCCTGCCGACGCGTGGAGTGCCTAGCCGATTCCCCTGCCATCTGATAACCCGCCAATACGTGAAGACCTGCCAACGCCTGGAGTGCCCGGTCGATCCCCATGCCGAGGCGTGGAGTGCCCAGCCGATTCCCCTGCCGACGCGTGGAGTGCCTAGCCGATTCCCCTGCCAGCTGATAACCCGCCAATACGTGAAGTGCCTGGCCGATCTCCCTGCCAAGGCCTGGAGTGCCCAGACGATTCCCCTGCCGACGCGTGGAGTGCCTAGCCGATTCCCCTGCCAGCTGATAACCCGCCAATACGTGAAGACCTGCCAAGGCCTGGAGTGCCCAGCCGATTCCCCTGCCGTCGCGTGGAGTGCTTGGCCGATCCCCTGCCAGCTGATAACCCGCCAATACGTAAAGTGCCTGGCCGATCTCCCTGCCAAGGCCTGGAGTGCCGGTCGATACCCATGCCGAGGCGTGGAGTGCCCAGCCGATCCCCCTGCCGACGCGTGGAGTGCCTAGCCGATTCCCCTGCCATCTGATAACCCGCCAATACGTGAAGACCTGCCAACGCCTGGAGTGCCCGGTCGATCCCCATGCCGAGGCGTGGAGTGCCCAGCCGATCCCCCTGCCGACGCGTGGAGTGCCTAGCCGATTCCCCTGCCATCTGATAACCCGCCAATACGTGAAGTGCCTGGCCGATCTCCCTGTCAAGGCCTGGAGTGCCCGGTCGATCCCCATGCCGAGGCGTGGAGTGCCCAGCCGATTCCCCTGCCGACGAGTGGAGTGCCTAGCCGATTCTTCTGCCAGCTGATAACCCGCCAATACGTGAAGTGCCTGGCCAATCTCCCTGCCAAGGCCTGGAGTGTCCAGACGATCCCCATGCTGAGGCCTGGAGTGCCCAGCCGATTCCCCTGCCGACGAGTGGAGTGCCTAGCCGATTCCCCTGCCAGCTGATAACCCGCCAATACGTGAAGTGCCTGGCCGATCTCCCTGCCAAGGCCTGGAGTGCCCAGCCGATTCCCCTGCCGACGCGTGGAGTGCTTGGCCGATCCCCTGCCAGCTGATAACCCGCCAATACGTGAAGTGCCTGGCCGATCTCCCTGCCAAGGCCTGGAGTGCCCAGCCGATTCCCCTGCCGACGCGTGGAGTGCTTGGCCGATCCCCTGCCAGCTGATAACCCGCCAATACGTTAAGTGCCTGGCCGATCTCCCTGCGAAGGCCTGGAGTGCCCGGTCGATCCCCATGCTGAGGCCTGGAGTGCCCAGCCGATTCCCCTGCCGACGCGTGGAGTGCCTAGCCGATTCCCCTGCCGGCTGATAACCCGCCAATACGTGAAGTGCCTGGCCGATCTCCCTGCCAAGGCCTGGAGTGCCCAGACGATTCCCCGGCCGACGCGTGGAGTGCTTGGCCGATCCCCTGCCAGCTGATAACCCGCCAATACGTGAAGTGCCTGGCCGATCTCCCTGCCAAGGCCTGGAGTGCCCGGTCGATCCCCATGCCGAGGCGTGGAGTGTCCAGCCGATTCCCCTGCTGACGCGTGGAGTGCTTGGCCGATCCCCTGCCAGCTGATAACCCGCCAATACGTGAAGTGCCCAGCCGATTCCCCTGCCGACGCGTGGAGTGCCTAGCCGATTCCCCTGCCAGCTGATAACCCGCCAATACGTAAATACGGAGTGCCCAGACGATTCCCCTGCCGACGCGTGGAGTGCTTGGCCGATCCCCTGCCAGCTGATAACCCGCCAATACGTGAAGTGCCTGGCCAATCTCCCTTCCAAGGCCTGGAGTGCCCGGTCGATCCCCATGCCGAGGCGTGGAGTGCCCAGCCGATTCCCCTGCCGACGAGTGGAGTGCCTAGCCGATTCCCCTTCCAGCTGATAACCCGCCAATACGTGAAGTGCCTGGCCAATCTCCCTGCCAAGGCATGGAGTGCCCGGTCGATCCCCATGCCGAGGCGTGGAGTGCTTGGCCGATCCCCTGCCAACTGATAACCCGCCAATACGTGAAGTGCCTGGCCAATCTCCCTTCCAAGGCCTGGAGTGCCCGGTCGATCCCCATGCCGAGGCGTGGAGTGCCCAGCCGATTCCCCTGCCGACGAGTGGAGTGCCTAGCCGATTCCCCTTCCAGCTGATAACCCGCCAATACGTGAAGTGCCTGGCCAATCTCCCTGCCAAGGCATGGAGTGCCCGGTCGATCCCCATGCCGAGGCGTGGAGTGCTTGGCCGATCCCCTGCCAACTGATAACCCTTCAATACGTGAAGTGCCTGGCCAATCTCCCTGCCAAGGCCTGGAGTGCCCAGCCGATTCCCCTGCCGACGCGTGGAGTGCCTAGCCGATTCCCCTTCCAGCTGATAACCCGCCAATACGTGAAGTGCCTGGCCAATCTCCCTGCCAAGGCATGGAGTGCCCGGTCGATCCCCATGCCGAGGCGTGGAGTGCTTGGCCGATCCCCTGCCAACTGATAACCCTTCAATACGTGAAGTGCCTGGCCGATCTCCCTGCCAAGGCCTGGAGTGCCCTGCCGATTCCCCTGCCGACGCGTGGAGTGCTTGGCCGATCCCCTGCCAGCTGATAACCCGCCAATACGTGAAGTGCCTGGCCAATCTCCCTGCCAAGGCCTGGAGTGCCCGGTCGATCCCCATGCCGAGGCGTGGAGTGTCCAGCCGATTCCCCTGCCGACGCGTGGAGTGCCTAGCCGATTCCCCTGCCATCTGATAACCCGCCAATACGTGAATACGGAGTGCCCAGACGATTCCCCTGCCGACGCGTGGAGTGCTTGGCCGATCCCCTGCCAGCTGATATCCCGCTAATACGTGAAGTGCCTGGCCGATCTCCCTGCCAAGGCCTGGAGTGCCCGGTCGATCCCCATGCCGAGGCGTGGAGTGCTTGGCCGATCCCCTGCCAGCTGATAACCCGCCAATACGTGAAGTGCCTGGCCAATCTCCCTGCCAAGGCCTGGAGTGCCCGGTCGATCCCCATGCCGAGGCGTGGAGTGCCCAGCCGATTCCCCTGCCGACGAGTGGAGTGCCTAGCCGATTCTTCTGCCAGCTGATAACCCGCCAATACGTGAAGACATGCCAAGGCCTGGAGTGCCCAGCCGATTCCCCTGCCGACGCGTGGAGTGCCTAGCCGATTCCCCTTCCAGCTGATAACCCGCCAATACGTGAAGTGTCTGGCCGATCTCCCTGCCAAGGCCTGGAGTGCCCGGTCGATCCCCATGCCGAGGCGTGGAGTGCCCAGCCGATTCCCCTGCCGACGCGTGGAGTGCCTAGCCGATTCCCCTGCCAGCTGATAACCCGCCAATACGTGAAGTGCCTGGCCGATCTCCCTGCCAAGGCCTGGAGTGCCCGGTCGATCCCCATGCCGACGCGTGGAGTGCCTAGCCGATTCCCCTGCCAGCTGATAACCCGCCAATACGTGAAGACCTGCCAAGGCCTGGAGTGCCCAGCCGATTCCCCTGCCGTCGCGTGGAGTGCTTGGCCGATCCCCTGCCAGCTGATAACCCGCCAATACGTGAAGTGCCTGGCCGATCTCCCTGCCAAGGCCTGGAGTGCCCGGTCGATCCCCATGCCGAGGCGTGGAGTGCCCAGCCGATCCCCCTGCCGACGCGTGGAGTGCCTAGCCGATTCCCCTTCCAGCTGATAACCCGCCAATACGTGAAGTGCCTGGCCAATCTCCCTGCCAAGGCATGGAGTGCCCGGTCGATCCCCATGCCGAGGCGTGGAGTGCTTGGCCGATCCCCTGCCAGCTGATAACTCTCCAATACGTGAAGTGCCTGGCCGATCTCCCTGCCAAGGCCTGGAGTGCCCGGTCGATCCCCATGCCGAGGCGTGGAGTGCCTAGCCGATTCTTCTGCCAGCTGATAACCCGCCAATACGTGAAGACCTGCCAAGGCCTGGAGTGTCCAGCCGATTCCCCTGCCGACGCGTGGAGTGCCTAGCCGATTCCCCTTCCAGCTGATAACCCGCCAATACGTGAAGTGCCTGGCCAATCTCCCTGCCAAGGCATGGAGTGCCCGGTCGATCCCCATGCCGGGGCGTGGAGTGCTTGGCCGATCCCCTGCCAACTGATAACCCTCCAATACGTGAAGTGCCTGGCCGATCTCCCTGCCAAGGCCTGGAGTGCCCTGCCGATTCCCCTGCCGACGCGTGGAGTGCTTGGCCGATCCCCTGCCAGCTGATAACCCGCCAATACGTGAAGTGCCTGGCCAATCTCCCTGCCAAGGCCTGGAGTGCCCGGTCGATCCCCATGCCGAGGCGTGGAGTGTCCAGCCGATTCCCCTGCCGACGCGTGGAGTGCCTAGCCGATTCCCCTGCCAGCTGATAACCCGCCAATACGTGAATACGGAGTGCCCAGACGATTCCCCTGCCGACGCGTGGAGTGCTTGGCCGATCCCCTGCCAGCTGATAACCCGCCAATACGTGAAGTGCCTGGCTGATCTCCCTGCCAAGGCCTGCAGTGCCCCGTCGATCCCCATGCCGAGGCGTGGAGTGCTTGGCCGATCCCCTGCCAGCTGATAACCCGCCAATACGTGAAGTGCCTGGCCAATCTCCCTTCCAAGGCCTGGAGTGCCCGGTCGATCCCCATGCCGAGGCGTGGAGTGCCCAGCCGATTCCCCTGCCGACGAGTGGAGTGCCTAGCCGATTCTTCTGCCAGCTGATAACCCGCCAATACGTGAAGACCTGCCAAGGCCTGGAGTGCCCAGCCGATTCCCCTGCCGACGCGTGGAGTGCCTAGCCGATTCCCCTTCCAGCTGATAACCCGCCAATACGTGAAGTGCCTGGCCAATCTCCCTGCCAAGGCATGGAGTGCCCGGTCGATTCCCCTGCCGACGCGTGGAGTGCCTAGCCGATTCCCCTGCCAGCTGATAACCCGCCAATACGTGAAGTGCCTGGACGATCTCCCTGCCAAGGCCTGGAGTGCCCAGACGCTTCCCCTGCCGACGCGTGGAGTGCTTGGCCGATTCCCCTTCCAGCTGATAACCCGCCAATACGTCAAGTGCCCGGCCAATCTCCCTGACAAGGCCTGGAGTGCCCGGTCGATCCCCATGCCGAGGCGTGGAGTGCCCAGCCGATTCCCCTGCCGACGCGTGGAGTGCCTAGCCGATTCCCCTGCCAGCTGATAACCCGCCAATACGTGAAGTGCCTGTCCGATCTCCCTGCCAAGGCCTGGAGTGCCCAGCCGATTCCCCTGCCGACGCGTGGAGTGCTTGGCCGATCCCCTGCCAGCTGATAACTCGCCAATACGTGAAGTGCCTGGCCAATCTCCCTGCCAAGGCCTGGAGTGCCCGGTCGATCCCCATGCCGAGGCGTGGAGTGCCCAGCCGATTCCCCTGCCGACGAGTGGAGTGCCTAGCCGATTCTTCTGCCAGCTGATAACCCGCCAATACGTGAAGTGCCTGGCCAATCTCCCTGCCAAGGCCTGGAGTGCCCGGTCGATCCCCATGCCGATGCGTGGAGTGCCCAGCCGATTCCCCGCCGACGCGTGGAGTGCCTAGCCGATTCCCCTGCCAGCTGATAACCCGCCAATACGTGAAGTGCCTGGCCGATCTCCCTGCCAAGGCCTGGAGTGCCCAGACGCTTCCCCTGCCGACGCGTGGAGTGCTTGGCCGATTCCCCTTCCAGCTGATAACCCGCCAGTACGTGAAGTGCCCGGCCAATCTCCCTGCCAAGGCCTGGAGTGCCCGGTCGATCCCCATGCCGAGGCGTGGAGTGCCCAGCCGATTCCCCTGCCGACGCGTGGAGTGCCTAGCCGATTCCCCTGCCAGCTGATAACCCGCCAATACGTGAAGTGCCTGGCCGATCTCCCTGCCAAGGCCTGGAGTGCCCGGTCGATCCCCATGCCGAGGCGTGGAGTGCCCAGCCGATTCCCCTGCCGACGCGTGGAGTGCCTAGCCGATTCCCCTGCCAGCTGATAACCCGCCAATACGTGAAGTGCCTGGCCGATCTCCCTGCCAAGGCCTGGAAGCCCAGCCGATTCCCCTTCCGACGCGTGGAGTGCTTGGCCGATCCCCTGCCAGCTGATAACCCGCCAATACATGAAGTGCCTGGCCGATCTCCCTGCCAAGGCCTCGAGTGCCCGGTCGATCCCCATGTCGAGGCGTGGAGTGCTTGGCCGATCCCCTGCCAGCTGATAACCCGCCAATACGTGAAGTGCCTGGCCAATCTCCCTGCCAAGGCCTGGAGTGCCCGGTCGATCCCCATGCCGAGGCGTGGAGTGCCCAGCCGATTCCCCTGCCGACGCGTGGAGTGCCTAGCCGATTCCCCTGCCAGCTGATAACCCGCCAATACGTGAAGTGCCTGGACGATCTCCCTGCCAAGGCCTGGAGTGCCCAGACGCTTCCCCTGCCGACGCGTGGAGTGCTTGGCCGATTCCCCTTCCAGCTGATAACCCGCCAATTCGTCAAGTGCCCGGCCAATCTCCCTGACAAGGCCTGGAGTGCCCGGTCGATCCCCATGCCGAGGCGTGGAGTGCCCAGCCGATTCCCCTGCCGACGCGTGGAGTGCCTAGCCGATTCCCCTGCCAGCTGATAACCCGCCAATACGTGAAGTGCCTGTCCGATCTCCCTGCCAAGGCCTGGAGTGCCCAGCCGATTCCCCTGCCGACGCGTGGAGTGCTTGGCCGATCCCCTGCCAGCTGATAACTCGCCAATACGTGAAGTGCCTGGCCAATCTCCCTGCCAAGGCCTGGAGTGCCCGGTCGATCCCCATGCCGAGGCGTGGAGTGCCCAGCCGATTCCCGTGCCGACGAGTGGAGTGCCTAGCCGATTCTTCTGCCAGCTGATAACCCGCCAATACGTGAAGTGCCTGGCCAATCTCCCTGCCAAGGCCTGGAGTGCCCGGTCGATCCCCATGCCGATGCGTGGAGTGCCCAGCCGATTCCCCGCCGACGCGTGGAGTGCCTAGCCGATTCCCCTTCCAGCTGATAACCCGCCAATACGTGAAGTGCCTGGCCGATCTCCCTGCCAAGGCCTGGAGTGCCCAGCCGATTCCCCTGCCGACGAGTGGAGTGCCTAGCCGATTCCCCTTCCAGCTGATAACCCGCCAGTACGTGAAGTGCCCGGCCAATCTCCCTGCCAAGGCCTGGAGTGCCCGGTCGATCCCCATGCCGAAGCGTGGAGTGCCCAGCCGATTCCCCTGCCGACGCGTGGAGTGCCTAGCCGATTCCCCTGCCAGCTGATAACCCGCCAATAAGTGAAGTGCCTGGCCAATCTCCCTGCCAAGGCCTGGAGTGCCCGGTCGATCCCCATGCCGAGGCGTGGAGTGCCCAGCCGATTCCCCTGCCGACGCGTGGAGTGCCTAGCCGATTCCCCTGCCAGCTGATAACCCGCCAATACGTGAAGTGCCTGGCCGATCTCCCTGCCAAGGCCTGGAAGCCCAGCCGATTCCCCTTCCGACGCGTGGAGTGCTTGGCCGATCCCCTGCCAGCTGATAACCCGCCAATACGTGAAGTGCCTGGCCGATCTCCCTGCCAAGGCCTCGAGTGCCCGGTCGATCCCCATGTCGAGGCGTGGAGTGCTTGGCCGATCCCCTGCCAGCTGATAACCCGCCAATACGTGAAGTGCCTGGCCAATCTCCCTGCCAAGGCCTGGAGTGCCCGGTCGATCCCCATGCCGAGGCGTGGAGTGCCCAGCCGATTCCCCTGCCGACGCGTGGAGTGCCTAGCCTATTCCCCTGCCAGCTGATAACCCGCCAATAAGTGAAGTGCCTGGCCAATCTCCCTGCCAAGGCCTGGAGTGCCCGGTCGATCCCCATGCCGAGGCGTGGAGTGCCCAGCCGATTCCCCTGCCGACGCGTGGAGTGCCTAGCCGATTCCCCTGCCAGCTGATAACCCGCCAATAAGTGAAGTGCCTGGCCAATCTCCCTGCCAAGGCCTGGAGTGCCCGGTCGATCCCCATGCCGAGGCGTGGAGTGCCCAGCCGATTCCCCTGCCGACGAGTGGAGTGCCTAGCCGATTCTTCTCCCAGCTGATAACCCGCCAATACGTGAAGTGCCTGGCCAATCTCACTGCCAAGGCCTGGAGTGCCCGGTCGATCCCCATGCCGAGGCGTGGAGTGCCCAGCCGATTCCCCTGCCGACGCGTGGAGTGCCTAGCCGATTCCCCTGCCAGCTGATAACCCGCCAATACGTGAAGTGCCTGGCCGATCTCCCTGCCAAGGCCTGGAAGCCCAGCCGATTCCCCTTCCGACGCGTGGAGTGCTTGGCCGATCCCCTGCCAGCTGATAACCCGCCAATACATGAAGTGCCTGGCCGATCTCCCTGCCAAGGCCTCGAGTGCCCGGTCAATCCTCATGTCGAGGCGTGGAGTGCTTGGCCGATCCCCTGCCAGCTGATAACCCGCCAATACGTGAAGTGCCTGGCCAATCTCCCTGCCAAGGCCTGGAGTGCCCGATCGATCCCCATGCCGAGGCGTGGAGTGCCCAGCCGTTTCCCCTGCCGACGAGTGGAGTGCCTAGCCGATTCTTCTGCCAGGTGATAACCCGCCAATACGTGAAGACCTGCCAAGGCCTGGAGTGCCCAGCCGATTCCCCTGCCGACGCGTGGAGTGCCTAGCCGATTCCCCTTCCAGCTGATAACCCGCCAATACGTGAAGTGCCCGGCCAATCTCCCTGCCAAGGCCTGGAGTGCCCGGTCGATCCCCATGCCGAGGCGTGGAGTGCCCAGCCGATTCCCCTGCCGACGCGTGGAGTGCCTAGCCGATTCCCCTGCCAGCTGATAACCCGCCAATAAGTGAAGTGCCTGGCCAATCTCCCTGCCAAGGCCTGGAGTGCCCGATCGATCCCCATGCCGAGGCGTGGAGTGCCCAGCCGATTCCCCTGCCGACGCGTGGAGTGCCTAGCCTATTCCCCGGCCAGCTGATAACCCGCCAATACGTGAAGACCTGCCAAGGCCTGGAGTGCCCAGCCGATTCCCCTGCCGACGCGTGGAGTGCCTAGCCGATTCCCCTTCCAGCTGATAACCCGCCAATACGTGAAGTGCCCGGCCAATCTCCCTGCCAAGACCTGGAGTCCCCGGTCGATCCCCATCCCGAGGCGTGGAGTGCCCAGCCGATTCCCCTGCCGACGCGTGGAGTGCCAAGCCGATTCCCCTGCCAGCTGATAACCCGCCAATACGTGAAGTGCCTGTCCGATCTCCCTGCCAAGGCCTGGAGTGCCCAGCCGACTCCCCTGCCGACGCGTGGAGTGCTTGGCCGATCCCCTGCCAGCTAATAACCCGCCAATACGTGAAGTGCCTGGCCAATCTCCCTGCCATGGCCTGGAGTGCCCGGCCGATCCCCATGCCGAGGCGTGGAGTGCCCAGCCGATTCCCCTGCCGACGCGTGGAGTGCCTAGCCTATTCCCCTGCCAGCTGATAACCCGCCAATACGTGAAGTGCCTGGCTGATCTCCCTGCCAAGGCCTGGAGTGCCCAGACGATTCCCCTGCCGACGCGTGGAGTGCTTAACCGATCCCCTGCCAGCTAATAACCCGCCAATACGTGAAGTGCCTGGCCAATCTCCCTGCCATGGCCTGGAGTGCCCGGCCGATCCCCATGCCGAGGCGTGGAGTGCCCAGCCGATTCCCCTGCCGACGCGTGGAGTGCCTAGCCGATTCCCCTTCCAGCTGATAACCCGCCAATACGTGAAGTGCCCGGCCAATCTCCCTGCCAAGGCCTGGAGTGCACGGTCGATCCCCATGCCGAGGCCTGGAGTGCCCAGCCGATTCCCCTGCCGACGCGTGGAGTGCCTAGCCGATTCCCCTTCCAGCTGATAAGCCGCCAAAACGTGAAGTGCCCGGCCAATCTCCCTGCCAAGGCCTGGAGTGCCCGGTCGATCCCCATGCCGACGCGTGGAGTGCCTAGCCGATTCCCCTGCCAGCTGATAACCCGCCAATACGTGAAGTGCCTGGCCGATCTCCCTGCCAAGGCCTGGAGTGCCCAGACGAATCCCCTGACGACACGTGGAGTGCTTGGCCGATCCCCTGCCAGCTGATAACCCGCCAATACGTGAAGTGCCTGGCCAATCTCCCTGCCATGGCCTGGAGTGCCCGGCCGATCCCCATGCCGAGGCGTGGAGTGCCCAGCCGATTCCCCTGCCGACGCGTGGAGTGCCTAGCCTATTCCCCTGCCAGCTGATAACCCGCCAATACGTGAAGTGCCTGGCCGATCTCCCTGCCAAGGCCTGGAGTGCCCAGACGATTCCCCTGCCGACGCGTGGAGTGCTTAACCGATCCCCTGCCAGCTAATAACCCGCCAATACGTGAAGTGCCTGGCCAATCTCCCTGCCAAGGCCTGGAGTGCCCGGTCGATCCCCATGCCAAGGCGTGGAGTGCCCAGCCGATTCCCCTGCCGTCGCGTGGAGTGCTTGGCCGATCCCCTGCCAGCTGATAACCCGCCAATACGTGAAGTGCCTGGCCGATCTCCCTGCCAAGGCCTGGAGTGACCAGACGATTCCCCTGCCGACGCGTAGAGTGCTTGGCCGATCCCCTGCCAGCTGATAACCCGCCAATACGTGAAGTGCCTGGCCGATCTTCCTGTCAATGCCTGGAGTGCCCAGCCGATTCCCCTGCCGACGCGTGGAGTGCTTGGCCGATCCCCTGCCAGATCATAACCCGCCAATACGTGACGCGCCTGGCCGATCTCCCTGCCAAGGCCTGGAGTGCCCGGTCGATCCCCATGCCGAGGCGTGGAGTGCCCAGCCGATTCCCCTGCCGACGCGTGGAGTGCCTAGCCGATTCTTCTGCCAGCTGATGACCCGCCAATACGTGAAGACCTGCCAAGGCCTGGAGTGCCCATCCGATTCCCCTGCCGTCGCGTGGAGTGCCTGGCTGATCTCCATGCCAAGGCCTGGAGTGCCCGGTCGATCCCCATGCCGAGGCGTGGAGTGCCTAGCCGATTCCCCTGCCAACTGATAACCCGCCAATACGTGAAGTGCCTGGCCGATCTCCCTGCCAAGGCCTGGAGGCCCAGCCGATTCCTCTGCCGACGCGTGGAGTGCCTAGCCGATTCCCCTGCCAGCTGATAACCCGCCAATACGCGAAGCGCCTGGCCGATCTCCCTGCCAAGGCCTGGAGGCCCAGCCGATTCCCCTGCCGACGCGTGGAGTGCTTGGCCGATCCCCTGCCAGCTGATAACCCGCCAATACGTGAAGTGCCTGGCTGATCTCCCTGCCAAGGCCTGGAGTGCCCAGACGATTCCCCTGCCGACGCGTGGAGTGCCTAGCCGATTCCCCTGCCAGCTGATAACCCGCCAATACGTGAAGTGCCTGGCCGATCTCCCTGCCAAGGCCTGGAGGCCCAGCCGATTCCCCTGCCGACGCGTGGAGTGCTTGGCCGATCCCCTGCCAGCTGATAACCCGCCAATACGTGAAGTGCCTGGCTGATCTCCCTGCCAAGGCCTGGAGTGCCCAGACGATTCCCCTGCCGACGCGTGGAGTGCCTAGCCGATTCCCCTGCCAGCTAATAACCCGCCAATACGTGAAGTGCCTGGCCAATCTCCCTGCCAAGGCCTGGAGTGCCCGGTCGATCCCCATGCCGAGGCGTGGAGTGCCCAGCCGATTCCCCTGCCGTCGCGTGGAGTGCTTGGCCGATCCCCTGCCAGCTGATAACCCGCCAATACGTGAAGTGCCTGGCCGATCTCCCTGCCAAGGCCTGGAGTGCCCAGCCGATTCCCCTGCCGACGCGTGGAGTGCTTGGCCGATCCCCTGCCAGATCATAACCCGCCAATACGTGACGTGAATGGCCGATCTCCCTGCCAAGGCCTGGAGTGCCCGGTCGATCCCCATGCCGAGGCGTGGAGTGCCCAGCCGATTCCTCTGCCGTCGCGTGGAGTGCTTGGCCGATCCCCTGCCAGCTGATAACCCGCCAATACGTGAAGTGCCTGGCCGATCTCCTACCGACGCGTGGAGTGCTTGGCCGATCCCCTGCCAGATCATAGCCCGCCAATACGTGACGTGCCTGGCCGATCTCCCTGCCAAGGCCTGGAGTGCCCGGTCGATCCCCATGCCGAGGCGTGGAGTGCCCAGCCGATTCCCCTGCCGACGCGTGGAGTGCCTAGCCGATTCTTCTGCCAGCTGATAACCCGCCAATACGTGAAGTGCCTGGCTGATCTCCCTGCCAAGGCCTGGAGTGCCCAGTCGATTCCCCTGCCGACGCGTGGAGTGCTTAACCGATCCCCTGCCAGCTAATAACCCGCCAATACGTGAAGTGCCTGGCCAATCTCCCTGCCATGGCCTGGAGTGCCCGGCCGATCCCCATGCCGAGGCGTGGAGTGCCCAGCCGATTCCCCTGCCGACGCGTGGAGTGCCTAGCCGATTCCCCTTCCAGCTGATAACCCGCCAATACGTGAAGTGCCCGGCCAATCTCCCTGCCAAGGCCTGGAGTGCACGGTCGATCCCCATGCCGAGGCCTGGAGTGCCCAGCCGATTCCCCTGCCGACGCGTGGAGTGCCTAGCCGATTCCCCTTCCAGCTGATAACCCGCCAAAACGTGAAGTGCCCGGCCAATCTCCCTGCCAAGGCCTGGAGTGCCCGGTCGATCCCCATGCCGACGCGTGGAGTGCCTAGCCGATTCCCCTGCCAGCTGATAACCCGCCAATACGTGAAGTGCCTGGCCGATCTCCCTGCCAAGGCCTGGAGTGCCCAGCCGATTCCCCTGCCGACGCGTGGAGTGCTTGGCCGATCCCCTGCCAGATCATAACCCGCCAATACGTGAAGTGCCTGGCCAATCTCCCTGCCAAGGCCTGGAGTGCCCGGCCGATCCCCATGCCGAGGCGTGGAGTGCCCAGCCGATTCCCCTGCCGTCGCGTGGAGTGCCTAGCCTATTCCCCTGCCAGCTGATAACCCGCCAATACGTGAAGTGCCTGGCCGATCTCCCTGCCAAGGCCTGGAGTGCCCAGACGATTCCCCTGCCGACGCGTGGAGTGCTTAACCGAACCCCTGCCAGCTAATAACCCGCCAATACGTGAAGTGCCTGGCCAATCTCCCTGCCAAGGCCTGGAGTGCCCGGTCGATCCCCATGCCAAGGCGTGGAGTGCCCAGCCGATTCCCCTGCCGTCGCGTGGAGTGCTTGGCCGATCCCCTGCCAGCTGATAACCCGCCAATACGTGAAGTGCCTGGCCGATCTCCCTGCCAAGGCCTGGAGTGACCACACGATTCCCCTGCCGACGCGTGGAGTGCTTGGCCGATCCCCTGCCAGCTGATAACCCGCCAATACGTGAAGTGCCTGGCCGATCTCCCTGTCAATGCCTGGAGTGCCCAGCCGATTCCCCTGCCGACGCGTGGAGTGCTTGGCCGATCCCCTGCCAGATCATAACCCGCCAATACGTGACGCGCCTGGCCGATCTCCCTGCCAAGGCCTGGAGTGCCCGGTCGATCCCCATGCCGAGGCGTGGAGTGCCCAGCCGATTCCCCTGCCGACGCGTGGAGTGCCTAGCCGATTCTTCTGCCAGCTGATGACCCGCCAATACGTGAAGACCTGCCAAGGCCTGGAGTGCCCATCCGATTCCCCTGCCGTCGCGTGGAGTGCCTGGCTGATCTCCATGCCAAGGCCTGGAGTGCCCGGTCGATCCCCATGCCGAGGCGTGGAGTGCCTAGCCGATTCCCCTGCCAACTGATAACCCGCCAATACGTGAAGTGCCTGGCCGATCTCCCTGCCAAGGCCTGGAGGCCCAGCCGATTCCTCTGCCGACGCGTGGAGTGCCTAGCCGATTCCCCTGCCAGCTGATAACCCGCCAATACGTGAAGCGCCTGGCCGATCTCCCTGCCAAGGCCTGGAGGCCCAGCCGATTCCCCTGCCGACGCGTGGAGTGCTTGGCCGATCCCCTGCCAGCTGATAACCCGCCAATACGTGAAGTGCCTGGCTAATCTCCCTGCCAAGGCCTGGAGGCCCAGACGATTCCCCTGCCGACGCGTGGAGTGCCTAGCCGATTCCCCTGCCAGCTGATAACCCGCCAATACGTGAAGTGCCTGGCCGATCTCCCTGCCAAGGCCTGGAGTGCCCAGACGATTCCCCTGCCGACGCGTGGAGTGCTTGGCCGATCCCCTGCCAGCTAATAACCCGCCAATACGTGAAGTGCCTGGCCGATCTCCCTGCCAAGGCCTGGAGTGCCCGGTCGATCCCCATGCCGAGGCGTGGAGTGCCCAGCCGATTCCCCTGCCGTCGCGTGGAGTGCTTGGCCGATCCCCTGCCAGCTGATAACCCGCCAATACGTGAAGTGCCTGGCCGATCTCCCTGCCAAGGCCTGGAGTGCCCAGCCGATTCCCCTGCCGACGCGTGGAGTGCTTGGCCGATCCCCTGCCAGATCATAACCCGCCAATACGTGACGTGCCTGGCCGATCTCCCTGCCAAGGCCTGGAGTGCCCGGTCGATCCCCATGCCGAGGCGTGGAGTGCCCAGCCGATTCCCCTGCCGTCGCGTGGAGTGCTTGGCCGATCCCCTGCCAGCTGATAACCCGCCAATACGTGAAGTGCCTGGCCGATCTCCTACCGAAGCGTGGAGTGCTTGGCCGATCCCCTGCCAGATCATAGCCCGCCAATACGTGACGTGCCTGGCCGATCTCCCTGCCAAGGCCTGGAGTGCCCGGTCGATCCCCATGCCGAGGCGTGGAGTGCCCAGCCGATTCCCCTGCCGACGCGTGGAGTGCCTAGCCGATTCTTCTGCCAGCTGATAACCCGCCAATACGTGAAGACCTGCCAAGGCCTGGAGTGCCCAGCCGATTCCCCTGCCGTCGCGGGGAGTGCCTGGCTGATCTCCCTGCCAAGGCCTGGAGTGCCCGGTCGATCCCCATGCCGACGCGTGGAGTGCCTAGCCGATTCCCCTGCCAGCTGATAACCCGCCAATACGTGAAGTGCCTGGCCGATCTCCCTGCCAAGGCCTGGAGTGCCCAGACGATTCCCCTGCCGACGCGTGGAGTGCTTGGCCGATCCCCTGCCAGCTGATAACCCGCCAATACGTGAAGTGCCTGGCCGATCTCCCTGCCAAGGCCTGGAGTGCCCAGCCGATTCACCTGCCGACGCGTGGAGTGCCTGGCTGATCTCCATGCCAAGGCCTGGAGTGCCCGGTCAATCCCCATGCCGAGGCGTGGAGTGCCTAGCCGATTCCCCTGCCAGCTGATAACCCGCCAATACGTGAAGTGCCTGGCCGATCTCCCTGCCAAGGCCTGGAGGCCCAGCCGATTCCCCTGCCGACGCGTGGAGTGCCTAGCCAATTCTCCTGCCAGCTGATAACCCGCCAATACGTGAAGTGCCTGGCCAATCTCCCTGCCAAGGTCTGGAGTGCCCGGTCGATCCCCATGCCGAGGCGTGGAGTGCCCAGCCGATTCCCCTGCCAACGCGTGGAGTGCCTAGCCGATTCCCCTGCCAGCTGATAACCCGCCAATACGTGAAGACCCGCCAAGGCCTGGAGTGCCCAGCCGCTTCCCCTGCCGTCGCGTGGAGTGTTTGGCCGATACACTGCCAGCTGATAACCCGCCAATACGTGAAGTGCTTGGCCGATCTCCCTGCCAAGGCCTGGAGTGCCCAGCCGATTCCCCTGCCGACGCGTGGAGTGCTTGGCCGATCCCCTGCCAGCTGATAACCCGCCAATACGTGAAGTGCCTGGCCAATCTCCCTGCCAAGGTCTGGAGTGCCCGGTCGATCCCCATGCCGAAGCGTGGAGTGCCCAGCCGATTCCCCTGCCGACGCGTGGAGTGCCTAGCCGATTCTTCTGCCAGCTGATAACCCGCCAATACGTGAAGACCTGCCAAGGCCTGGAGTGCCCAGCCGCTTCCCCTGCCGTCGCGTGGAGTGCTTGGCCGATACCCTGCCAGCTGATAACCCGCCAATACGTGAAGTGCTTGGCCGATCTCCCTGCCAAGGCCTGGAGTGCCCAGCCGATTCCCCTGCCGACGCGTGGAGTGCTTGGCCGATCACCTGCCAGCTGATAACCCGCCAATACGTGAAGTGCCTGGCCACGGTCCCTGCTAAGTCCTGGAGTGCCCGGTCGATCCCCATGCCGGGGCGTGGAGTGCCCAGCCGATTCCCCTGCCGACGCGTGGAGTGCCTAGCCGATTCCGCTGCCAGCTGATAACCCGCCAATACGTGAAGTGCCTGGCCAATCTCCCTGCCAAGGTCTGGAGTGCCCGGTCGATCCCTATGCCGAGGCGTGGAGTGCCCAGCCGATTCCCCTGCCAACGCGTGGAGTGCCTAGCCGATTCCCCTGCCAGCTGATAACCCGCCAATACGTGAAGACCTGCCAAGGCCTGGAGTGCCCAGCCGCTTCCCCTGCCGTCGCGTGGAGTGCTTGGCCGATACCCTGCCAGCTGATAACCCGCCAATACGTGAAGTGCTTGGCCGATCTCCCTGCCAAGGCCTGGAGGCCCAGCCGATTCCCCTGCCAACGCGTGGAGTGCCTAGCCAATTCTCCTGCCAGCTGATAACCCGCCAATACGTGAAGTGCCTGGCCAATCTCCCTGCCAAGGTCTGGAGTGCCCGGTCGATCCCCATGCCGAGGCGTGGAGTGCCCAGCCGATTCCCCTGCCAACGCGTGGAGTGCCTAGCCGATTCCCCTGCCAGCTGATAACCCGCCAATACGTGAAGACCCGCCAAGGCCTGGAGTGCCCAGCCGATTCCCCTGCCGACGCGTGGAGTGCCTGGCTGATCTCCATGCCAAGGCCTGGAGTGCCCGGTCGATCCCCATGCCGAGGCGTGGAGTGCCTAGCCGATTCCCCTGCCAGCTGATAACCCGCCAATACGTGAAGTGCCTGGCCGATCTCCCTGCCAAGGCCTGGAGGCCCAGCCGATTCCCCTGCCGACGCGTGGAGTGCCTAGCCGATTCCCCTGCCAGCTGATAACCCGCCAATACGTGAAGCGCCTGGCCGATCTCCCTGCCAAGGCCTGGAGGCCCAACCGATTCCCCTGCCGACGCGTGGAGTGCTTGGCCGATCCCCTGCCAGCTGATAACCCGCCAATACGTGAAGTGCCTGGCTGATCTCCCTGCCAAGGCCTGGAGGCCCAGCCGATTCCCCTCCCGACGCGTGGAGTGCTTGGCCGATCCCCTGCCAGCCGATAACCCGCCAATACGTGAAGTGCCTGCCCGATCTCCCTGCCAAGGCCTGGAGTGCCCAGACGATTCCCCTGCCGACGCGTGGAGTGCTTGGCCGATCCCCTGCCAGCTGATAATCCGCCAATACGTGAAGTGCGTGGCCGATCTCCCTGCCAAGGCCTGGAGTGCCCAGCCGATTCCCCTGCCGACGCGTGGAGTGCCTAGCCGATTCCCCTGCCAGCTGATAACCCGCCAATACGTGAAGCGCCTGGCCGATCTCCCTGCCAAGGCCTGGAGGCCCAGCCGATTCCCCTGCCGACGCGTGGAGTGCTTGGCCGATCCCCTGCCAGCTGATAACCCGCCAATACGTGAAGTGCCTGGCTGATCTCCCTGCCAAGGCCTGGAGTGCCCAGCCGATTCCCCTGCCGACGCGTGGAGTGCCTGGCTGATCTCCATGCCAAGGCCTGGAGTGCCCGGTCGATCCCCATGCCGAGGCGTGGAGTGCCTAGCCGATTCCCCTGCCAGATCATAGCCCGCCAATACGTGATGTGCCTGGCCGATCTCCCTGCCAAGGCCTGGAGTGCCCGGTCGATCCCCATGCCGAGGCGTGGAGTGCCTAGCCGATTCCCCTGCCAGCTGATAGCCCGCCAATACGTGAACCGCCTGGCCGATCTCCCTGCCAAGGCCTGGAGGCCCAGCCGATTCCCCTGCCGACGCGTGGAGTGCTTGGCCGATCCCCTGCCAGCTGATAACCCGCCAATACGTGAAGTGCGTGGCCGATCTCCCTGCCAAGGCCTGGAGTGCCCAGCCGATTCCCCTGCCGACGCGTGGAGTGCCTAGCCGATTCCCCTGCCAGCTGATAACCCGCCAATACGTGAAGCGCCTGGCCGATCTCCCTGCCAAGGCCTGGAGGCCCAGCCGATTCCCTGCCGACGCGTGGAGTGCTTGGCCGATCCCCTGCCAGCTAATAACCCGCCAATACGTGAAGTGCCTGGCTGATCTCCCTGCCAAGGCCTGGAGGCCCAGCCGATTCCCCTGCCGACGCGTGGAGTGCTTGGCCGATCCCCTGCCAGCTGATAACCCGCCAATACGTGAAGTGCCTGGCTGATCTCCCTGCCAAGGCCTGGAGGCCCAGCCGATTCCCCTGCCGACAAGTGGAGTGCCTAGCCGATTTCCCTGCCAGCTGATAACCCGCCAATACGTGAAGCGCCTGGCCGATCTCCCTGCCAAGGCCTGGAGGCCCAGCCGATTCCCCTGCCGACGCGTGGAGTGCTTGGCCGATCCCCTGCCAGCTGATAACCCGCCAATACGTGAAGTGCGTGGCCGATCTCCCTGCCAAGGCCTGGAGTGCCCAGCCGATTCCCCTGCCGACGCGTGGAGTGCTTGGCCGATCCCCTGCCAGATCATAGCCCGCCAATACGTGACGTGCCTGGCCAATCTCCCTGCCAAGGCCTGGAGTGCCCGGTCGATCCCCATGCCGAGGCGTGGAGTGCCCAGCCGATTCCCCTGCCAACGCGTGGAGTGCCTAGCCGATTCTTCTGCCAGCTGATAACCCGCCAATACGTGAAGACCTGCCCAGGCCTGGAGTGCCCAGCCGATTCCCCTGCCGTCGCGTGGAGTGCCTGGCTGATCTCCCAGCCAAGGCCTGGAGTGCCCGGTCGATCCCCATGCCGAGGCATGGAGTGCCCAGCCGATTCCCCTGCCGACGCGTGGAGTGCCTAGCCGATTCCGCTGCCAGCTGATAACCCGCCAATACGTGAAGTGCCTGGCCGATCTCCCTGCCAAGGCCTGGAGGCCCAGCCGATTCCCCTGCCGACGCGTGGAGTGCTTGGCCGATCCCCTGCCAGCTGATAATCCGCCAATACGTGAAGTGCGTGGCCGATCTCCCTGCCAAGGCCTGGAGTGCCCAGCCGATTCCCCTGCCGACGCGTGGAGTGCTTGGCCAATCCCCTGCCAGCTGATAACCCGCCAATACGTGAAGTGCCTGGCCAATCTCCCTGCCAAGGCCTGGAGTGCCCAGACGATTCCCCTGCCGACGCGTGGAGTGCTTGGCCGATCCCCTGCCAGCTGATAATCCGCCAATACGTGAAGTGCGTGGCCGATCTCCCTGCCAAGGCCTGGAGTGCCTAGCCGATTCCCCTGCCGACGCGTGGAGTGCTTGGCCGATCCCCTGCCAGATCATAGCCCGCCAATACGTGACGTGCCTGGCCGATCTCCCTGCCAAGGCCTGGAGTGCCCGGTCGATCCCCATGCCGAGGCGTGGAGTGCCCAGCCGATTCCCCTGCCGACGCGTGGAGTGCCTAGCCGATTCTTCTGCCAGCTGATAACCCGCCAATACGTGAAGACCTGCCAAGGCCTGGAGTGCCCAGCCGATTCCCCTGCCGTCGCGTGGAGTGCCTGGCTGATCTCCCTGCCAAGGCCTGGAGTGCCCGGTCGATCCCCCTGCCGAGGCGTGGAGTGCCCAGCCGATTCCCCTGCCGACGCGTGGAGTGCCTGGCCGATCCCCTGCCAGCTGATAACCCGCCAATACGTGAAGTGCCTGCCCGATCTCCCTGCCAAGGCCTGGAGTGCCCAGACGATTCCCCTGCCGACGCGTGGAGTGCTTGGCCGATCCCCTGCCAGCTAATAACCCGCCAAAACGTGAAGTGCCTGGCCAATCTCCCTGCCAAGGCCTGGAGTGCCCGGTCGATCCCCATGCCGAGGCGTGGAGTGCCCAGCCGATTCCCCTGCCGTCGCGTGGAGTGCTTGGCCAATCTTCCTGCCAAGGCCTGGAGTGCCCGGTCGATCCCCATGCCGACGCGTGGAGTGCCTAGCCGATTCCCCTGCCAGCTGATAACCCGCCAATACGTGAAGTGCCTGGCCAATCTCCCTGCCAAGGCCTGGAGTGCCCGGTCGATTTCGCTGCTGACGCGTGGAGTGCTTGGCCGATCCCCTGCCAGATGATAACCCGCCAATACGTGACGTGCCTGACCGATCTCCCTGCCAAGGCCTGGAGTGCACGGTCGATCCCCATGCCGACGCGTGGAGTGCCTAGCCGATTCCCCTGCCAGCTGATAACCCGCCAATACGTGAAGTGCCTGGCCAATCTCCCTGCCAAGGCCTGGAGTGCCCGGTCGATCCCCATGCCGGGGCGTGGAGTGCCCAGCCGATTCCCTTGCCGACGCGTGGAGTGCTTGGCCGATCCCCTGCCAGATCATAGCCCGCCAATACGTGACGTGCCTGGCCGATCTCCCTGCCAAGGCCTGGAGTGCCCGGTCGATCCCCATGCCGAGGCGTGGAGTGCCCAGCCGATTCCCCTGCCGACGCGTGGAGTGCCTAGCCGATTCTTCTGCCAGCTGATAACCCGCCAATACGTGAAGACCTGCCAAGGCCTGGAGTGCCCAGCCGATTCCCCTGCCGTCGCGTGGAGTGCCTGGCTGATCTCCCTGCCAAGGCCTGGAGTGCCCGGTCGATCCCCATGCCGAGGCGTGGAGTGCCCAGCCGATTCCCCTGCCGACGCGTGGAGTGCCTTGCCGATTCCCCTGCCGGCTGATAACCCGCCAATACGTGAAGTGCCTGCCCGATCTCCCTGCCAAGGCCTGGAGTGCCCAGACGATTCCCCTGCCGACGCGTGGAGTGCTTGGCCGATCCCCTGCCAGCTAATAACCCGCCAAAACGTGAAGTGCCTGGCCAATCTCCCTGCCAAGGCCTGGAGTGCCCGGTCGATCCCCATGCCGAGGCGTGGAGTGCCCAGCCGATTCCCCTGCCGTCGCGTGGAGTGCTTGGCCAATCTCCCTGCCAAGGCCTGGAGTGCCCGGTCGATCCCCATGCCGACGCGTGGAGTGCCTAGCCGATTCCCCTGCCAGCTGATAACCCGCCAATACGTGAAGTGCCTGGCCGATCTCCCTGCCAAGGCCTGGAGTGCCCGGTCGATCCCCATGCCGGGGCGTGGAGTGCCAAGCCGATTCCCCTGCCGACGCGTGGAGTGCCTAGCCGATTCCGCTGCCAGCTGATAACCCGCCAATACGTGAAGTGCCTGGCCAATCTCCCTGCCAAGGCCTGGAGTGCCCGGTCGATTTCCCTGCTGACGCGTGGAGTGCTTGGCCGATCCCCTGCCAGATGATAACCCGCCAATACGTGACGTGCCTGACCGATCTCCCTGCCAAGGCCTGGAGTGCACGGTCGATCCCCATGCCGACGCGTGGAGTGCCTAGCCGATTCCCCTGCCAGCTGATAACCCGCCAATACGTGAAGTGCCTGGCCAATCTCCCTGCCAAGGCCTGGAGTGCCCGGTCGATCCCCATGCCGGGGCGTGGAGTGCCCAGCCGATTCCCCTGCCGACGCGTGGAGTGCCTAGCCGATTCCGCTGCCAGCTGATAACCCGCCAATACGTGAAGTGCCTGGCCAATCTCCCTGCCAAGGCCTGGAGTGCCCGGTCGATCCCCATGCCGAGGCGTGGAGTGCCCAGCCGATTCCCCTGCCGACGCGTGGAATGCCTAGCCGATTCCCCTGACAGCTGATAACCCGCCAATACGTTAAGTGCCTGGCCGATCTCCCTGCCAAGGCCTGGAGGCCCAGCCGATTCCCCTGCCGACGCGTGGAGTGCTTGGCCGATCCCCTGCCAGCTGATAACCCGCCAATACGACAAGTGCCTGGCCGATCTCCCTGCCAAGGCCTGGGGGTGCCCAGCCGATTCCCCTGCTGACGCGTGGAGTGCTTGGCCGATCCCCTGCCAGATGATAACCCGCCAATACGTGACGTGCCTGACCGATCTCCCTGCCTAGGCCTGGAGTGCACGGTCGATCCCCATGCCGAGGCGTGGAGTGCCCAGCCGATTCCCCTGCCGACACGTGGAGTGCCTATCCGATTCTTCTGCCAGCTGATAACCCGCCAATACGTGGATTCCCCTGCCGTCGCGTGGAGTGCCTGGCCGATCTCCCGCCAATACGTGAAGTGACTGGCCAATCTCCCTGCCAAGGCCTGGAGTGCCCGGTCGATCCCCATGCCGACGCGTGGAGTGCCTAGCCGATTCCCCTGCCAGCTGATAACCCGCCAATACGTGAAGTGCCTGGCCGATCTCCCTGCCAAGGCATGGAGTGCCCAGACGATTCCCCTGCCGACGCGTGGAGTGCTTGGCCGATCCCCTGCCAGCTGATAACCCGCCAATACGTGAAGTGCCTGGCCAATCTTCCTGCCATGGCCTGGAGTGCCCGGCCGATCCCCATGCCGAAGCGTGGAGTGCCCAGCCGACTCCCCTGCCGACGCGTGGAGTGCCTAGCCGATTCCCCTGCCAGCTGATAACCCGCCAATACGTGAAGTGCCTGGCCGATCTCCCTGCCAAGGCCTGGAGTGCCCAGACGATTCCCCTGCCGACGCGTGGAGTGCTTTGCCGATCCCCTGCCAGCTAATAACCCGCCAATACGTGAAGTGCCTGGCCAATCTCCCTGCCAAGGCCTGGAGTGCCCGGTCGATCCCCATGCCGAGGCGTGGAGTGCCCAGCCGATTCCCCTGCCAACGCGTGGAGTGCCTAGCCGATTCTTCTGCCAGCTGATAACCCGCCAATACGTGAAGACCTGCCAAGGCCTGGAGTGCCCAGCCGATTCCCCTGCCGTCGCGTGGAGTGCCTGGCTGATCTCCCTGCCAAGGCCTGGAGTGCCCGGTCGATCCCCATGCCGAGGAGTGGAGTGCCCAGCCGATTCCCCTGCCGACGCGTGGAGTGCCTAGCCGATTCTTCTGCCAGCTGATAACCCGCCAATACGTGAAAACCTGCCTAGGCCTGGAGTGCCCAGCCGCTTCCCCTGCCGTCGCGTGGAGTGCTTGGCCGATACCCTGCCAGCTGATAACCCGCCAATACGTGAAGTGCTTGGCCGATCTCCCTGCCAAGGCCTGGAGTGCCCAGCCAATTCCCCTGCCGACGCGTGGAAACCTTGGCCGATCCCCTGCCAGCTGATAACCCGCCAATACGGGAAGTGCCTGGCCAATGTCCCTGCCAAGGCCTGGAGTGCCCGGTCGATCCCCATGCCGGGGCGTGGAGTGCCCAGCCGATTCCCCTGCCGACGCGTGGAGTGCCTAGCCGATTCCGCTGAGAGCTGATAACCCGCCAATACGTGAAGTGCCCGGCCAATCTCCCTGCCAAGGCCTGGAGTGCCCGGTCGATCCCCATGCCGAGGCGTGGAGTGCCCAGCCGATTCCCCTGCCGACGCGTGGAGTGCCTAGCCGATTCCCCTGCCAGCTGATAACCCGCCAATACGTGAAGTGCCCGGTCGATCCCCATTCCGAGGCGTGGACTGCCCAGCCGATTCCCCTGCCGACGCGTGGAGTGCCTAGCCGATTCCCCTGCCAGCTGATAACCCGCCAATACGTAAAGTGCCTGGCCGATCTCCCTGCCAAGACCTGAAGGCCCAGCCGATTCCCCTGCCGACGCGTGGAGTGCTTGGCCGATCCCCTGCCAGCTGATAACCCGCCAATACGTGAAGTGCCTGGCCGATCTCCCTGCCAAGGCCTGGAGGCCCAGCCGATTCCCCTGCCGACGCGTGGAGTGCTTGGCCGATCCCCTGCCAGCTGATAACCCGCCAATACGTGAAGTGCCTGGCCGATCTCCCTGCCAAGACCTGGAGGCCCAGCCGATTCCCCTGCCGACGCGTGGAGTGCTTGGCCGATCCCCTGCCAGCTGATAACCCTCCAATACGTGAAGTGCCTGGCCGATCTCCCTGCCAAGGCCTGGAGTGTCCAGCCGATTCCCCTGCCGACGCGTGGAGTGCTTGGCCGATCCCCTGCCAGCTGATAACCCGCCAATACGTGAAGTGCCTGGCTGATCTCCCTGCCAAGGCCTGGAGTGCCCGGTCGATCCCCATGCCGAGGCGTGGAGTGTCCAGCCGATTCCCCTGCCGACGCGTGGAGTGCCTAGCCGATTCCGCTGCCAGCTGATAACCCGCCAATACGTGAAGTGCCTGGCCGATCTCCCTGCCAAGGCCTGGAGTGCCCGGTCGATCCCCATGCCGAGGCGTGGAGTGCTCAGCCGATTCCCCTGCCCACGCGTAGAGTGCCTAGCTGATTCCCCTGCCAGCTGATAGCTGATAACCCGCCAATACGTGAAGTGCCTGGCCAGCCTGGCCGATCTCCCTGCCAAGGCCTGGAGGCCCAGCCGACTCCCCTGCCGACGCGTGGAGTGCTTGGTCGATCCCCCTGCCAGCTGATAACCCGCCAATACGTGAAGTGCCTGGCCAATCCCCCTGCCAAGGCCTGGAGTGCCCGGTCGATCCCCTGCCGACGCGCGGAGTGCCTAGCCGATTCCCCTGCCAGCTGATAACCCGCCAATACGTGAAGTGCCTGGCCGATCTCCCTGCCAAGGCCTGGAGGCCCAGCCGATTCCCCTGCCGACGCGTGGAGTGCTTGGCCGATCCCCTGCCAGCTGATAACCCGCCAATACGTGAAGTACCTGGCCGATCTCCCTGCCAAGGCCTGGAGGCCCATCCGATTCCCCTGCCGACTCGTGGAGTGCTTGGCCGATCCCCTGCCAGCTGATAACCCGCCAATACGTGAAGTGCCTGGCCGATCTCCCTGCCAAGGCCTGGAGTGCCCAGCCGATTCCCCTGCCGACGCGTGGAGTGCGTGGCCGATCCCCTGCCAGGCGTGGAGTGCCCAGCCGATTCCCCTGCTGACGCGTGGAGTGCTTGGCCGATCCCCTGCTAGCTGATAACCCGCCAATACGTGAAGTGCCTGGCCGATCTCCCTGCCAAGGCCTGGAGTGCCCAGCCGATTCCCCTGCCGTCGCGTGGAGTGCCTGGCTGATCTCCCTGCCAAGGCCTGGAGTGCCCGGTCGATCCCCATGCCGAGGCGTGGAGTGCCCAGCCGATTCCCCTGCCGACGCGTGGAGTGCTTGGCCGATCCCCTGCCAGCTGATAACCCGCCAATACGTGAAGTGCCTGGCCAATTTCCCTGCCAAGGCCTGGAGTGCCCGGTCGATCCCCATGCCGAGGTGTGGAGTGCCCAGCCGATTCCCCTGCCGACGCGTGGAGTGCCTAGCCGATTCCCCTGCCACCTGATAACCCGCCAATACGTGAAGTGCCTGGCCGATCCCCCTGCCAAGGCCTGGAGGCCCAGCCGATTCCCCTGCCGACGCGTGGAGTGCTTGGCCGATCCCCTGCCAGCTGATAAGCCGCCAATACGTGAAGTGCCTGGCCAATCTCCCTGCCAAGGCCTGGAGTGCCCGGTCGATCCCCATGCCGACGCGTGGAGTGCTTGGCCGATCCCCTGCCAGCTGATAACCCGCCAATACGTGAAGTGCCTGGCCAATCCCCCTGCCATGGCCTGAGGTGCCCGGTCGATCCCCATGCCGAGGCGTGGAGTGCCCAGCCGATTCCCCTGCCGACGCGTGGAGTGCTTGGCCGATCCCCTGCCAGCTGATAACCCGCCAATACGTGAAGTGCCTGGCCAATCTCCCTGCCAAGGCCTGGAGTGCCCGGTCGATCCCCATGCCGACGCGTGGAGTGCTTGGCCGATCCCCTGCCAGCTGATAACCCGCCAATACGTGAAGTGCCTGGCCAATCCCCCTGCCATGGCCTGAGGTGCCCGGTCGATCCCCATGCCGAGGCGTGGAGTGCCCAGCCGATTCCCCTGCCGACGCGTGGAGTGCTTGGCCGATCCCCTGCCAGCTGATAACCCGCCAATACGTGAAGTGCCCGGTCGATCCCCATTCCGAGGCGTGGACTGCCCAGCCGATTCCCCTGCCGACGCGTGGAGTGCCTAGCCGATTCCCCTGCCAGCTGATAACCCGCCAATACGTAAAGTGCCTGGCCGATCTCCCTGCCAAGACCTGAAGGCCCAGCCGATTCCCCTGCCGACCCGTGGAGTGCTTGGCCGATCCCCTGCCAGCTGATAACCCGCCAATACGTGAAGTGCCTGGCCGATCTCCCTGCCAAGGCCTGGAGGCCCAGCCGATTCCCCTGCCGACGCGTGGAGTGCTTGGCCGATCCCCTGCCAGCTGATAACCCGCCAATACGTGAAGTGTCTGGCCGATCTCCCTGCCAAGACCTGGAGGCCCAGCCGATTCCCCTGCCGACGCGTGGAGTGCTTGGCCGATCCCCTGCCAGCTGATAACCCTCCAATACTTGAAGTGCCTGGCCGATCTCCCTGCCAAGGCCTGGAGTGCCCAGCCGATTCCCCTGCCGACGCGTGGAGTGCTTGGCCGATCCCCTGCCAGCTGATAACCCGCCAATACGTGAAGTGCCTGGCTGATCTCCCTGCCAAGGCCTGGAGTGCCCGGTCGATCCCCATGCCGAGGCGTGGAGTGTCCAGCCGATTCCCCTGCCGACGCGTGGAGTGCCTAGCCGATTCCCCTGCCAGCTGATAACCCGCCAATACGTGAAGTGCCTGGCCGATCTCCCTGCCAAGGCCTGGAGTGCCCGGTCGATCCCCATGCCGAGGCGTGGAGTGCTCAGCCGATTCCCCTGCCCACGCGTAGAGTGCCTAGCTGATTCCCCTGCCAGCTGATAGCTGATAACCCGCCAATACGTGAAGTGCCTGGCCAGCCTGGCCGATCTCCCTGCCAAGGCCTGGAGGCCCAGCCGACTCCCCTGCCGACGCGTGGAGTGCTTGGCCGATCCCCTGCCAGCTGATAACCCGCCAATACGTGAAGTGCCTGGCCAATCCCCCTGCCAAGGCCTGGAGTGCCCGGTCGATCCCCTGCCGACGCGTGGAGTGCCTAGCCGATTCCCCTGCCAGCTGATAACCCGCCAATACGTGAAGTGCCTGGCCGATCTCCCTGCCAAGGCCTGGAGGCCCAGCCGATTCCCCTGCCGACGCGTGGAGTGCTTGGCCGATCCCCTGCCAGCTGATAACCCGCCAATACGTGAAGTGCCTGGCCGATCTCCCTGCCAAGGCCTGGAGGCCCATCCGATTCCCCTGCCGACTCGTGGAGTGCTTGGCCGATCCCCTGCCAGCTGATAACCCGCCAATACGTGAAGTGCCTGGCCGATCTCCCTGCCAAGGCCTGGAGTGCCCAGCCGATTCCCCTGCCGACGCGTGGAGTGCGTGGCCGATCCCCTGCCAGGCGTGGAGTGCCCAGCCGATTCCCCTGCTGACGCGTGGAGTGCTTGGCCGATCCCCTGCTAGCTGATAACCCGCCAATACGTGAAGTGCCTGGCCGATCTCCCTGCCAAGGCCTGGAGTGCCCAGCCGATTCCCCTGCCGTCGCGTGGAGTGCCTGGCTGATCTCCCTGCCAAGGCCTGGAGTGCCCGGTCGATCCCCATGCCGAGGCGTGGAGTGCCCAGCCGATTCCCCTGCCGACGCGTGGAGTGCTTGGCCGATCCCCTGCCAGCTGATAACCCGCCAATACGTGAAGTGCCTGGCCAATTTCCCTGCCAAGGCCTGGAGTGCCCGGTCGATCCCCATGCCGAGGTGTGGAGTGCCCAGCCGATTCCCCTGCCGACGCGTGGAGTGCCTAGCCGATTCCCCTGCCAGCTGATAACCCGCCAATACGTGAAGTGCCTGGCCGATCTCCCTGCCAAGGCCTGGAGGCCCAGCCGATTCCCCTGCCGACGCGTGGAGTGCTTGGCCGATCCCCTGCCAGCTGATAACCCGCCAATACGTGAAGTGCCTGGCCAATCTCCCTGCCAAGGCCTGGAGTGCCCGGTCGATCCCCATGCCGACGCGTGGAGTGCTTGGCCGATCCCCTGCCAGCTGATAACCCGCCAATACGTGAAGTGCCTGGCCAATCCCCTGCCATGGCCTGAGGTGCCCGGTCGATCCCCATGCCGAGGCGTGGAGTGCCCAGCCGATTCCCCTGCCGACGCGTGGAGTGCTTGGCCGATCCCCTGCCAGCTGATAACCCGCCAATACGTGAAGTGCCTGGCCAATCTCCCTGCCAAGGCCTGGAGTGCCCGGTCGATCCCCATGCCGACGCGTGGAGTGCTTGGCCGATCCCCTGCCAGCTGATAACCCGCCAATACGTGAAGTGCCTGGCCAATTTCCCTGCCAAGGCCTGGAGTGCCCGGTCGATCCCCATGCCGAGGTGTGGAGTGCCCAGCCGATTCCCCTGCCGACGCGTGGAGTGCCTAGCCGATTCCCCTGCCAGCTGATAACCCGCCAATACGTGAAGTGCCTGGCCGATCTCCCTGCCAAGGCCTGGAGGCCCAGCCGATTCCCCTGCCGACGCGTGGAGTGCTTGGCCGATCCCCTGCCAGCTGATAACCCGCCAATACGTGAAGTGCCTGACCGATCTCCCTGCCAAGGCCTGGAGTGAACAGCCGATTCCCCTGCCGACGCGTGGAGTGCTTGGTCGATCCCCTGCCAGCTGATAACCCGCCAATACGTGAAGTGCCTGGCCAATTTCCCTGCCAAGGCCTGGAGTGCCTGGTCGATCCCCATTCCGAGGCGTGGAGTGCCTAGCCGATTCCCCTGCCAGCTGATAACCCGCCAATACGTTAAGTGCCTGGCCGATCTCCCTGCCAAGGCCTGGAGTGCCCGGTCGATCCCCCTGCCGACGCGTGGAGTGCCTAGCCGATTCCCCTGCCAGCTGATAACCCGCCAATACGTGAAGTGCCCGGTCGATCCCCATGCCGAGGCGTGGAGTGCCCAGCCGATTCCCCTGCCGACGCGTGGAGTGCCTAGCCGATTCCCCTGCCAGCTGATAACCCGCCAATACGTGAAGTGCTTGGCCGATCTCCCTGCCAAGGCCTGGAGGCCCAGCCGATTCCCCTGCCGACGCGTGGAGTGCTTGGCCGATCCCCTGCCAGCTGATAACCCTCCAATACGTGAAGTGCCTGGCCGATCTCCCTGCCAAGGCCTGGAGGCCCATCCGATTCCCCTGCCGACTCGTGGAGTGCTTGGCCGATCCCCTGCCAGCTGATAACCCGCCAATACGTGAAGTGCCTGGCCGATCTCCCTGCCAAGGCCTGGAGTGCCCAGCCGATTCCCCTGCCGACGCGTGGAGTGCGTGGCCGATCCCCTGCCAGCTGATAACCCGCCAATACGTGACGTGCCTGGCCGATCCCCCTGCCAAGGCCTGGAGTGCCCGGTCGATCCCCATGCCGAGGCGTGGAGTGCCCAGCCGATTCCCCTGCCGACGCGTGGAGTGCCTAGCCGATTCCCCTGCTAGCTGATAACCCGCCAATACGTGAAGTGCCTGCCCGAGCTTCCTGCCAAGGCCTGGAGTGCCCAGACGATTCCCCTGCCGAAGCGTGGAGTGCTTGGCCGATCCCCTGCCAGCTGATAACCCGCCAATACGTGAAGTGCCTGCCCGATCTCCCTGCCAAGGCCTGGAGTGCCCGGTCGATCCCCATGCCGAGGCGTGGAGTGCTTGGCCGATCCCCTGCCAGCTGATAACCCGCCAATACGTGACGTGCCTGACCGATCTCCCTGCCGAGGCGTGTAGTGCCCAGCCGATTCCCCTGCTGACGCGTGGAGTGCTTGGCCGATCCCCTTCTAGCTGATAACCCGCCAATACGTGAAGTGCCTGGCCGATCTCCCTGCCAAGGCCTGGAGTGCCCAGCCGATTCCCCTGCCGTCGCGTGGAGTGCCTGCCCGATCTCCCTGCCAAGGCCTGGAGTGCCCAGACGATTCCCCTGCCGAGGCGTGTAGTGCTTGGCCGATCCCCTGCCAGCTGATAACCCGCCAATACGTGACGTGCCTGGCCGATCTCCCTGCCGGGGCGTGGAGTGCCCAGCCGATTCCCCTGCCGAGGCGTGTAGTGCTTGGCCGATCCCCTGCCAGCTGATAACCCGCCAATACGTGACGTGCCTGGCCGATCTCCCTGCCGAGGCGTGGAGTGCCCAGCCGATTCCCCTGCTGACGCGTGGAGTGCTTGGCCGATCCCCTGCCAGCTGATAACCCGCCAATACGTGAAGTGCCTGGACGATCTCCCTGCCAAGGCCTGGAGTGCCCAGCCGATTCCCCTGCCGACGCGTGGAGTGCTTGGCCGATCCCCTCCCAGCTGATAACCCGCCAATTCGTGAAGTGCCTGGCCGATCTCCCTGCCAAGGCCTGGAGTGCCCGGTCGATCCCCATGCCGAGGCGTGGAGTGCTTGGCCGATCCCCTGCCAGCTGATAACCCGCCAATACGTGACGTGCCTGACCGATCTCCCTGCCGAGGCGTGGAGTGCCCAGCCGATTCCCCTGCTGACGCGTGGAGTGCTTGGCCGATCCCCTGCTAGCTGATAACCCGCCAATACGTGAAGTGCCTGGCCGATCTCCCTGACAAGGCCTGGAGTGCCCAGCCGATTCCCCTGCCGTCGCGTGGAGTGCCTGGCTGATCTCCCTGCCAAGGCCTGGAGTGCCCGGTCGATCCCCATGCCGAGGCGTGGAGTGCCCAGCCGATTCCCCTGCCGACGCGTGGAGTGCTTGGCCGATCCCCTGCCAGCTGATAACCCGCCAAAACGTGAAGTGCCTGGCCGATCTCCCTGCCAAGGCCTGGAGTGCCCGGTCGATCCCCATGCCGAGGCGTGGAGTGCTTGGCCGATCCCCTGCCAGCTGATAACCCGCCAATACGTGACGTGCCTGGCCGATCTCCCTGCCGAGGCGTGGAGTGCCCAGCCGATTCCCCTGCTGACGCGTGGAGTGCTTGGCCGATCCCCTGCCAGCTGATAACCCGCCAATACGTGAAGTGCCTGGACGATCTCCCTGCCAGGGCCTGGAGTGCCCAGCCGATTCCCCTGCCGACGCGTGGAGTGCTTGGCCGATCCCCTCCCAGCTGATAACCCGCCAATTCGTGAAGTGCCTGGCCAATCTCCCTGCCAAGGCCTGGAGTGCCCGGCCGATCCCCATGCCGGGGCGTGGAGTGCCCAGCCGATTCCCCTGCCGACGCGTGGAGTGCCTAGCCGATTCCGCTGCCAGCTGATAACCCGCCAATACGTGACGTGCCTGGCCGATCTCCCTGCCGAGGCCTGGAGGCCCAGCCGATTCCCCTGCCGACGCGTGGAGTGCTTGGCCGATCCCCTGCCAGCTGATAACCCGCCAATACGTGAAGTGCCTGGCCAATCTCCCTGCCAAGGCCTGGAGTGCCCGGTCGATCCCCATGCCGACGCGTGGAGTGCTTGGCCGATCCCCTGCCAGCTGATAACCCGCCAATACGTGAAGTGCCTGGCCAATCTCCCTGCCAAGGCCTGGAGTGCCCGGTCGATCCCCATGCCGACGCGTGGAGTGCTTGGCCGATCCCCTGCCAGCTGATAACCCGCCAATACGTGAAGTGCCTGGCCAATCCCCCTGCCAAGAACTGGAGTGCTTGGCCGATCCCCTGCCAGCTGATAACCCACCAATACGTGAAGTGCCTGGCCAATTTCCCTGCCAAGGCCTGGAGTGCCCGGTCGATCCCCATGCCAAGGCGTGGAGTGCCCAGCCGATTCCCCTGCCGACTCGTGGAGTGCCTAGCCGATTCACCTGCCAGCTGATAGCTGATAACCCGCCAATACCTGAAGTGCCTGGCCGATCTCCCTGCCAAGGCCTGGAGTGAACAGCCGATTCCCCTGCCGACGCGTGGAGTGCTTGGCCCATCCCCTGCCAGCTGATAACCCGCCAATACGTGAAGTGCCTGGCCAATCTCCCTACCATGGCCTGGAGTGCCCGGTCGATCCCCCTGCCGAGGCGTGTAGTGCTCGGCCGATCCCCTGCCAGCTGATAACCCGCCAATACGTGACGTGCCGAGGCGTGGAGTGCCCAGCCGATTCCCCTGCTGACGCGTGGAGTGCTTGGCCGATCCCCTGCCAGCTGATAACCCGCCAATACGTGAAGTGCCTGGACGATCTCCCTGCCAAGGCCTGGAGTGCCCAGCCGATTCCCCTGCCGACGCGTGGAGTGCTTGGCCGATCCCCTCCCAGCTGATAACCCGCCAATTCGTGAAGTGCCTGGCCGATCTCCCTGCCAAGGCCTGGAGTGCCCGGTCGATCCCCATGCCGAGGCGTGGAGTGCTTGGCCGATCCCCTGCCAGCTGATAACCCGCCAATACGTGACGTGCCTGACCGATCTCTCTGCCGAGGCGTGGAGTGCCCAGCCGATTCCCCTGCTGACGCGTGGAGTGCTTGGCCGATCCCCTGCTAGCTGATAACCCGCCAATACGTGAAGTGCCTGGCCGATCTCCCTGCCAAGGCCTGGAGTGCCCAGCCGATTCCCCTGCCGACGCGTGGAGTGCTTGGCCGATCCCCTGCCAGCTGATAACCCGCCAAAACGTGAAGTGCCTGGCCGATCTCCTTGCCAAGGCCTGGAGTGCCCGGTCGATCCCCATGCCGAGGCGTGGAGTGCCTAGCCGATTCCCCTGCCAGCTGATAACCCGCCAATACGTTAAGTGCCTGGCCGATCTTCCTGCCAAGGCCTGGAGGCCCAGCCGATTCCCCTGCCGACGCGTGGAGTGCTTGGCCGATCCCCTGTCAGCTGATAACCCGCCAATACGTGAAGACCTGCCAAGGCCTGGAGGCCCAGCCGATTCCCCTGCCGACGCGTGGAGTGCTTGGCCGATCCCCTGCCAGCTGATAACCCGTGAAGTGCCTGGCCAATCTCCCTGCCAAGGCCTGGAGTGCCCGGTCGATCCCCATGCCGACGCGTGGAGTGCTTGGCCGATCCCCTGCCAGCTGATAACCCGCCAATACGTGAAGTGCCTGGCTGATCTCCCTGCCAAGGCCTGGAGTGCCCGGTCGATCCCCATGCCGACGCGTGGAGTGCTTGGCCGATCCCCTGCCAGCTGATAACCCGCCAATACGTGAAGTGCCTGGCCAATCCCCCTGCCAAGGCCTGGAGTGCCCGGTCGATCCCCATGCCGAGGCGTGGAGTGCCCAGCCGATTCCCCTGCCGACTCGTGGAGTGCCTAGCCGATTCACCTGCCAGCTGATAGCTGATAACCCGCCAATACCTAAAGTGCCTGGCCGATCTCCCTGCCAAGGCCTGGAGTGAACAGCCGATTCCCCTGCCGACGCGTGGAGTGCTTGGCCGATCCCCTGCCAGCTGATAACCCGCCAATACGTGAAGTGCCTGGCCAATCTCCCTGCCATGGCCTGGAGTGCCCGGTCGATCCCCATGCCGAGGTGTGGAGTGCCCAGCCGATTCCCCTGCCGACGCGTGGAGTGCTTGGCCGATCCCCTGCCAGCTGATAACCCGCCAATACGTGAAGTGCCTGGCCAATCTCCCTGCCAAGGCCTGGAGTGCCCGGTCGATCCCCATGCCGAGGCGTGGAGTGCCCAGCCGATTCCCCTGCCGACGCGTGGAGTGCCAAGCCGATTCCCCTGCCAGCTGATAACCCGCCAATACGTTAAGTGCCTGGCCGATCTCCCTGCCAAGGCCTGGAGGCCCAGCCGATTCCCCTGCCGACGCGTGGAGTGCTTGGCCGATCCCCTGCCAGCTGATAACCCGCCAATACGTGAAGTGCCTGGCCAATCTCCCTGCCAAGGCCTGGAGTGCCCGGTCGATCCCCATGCCGAGGCGTGGAGTGCCCAGCTGATTCCCCTGCCGACTCGTGGAGTGCCTAGCCGATTCCCCTGCCAGCTGATAGCTGATAACCCGCCAATACGTGAATTGCCTGGCCAATCTCCCTGCCATGGCCTGGAGTGCCCGGTCGATCCCCATGCCGAGGCGTGGAGTGCCTAGCCGATTCCCCTGCCAGCTGATAATCCGCCAATACGTGAAATGCCTGGCCGATCTCCCTGCCAAGGCCTGGAGTGCCCAGACGATTCCCCTGCCGACGCGTGGAGTGCTTGGCCGATCCCCTGCCAGCTGATAACCCGCCAATACGTGAAGTGCCTGGCTGATCTCCCTGCCAAGGCCTGGAGTGCCCGGTCGATCCCCATGCCGAGGCGTGGAGTGCCTAGCCGATTCTTCTGCCAGCTGATAACCCGCCAATACGTGAAGTGCCTGGCCGATCTTCCTGCCAAGGCCTGGAGGCCCAGCTGATTCCCCTTCCGATGCGTGGAGTGCTTGGCCGATCCCCTGCCAACTGATAACCCGCCAATACGTGAAGTGCCTGGCCGATCTCCCTGCCAAGGCCTGGAGTGCCCAGCCGATTCCCCTGCCGACGCGTGGAGTGCCTAGCCGATTCTTCTGCCAGCTGATAACCCGCCAATACGTGAAGACCTGCCAAGGCCTGGAGTACCCAGCCGATTCCCCTGCCGTCGCTTGGAGTGCTTGGCCGATCCCCTGCCACATGATAACCCGCCAATACGTGACGTGCCTGGCCGACCTCCCTGCCAAGGCCTGGAGTGCCCAGACGATTCCCCTGCCGTCGCGTGGAGTGCTTGGCCGATCCCCTGCCACATGATAACCCGCCAATACGTGACGTGCCTGGCCGACCTCCCTGCCAAGTCCTGGAGTGCCCCGTCTATCCTCATGCCGAGGCGTGTAGTGCCCAGCCGATTCCCCTGCCGACGCGTGGAGTGCCTAGCCGATTCTTCTGCCAGCTGATAACCCGCCAATACGTGAAGACCTGCCAAGGCCTGAAGTGCCCAGCCGATTCCCCTGCCGTCGCGTGGAGTGCTTGGCCGATCCCCTGCCAGCTGATAACCCGCCAATACGTGAAGTGCCTGGCCGATCTCCCTGCCAAGGCCTGGAGTGCCCAGCCGATTCCCCTGCCGACGCGTGGAGTGCTTGGCCAATCCCCTGACAGCTGATAACCCGCCAATACGTGAAGTGCCTGGCCGATCTCCCTGCCAAGGCCTGGAGGCCCAGCCGATTCCTCTGCCGACGCGTGGAGTGCTTGGCCGATCCCCTGCCAGCTGATAACCCGCCAATACGTGAAGAGCCTGGCCGATCTCCCTGCCAAGGCCTGGAGTGTCCGGTCGATCCCCATGCCGAGGCGTGGAGTGCCTAGCCGATTCCCCTGCTGACGCGTGGAGTGCCTAGCCGATTCTTCTGCCAGCTGATAACCCGCCAATACGTGAAGACCTTCCAAGGCCTGGAGTACCCAGCCGATTCCCCTGCCGTCGCGTGGAGTGCTTGGCCGATCCCCTGCCACATGATAACCCGCCAATACGTGACGTTCCTGGCCGACCTCCCTGCCAAGTCCTGGAGTGCCCGGTCGATCCTCATGCCGAGGCGTGGAGTGCCCAGCCGATTCCCCTGCCGACGCGTGGAGTGCCTAGCCGATTCTTCTGCCAGCTGATAACCCGCCAATACGTGAAGACCTGCCAAGGCCTGGAGTGCCCAGCCCAGCCGATTCCCCTGCCGTCGCGTGGAGTGCTTGGCCGATCCCCTGCCACATGATAACCCGCCAATACGTGACGTGCCTGGCCGACCTCCCTGCCAAGTCCTGAAGTGCCCGGTCGATCCTCATGCCGAGGCGTGAAGTGCCCAGCCGATTCCCCTGCCGACGCGTGGAGTGCCTAGCCGATTCTTCTGCCAGCTGATAACCCGCCAATACGTGAAGACCTGCCAAGGCCTGGAGTGCCCAGCCGATTCCCTTGCCGTCGCGTGGAGTGCTTTGCCGATCCCCTGCCACATGATAACCCGCCAATACGTGACGTGCCTGGCCGACCTCCCTGCAAAGTCCTGGAGTGCCAAGACGATTCCCCTGCCGACGCGTGGAGTGCTTGGCCGATCCCCTGCCAGCTGATAACCCGCCAATACGTGAAGTGCCTGGCCGATCTCCCTGCCAAGACCTGGAGGCCCAGCCGATTCCCCTGCCGACGCGTGGAGTGCTTGGCCGATCCCCAGCCAGCTGATAACCCGCCAATACGTGAAGTGCCTGGCCGATCTTCCTGCCAAGGCCTGAAGGCCCAGCCGATCCCCCTGCCGACGCGTGGAGTGCTTGGCCGGTCCCCTGCCAGCTGATAACCCGCCAATACGTGAAGTGCCTGGCCAATCTCCCTGCCAAGGCCTGGAGGCCCAGCTGATTCCCCTTCCGATGCGTGGAGTGCTTGGCCGATCCCCTGCCAACTGATAACCCGCCAATACGTGAAGTGCCTGGCCGATCTCCCTGCCAAGGCCTGGAGTGCCCAGCCGATTCCCCTGCCGACGCGTGGAGTGCCTAGCCGATTCTTCTGCCAGCTGATAAACCGCCAATACGTGAAGACCTGCCAAGGCCTGGAGTACCCAGCCGATTCCCCTGCCGTCGCGTGGAGTGCTTGGCCGATCCCCTGCCACATGATAACCCGCCAATACGTGACGTGCCTGGCCGACCTCCCTGCCAAGTCCTGGAGTGCCCGGTCGATCCTCATGCCGAGGCGTGGAGTGCCCAGCCGATTCCCCTGCCGACGCTTGGAGTGCCTAGCCGATTCTTCTGCCAGCTGATAACCCGCCAATACGTGAAGACCTGCCAAGGCCTGGAGTGCCCAGCCCAGCCGATTCCCCTGCCGTCGCGTGGAGTGCTTGGCCGATCCCCTGCCAGCTGATAAACCGCCAATACGTGAAGAGCCTGGCCGATCTCCCTGCCAAGACCTGGAGTGCCCGGTCGATCCCCCTGCCGACGCTTGGAGTGCCTAGCCGATTCTTCTGCCAGCTGATAACCCGCCAATACGTGAAGACCTGCCAAGGCCTGGAGTGCCCAGCCCAGCCGATTCCCCTGCCGTCGCGTGGAGTGCTTGGCCGATCCCCTGCCAGCTGATAACCCGCCAATACGTGAAGAGCCTGGCCGATCTCCCTGCCAAGGCCTGGAGTGCCCGGTCGATCCCCATGCCGAGGCGTGGAGTGCCCAGCCGATTCCCCTGCCGACGCGTGGAGTGCCTACCCGATTCTTCTGCCAGCTGATAACCCGCCAATACGTGAAGACCTGCCAAGGCCTGGAGTGCCCAGCCGATTCCCTTGCCGTCGCGTGGAGTGCTTTGCCGATCCCCTGCCACATGATAACCCGCCAATACGTGACGTGCCTGGCCGACCTCCCTGCCAAGTCCTGGAGTGCCCAGACGATTCCCCTGCCGAGGCGTGGAGTGCTTGGCCGATCCCCTGCCAGCTGATAACCCGCCAATACGTGAAGTGCCTGGCCAATCTCCCTGCCAAGGCCTGGAGGCCCAGCTGATTCCCCTTCCGATGCGTGGAGTGCTTGGCCGATCCCCTGCCAACTGATAACCCGCCAATACGTGAAGTGCCTGGCCGATCTCCCTGCCAAGGCCTGGAGGCCCAGCCGATCCCCCTGCCGACGCGTGGAGTGCTTGACCGATCCCCTGCCAGCTGATAACCCGCCAATACGTGAAGTGCCTGGCCAATCTCCCTGCCAAGGCCTGGAGGCCCAGCTGATTCCCCTTCCGATGCGTGGAGTGCTTGGCCGATCCCCTGCCAACTGATAACCCGCCAATACGTGAAGTGCCTGGCCGATCTCCCTGCCAAGGCCTGGAGTGCCCAGCCGATTCCCCTGCCGACGCGTGGAGTGCCTAGCCGATTCTTCTGCCAGCTGATAAACCGCCAATACGTGAAGACCTGCCAAGGCCTGGAGTACCCAGCCGATTCCCCTGCCGTCGCGTGGAGTGCTTGGCCGATCCCCTGCCACATGATAACCCGCCAATACGTGACGTGCCTGGCCGACCTCCCTGCCAAGTCCTGGAGTGCCCGGTCGATCCTCATGCCGAGGCGTGGAGTGCCCAGCCGATTCCCTTGCCGACGCGTGGAGTGCCTAGCCGATTCTTCTGCCAGCTGATAACCCGGCAATACGTGAAGACCTGCCAAGGCCTGGAGTACCCAGCCGATTCCCCTGCCGTCGCGTGGAGTGCTTGGCCGATCCCCTGCCAGCTGATAACCCGCCAATACGTGAAGTGCCTGGCCGATCTCCCTGCCAAGGCCTGGAGTGCCCAGACGATTCCCCTGCCGAAGCGTGGAGTGCTTGGCCGATCCCCTGCCAGCTGATAACCCGCCAATACGTGAAATGCCTGGCCGATCTCCCTGCCAAGGCCTGGAGTGCCCAGACGATTCCCCTGCCGACGCGTGGAGTGCTTGGCCGATCCCCTGCCAGCTGATAACCCGCCAATACGTGAAGAGCCTGGCCGATCTCCCTGCCAAGGCCTGGAGTGCCCAGACGATTCCCCTGCCGACGCGTGGAGTGCTTGGCCGATCCCCTGCCAGCTGATAACCCGCCAATACGTGAAATGCCTGGCCGATCTCCCTGCCAAGGCCTGGAGTGCCCAGGCGATCCTCATGCCGAGGCGTGGAGTGCCCAGCCGATTCCCCTGCCGACGCGTGGAGTGCCTAGCCGATTCTTCTGCCAGCTGATAACCCGCCAATACGTGAAGACCTGCCAAGGCCTGGAGTACCCAGCCGATTCCCCTGCCGTCGCGTGGAGTGCTTGGCCGATCCCCTGCCAGCTGATAACCCGCCAATACGTGAAGTGCCTGGCCGATCTCCCTGCCAAGGCCTGGAGTGCCCAGACGATTCCCCTGCCGAAGCGTGGAGTGCCCAGCCGATCCCCTGCCAGCTGATAACCCGCCAATACGTGAAATGCCTGGCCGATCTCCCTGCCAAGGCCTGGAGTGCCCAGACGATTCCCCTGCCGACGCGTGGAGTGCTTGGCCGATCCCCTGCCAGCTGATAACCCGCCAATACGTGAAGAGCCTGGCCGATCTCCCTGCCAAGGCCTGGAGTGCCCGGTCGATCCCTATGCCGAGGCGTGGAGTGCCCAGCCGATTCCCCTGCCGACGCGTGGAGTGCCTACCCGATTCTTCTGCCAGCTGATAACCCGCCAATACGTGAAGACCTGCCGAGGCGTGGAGTGCCCAGCCGATTCCCCTACCGACGCGTGGAGTGCCTAGCCGATTCCCCTGCCAGCTGATTACCCGCCAATACGTGAAGTGCCTGGCCGATCTCCCTGCCAAGGCCTGGAGGCCCAGCCGATTCCCCTGCCGACGCGTGGAGTGCTTGGCCGATCCCCTGCCAGCTGATAACCCGCCAATACGTGAAGTGCCTGGCCGATCTCCCTGCCAAGGCCTGGAGGCCCAGCCGATTTCCCTGCCGTCGCGTGGAGTGCTTGGTCGATCCCCTGCCAGCTGATAACCCGCCAATACGTGAAGTGCCTGGCCAATCTCCCTGCCAAGCCCTGGAGTGCGGCGTCGATCCCCATACCGAGGCGTGGAGTGCCCAGCCGATTCCCCTGCCGACGCGTGGAGTGCTTCGCCGATCCCCTGCCATATGATAACCCGCCAATACGTGAAGTGCCTGGCCGATCTCCCTGCCGACGCATGGAGTGCTTGGCCGATCCCCTGCCAGCTGATAACCCGCCAATACGTGAAGTGCCTGGCCGATCTCCCTGCCAAGGTCGGAGGCCCAGTCGATTCCCCTGCCGCCGCGTGGAGTGCTTGGCCGATCCCCTGCCAGATGATAACCCGCCAATACGTGACGTGCCTGGCCGATCTCCCTGCCAAGGCCTGGAGTGCCCGGTCGATCCCCATGCCGAGGCGTGGAGTGCCCAGCCGATTCCCCTGCCGACGCGTGGAGTGCCTAGCCGATTCTTCTGCCAGCTGATAACCCGCCAATACGTGAAGACCTGCCAAGGCCTAGAGTGCCCAGCCGATTCCCCTGCCGTCGCGTGGAGTGCTTGGCCGATCCCCTGCCAGCTGATAACCCGCCAATACGTGAAGTGCCTGGCCGATCTCCCTGCCAAGGCCTGGAGTGCCCAGACGATTCCCCTGCCGACGCGTGGAGTGCTTGGCCGATCCCCTGCCAGCTGATAACCCGCCAATACGTGACGTGCCTGGCCGACCTCCCTGCCAAGGCCTGGAGTGCCCAGACGATTCCCCTGCCGACGCGTGGAGTGCTTGGCCGATCCCCTGCCAGCTGATAACCCGCCAATACGTGAAGTGCCTGGCCGATCTCCCTGCCGACGCATGGAGTGCTTGGCCGATCCCCTGCCAGCTGATAACCCGCCAATACGTGAAGTGCCTGGCCGATCTCCCTGCCAAGGTCGGAGGCCCAGTCGATTCCCCTGCCGCCGCGTGGAGTGCTTGGCCGATCCCCTGCCAGATGATAACCCGCCAATACGTGACGTGCCTGGCCGATCTCCCTGCCAAGGCCTGGAGTGCCCGGTCGATCCCCATGCCGAGGCGTGGAGTGCCCAGCCGATTCCCCTGCCGACGCGTGGAGTGCCTAGCCGATTCTTCTGCCAGCTGATAACCCGCCAATACGTGAAGACCTGCCAAGGCCTGGAGTGCCCAGCCGATTCCCCTGCCGTCGCGTGGAGTGCTTGGCCGATCCCCTGCCAGCTGATAACCCGCCAATACGTGAAGTGCCTGGCCGATCTCCCTGCCAAGGCCTGGAGTGCCCGGTCGATCCCCATGCCGAGGCGTGGAGTGCCCAGCCGATTCCCCTGCCGACGCGTGGAGTGCCTAGCCGATTCTTCTGCCAGCTGATAACCCGCCAATACGTGAAGACCTGCCAAGGCCTGGAGTGCCAAGCCGATTCCCCTGCCGTCGCGTGGAGTGCTTGGCCGATCCCCTGCCACATGATAACCCGCCAATACGTGACGTGCCTGGCCGACCTCCCTGCCAAGGCCTGGAGTGCCCAGACGATTCCCCTGCCGACGCGTGGAGTGCTTGGCCGATCCCCTGCCAGCTGATAACCCGCCAATACGTGAAGTGCCTGGCCGATCTCCCTGCCAAGGCCTGGAGTGCCCGGTCGATCCCCATGCCGAGGCGTGGAGTGCCTAGCCGATTCCCCTGCCGACGCGTGGAGTGCCTAGCCGATTCTTCTGCCAGCTGATAACCCGCCAATCAGTGAAGACCTGCCAAGGCCTGGAGTGCCCAGCCGATTCCCCTGCCGTCGCGTGGAGTGCTTGGCCCATCCCCTGCCAGCTGATAACCCGCCAATACGTGAAGTGCCTGGCCGATCTCCCTGCCAAGGCCTGGAGTGCCCGGTCGATCCCCATGCCGAGGCGTGGAGTGCCCAGCCGATTCCCCTGCCGACGCGTGGAGTGCCTAGCCGATTCTTCTGCCAGCTGATAACCCGCCAATACGTGAAGACCTGCCAAGGCCTGGAGTGCCCAGCCGATTCCCCTGCCGTCGCGTGGAGTGCTTGGCCGATCCCCTGCCAGCTGATAACCCGCCAATACGTGAAGTGCCTGGCCGACCTCCCTGCCAAGGCCTGGAGTGCCCAGACGATTCCCCTGCCGACGCGTGGAGTGCTTTGCCGATCCCCTGCCAGCTGATAATCCGCCAATACGTGAAGTGCCTGGCTGATCTCCCTGCCAAGGCCTGGAGGCCCAGCCGATTCCCCTGCCGACGCGTGGAGTGCTTGGCCGATCCCCTGCCAGATGATAACCCGCCAATACGTGACGTGCCTGGCCGATCTCCCTGCCAAGGCCTGGAGTGCCCAGACGATTCCCCGGCCGACGCGTGGAGTGCTTGGCCGATCCCCTGCCAGCTGATAACCCGCCAATACGTGAAGACCTGCCAAGGCCTGGAGTGCCAAGCCGATTCCCCTGCCGTCGCGTGGAGTGCTGGGCCGATCCCCTGCCACATGATAACCCGCCAATACGTGACGTGCCTGGCCGACCTCCCTGCCAAGGCCTGGAGTGCCCAGACGATTCCCCTGCCGACGCGTGGAGTGCTTGGCCGATCCCCTGCCAGCTGATAACCCGCCAATACGTGACGTGCCTGGCCGACCTCCCTGCCAAGGCCTGGAGTGCCCAGCCGATTCCCCTGCCGACGCGTGGAGTGCTTGGCCGATCCCCTGCCAGCTGATAACCCGCAAATACGTGAAGTGCCTGGCCGACCTCCCTGCCAAGGCCTGGAGTGCCCAGGCGATCCTCATGCCGAGGCGTGGAGTGCCCAGCCGATTCCCCTGCCGACGCGTGGAGTGCCTAGCCAATTTTTCTGCCAGCTGATAACCCGCCAATACGTGAAGACCTGCCAAGGCCTGGAGTGCCCAGCCGATTTCCCTGCCGTCGCGTGGAGTGCTTGGCCGATCCCCTGCCAGCTGATAACCCGCCAATACGTGAAGTGCCTGGCCGATCTCCCTGCCAAGGCCTGGAGTGCCCGGTCGATCCCCATGCCGAGGCGTGGAGTGCCCAGCCGATTCCCCTGCCGACGCGTGGAGTGCCTAGCGGATTCTTCTGCCAGCTGATAACCCGCCAATACGTGAAGACCTGCCAAGGCCTGGAGTGCCCAGCCGATTCCCCTGCCGTCGCGTGGAGTGCTTGGCCGCTACCCTGCCACATGATAACCCGCCAATACGTGACGTGCCTGGCCGACCTCCCTGCCAAGGCCTGGAGTGCTCAGCCGATTCCCCTGCCGTCGCGCGGAGTGCTTGGCCGATCCCCTGCCACATGATAACCCGCCAATACGTGACGTGCCTGGCCGACCTCCCTGCCAAGGCCTGGAGTGCCCAGGCGATTCCCCTGCCGACGCGTGGAGTGCTTGGCCGATCCCCTGCCAGCTGATAACCCGCAAATACGTGAAGTGCCTGGCTGATCTCCCTGCCAAGGCCTGGAGGCCCAGCCGATTCCCCTGCCGACGCGTGGAGTGCTTGGCCGATCCCCTGCCAGATGATAACCCGCCAATACGTGACGTGCCTGGCCGATCTCCCTGCCAAGGCCTGGAGTGCCCAGACGATTCCCCTGCCGTCGCGTGGAGTGCTTGGCCGATCCCCTGCCACATGATAACCCGCCAATACGTGACGTGCCTGGCCGACCTCCCTGCCAAGGCCTGGAGTGCCCAGCCGATTCCCCTGCCGACGCGTGGAGTGCTTGGCCGATCCCCTGCCAGATGATAACCCGCCAATACGTGACGTGCCTGGCCGATCTCCCTGCCAAGGCCTGGAGTGCCCAGACGATTCCCCGGCCGACGTGTGGAGTGCTTGGCCGATCCCCTGCCAGCTGATAACCCGCCAATACGCGAAGTGCCTGGCCGATCTCCTTGCTAAGGCCTGGAGTGCCCGGTCGATCCCCATGCCGAGGCGTGGAGTGCCCAGCCGATTCCCCTGCCGACGCGTGGAGTGCCTAGCCGATTTTTCTGCCAGCTGATAACCCGCCAATACGTGAAGACCTGCCAAGGCCTGGGTGCCCAGCCGATTTCCCTGCCGTCGCGTGGAGTGCTTGGCCGATCCCCTGCCAGCTGATAACCCGCCAATACGTGAAGTGCCTGGCCGATCTCCCTGCCAAGGCCTGGAGTGCCCGGTCGATCCCCATGCCGAGGCGTGGAGTGCCCAGCCGATTCCCCTGCCGACGCGTGGAGTTCCTAGCCGATTCTTCTGCCAGCTGATAACCCGCCAATACGTGAAGACCTGCCAAGGCCTGGAGTGCCAAGCCGATTCCCCTGCCGTCGCGTGGAGTGCTTGGCCGATCCCCTGCCACATGATAACCCGCCAATACGTGACGTGCCTGGCCGACCTCCCTGCCAAGGCCTGGAGTGCCCAGGCGATTCCCCTGCCGACGCGTGAAGTGCTTGGCCGATCCCCTGCCAGCTGATAACCCGCCAATACGTGAAGTGCCTGGCCGATCTCCCTGCCAAGGCCTGGAGTGCCCGTTTGATCCCTATGCCGAGGCGTGGAGTGCCCAGCCGATTCCCCTGCCGACGCGTGGAGTGCCTAGCCGATTCTTCTGCCAGCTGATAACCCGCCAATTCGTGAAGACCTGCCAAGGCCTGGAGTGCCCAGCCGCTTCCCCTGCCGACGCGTGGAGTGCTTGGCCGATCCCCTGCCAGCTGATAACCCGCCAATACGTGAAGTGCCTGGCCGATCTCCCTGCCAAGGCCTGGAGGCCCAGCCGATTCCCCTGCCAGATGATAACCCGCCAATACGTGAAGTGCCTGGCTGATCTCCATGCCAAGGCCTGGAGTGCCCAGACGATTCCTCTGCTGACGCGTGGAGTGCTTGCCCGATCCCCTGCCAGCTGATAACCCGCCAATACGTCAAGTGCCTGGCCGATCTCCCTGCCAAGGCCTGGAGTGCCCGGTCGATCCCCATGCCGACGCGTGGAGTGCCCAGCCGATTCCCCTGCCGACGCGTGGAGTGCCTAGCCGATTCTTCTGCCAGCTGATAACCCGCCAATACGTGAAGACCTGCCAAGGCCTGGAGTGCCCAGCCGATTCCCCTGCCGTCGCGTAGAGTGCTTGGCCGATCCCCTGCCAGCTGATAACCCGCCAATACGTGAAGTGCCTGGCCGATCTCCCTGCCAAGGCCTGGAGTGCCCGGTCGATCCCCATTCCGAGGCGTGGAGTGCCCAGCCGATTCCCCTGCCGACGCGTGGAGTGCCTAGCCTATTCTTCTGCCAGCTGATAACCCGCCAATACGTGAAGACCTGCCAAGGCCTGGAGTGCCCAGCCGATTCCCCTGCCGTCGCGTGGAGTGCTTGGCCGATCCCCTGCCACAAAATAACCCGCCAATACGTGACGTGCCTGGCCGACCTCCCTGCCAAGGCCTGGAGTGCCCAGGCGATTACCCAGACGACGCGTGGAGTGCTTGGCCGATCCCCTGCCAGCTGATAACCCGCAAATACGTTAAGTGCCTGGCTGATCTCCCTGCCAAGGCCTGGAGTGCCCAGCCGATTCCCCTGCCGTCGCGTAGAGTGCTTGGCCGATCTCCTGCCAGCTGATAACCCGCCAATACGTGAAGTGCCTGGCCGATCTCCCTGCCAAGGCCTGGAGTGCCCGTTCGATCCCTATGCCGAGGCGTGGAGTGCCTAGCCGATTCCCTTACCGACGCGTGGAGTGCCTAGCCGATTCCCCTGCCAGCTGATAACCCGCCAATACGTGAAGTGCCTGGCCGATCTCCCTGCCAAGGCCTGGAGTGCCCAGACGATTCCCCTGCCGATGCGTGGAGTGCCTAGCCGATTCCCCTGTCGACGCGTGGAGTGCCTAGCCGATTCTTCTGCCAGCTGATAACCCGCCAATACGTGAAGACTGCCAAGGCCTGGAGTGCAAAGCCGATTCCCCTGCCGTCGCGTGGAGTGCTTTGCCGATCCCCTGCCACATGATAACCCGCCAATACGTGACGTGCCTGGCCGACCTCCCTGCCAAGGCCTGGAAGCCCAGCCGATTCCCCTGCCGACGCGTGGAGTGCTTGGCCGATCCCCTGCCAGCTGATAACCCGCCAATACGTGAAGTGCCTGGCCGATCTCCCTGCCAAGGCCTGGAGTGCCCAGACGATTCCCCTGAAGACGCGTGGAGTGCTTGGCCAATCCCCTGCCAGCTGATAACCCGCCAATACGTGAAGTGCCTAGCCGATCTCCCTGCCAAGGCCTGGAGTGCCCAGACGATTCCCCTGAAGACGCGTGGAGTGCCCAGCCGATTCCCCTGCCGACGCGTGGAGTGCCTAGCCGATTCTTCTGCCAGCTGATAACCCGCCAATACGTGAAGACCTGCCAAGGCCTGGAGTGCCCAGCCGATTCCCCTGCCGTCGCGTGGAGTGCTTGGCCGATCCCCTGCCAGCTGATAACCCGCCAATACGTGAACAGCCTGGCCGATCTCCCTGCCAAGGCCTGGAGTGCCCGGTCGATCCCCATGCCGAGGCGTGGAGTGCCCAGCCGATTCCCCTGCCGACGCGTGGAGTGCCTAGCCGATTCCCCTGCCAGCTGATTACCCGCCAATACGTGAAGTGCCTGGCCGATCTCCCTGCCAAGGCCTGGAGTGCCCAGCCGATTCCCCTGCCGTCGCGTGGAGTGCTTGGCCGATCCCGTGCCAGCTGATAACCCGCCAATACGTGAAGTGCCTGGCCGATCTCCCTGCCAAGGCCTGGAGTGCCCAGACGATTCCCCTGAAGACGCGTGGAGTGCTTGGCCAATCCCCTGCCAGCTGATAACCCGCCAATACGTGAAGTGCCTGGCCGATCTCCCTGCCAAGGCCTGGAGTGCCCGGTCGATCCCCATGCCGAGGCGTGGAGTGCCCAGCCGATTCCCCTGCCGACGCGTGGAGTGCCTAGCCGATTCTTCTGCCAGCTGATAACCCGCCAATACGTGAAGACCTGCCAAGGCCTGGAGTGCCCAGCCGATTCCCCTGCCGTCGCGTGGAGTGCTTGGCCGATCCCCTGCCAGCTGATAACCCGCCAATACGTGAAGTGCCTGGCCAATCTCCCTGCCAAGGCCTGGAGTGCCCGGTCAATCCCCATGCCGAGGCGTGGAGTGCCCAGCCGATTCCCCTACCGACGCGTGGAGTGCCTAGCCGATTCGCCTGCCAGCTGATTACCCGCCAATACGTGAAGTGCCTGGCCGATTCTTCTGCCGCTGATAACCCGCCAATACGTGAAGACCTGCCAAGGCCTGGGATGCCCAACCGATTTCCCTGCCGTCGCGTGGAGTGCTTGGCCGATCCCCTGCCAGCTGATAACCCGCCAATACGTGAAGTGCCTGGCCGATCTCCCTGCCAAGGCCTGGAGTGCCCGGTCGATCCCAATGCCGAGGCCTGGAGTGCCCAGCCGATTTCCCTGCCGTCGCGTGGAGTGCTTGGCCGATCCCCTGCCAGCTGATAACCCGCCAATACGTGAAGTGCCTGGCCGATCTCCCTGCCAAGGCCTGGAGTGCCCGGTCGATCCCAATGCCGAGGCGTGGAGTGCCCAGCCGATTCCCCTGCCGACGCGTGGAGTGCCTAGCCGATTCTTCTGCCAGCTGATAACCCGCCAATATGTGAAGACCTGCCAAGGCCTGGAGTGCCCAGCCGATTCCCCTGCCGTCGCGTGGAGTGTTTGGCCGATCTCCTACCAGCTGATAACCCGCCAATACGTGAAGTGCCTGGCCGATCTCCCTGCCAAGGCCTGGAGTGCCCGTTTGATCCCTATGCCGAGGCTTGGAGTGCCCAGCCGATTCCCCTGCCGACGCGTGGAGTGCCTAGCCGATTCTTCTGCCAGCTGATAACCCGCCAATTCGTGAAGACCTGCCAAGGCCTGGAGTGCACAGCCGATTCCCCTGCCGACGCGTGGAGTGCTTGGCCGATCCCCTGCCAGCTGATAACCCGCCAATACGTGAAGTGCCTGGCCGATCTCCCTGCCAAGGCCAAGAGGCCCAGCCGATTCCCCTGCCAGATGATAACCCGCCAATACGTGAAGTGCCTGGCTGATCTCCATGCCAAGGCCTGGAGTGCCCAGACGATTCCTCTGCTGACGCGTGGAGTGCTTGCCCGATCCCCTGCCAGCTGATAACCCGCCAATACGTCAAGTGCCTGGCCGATCTCCCTGCCAAGGCCTGGAGTGCCCGGTCGATCCCCATGCCGAGGCGTGGAGTGCCCAGCCGATTCCCCTGCCGACGCGTGGAGTGCCTAGCCGATTCTTCTGCCAGCTGATAACCCGCCAATACGTGAAGACCTGCCAAGGCCTGGAGTGCCCAGCCGATTCCCCTGCCGTCGCGTAGAGTGCTTGGCCGATCCCCTGCCAGCTGATAACCCGCCAATACGTGAAGTGCCTGGCCGATCTCCCTGCCAAGGCCTGGAGTGCCCGGTCGATCCCCATGCCGAGGCGTGGAGTGCCCAGCCGATTCCCCTGCCGACGCGTGGAGTGCCTAGCCGATTCTTCTGCCAGCTGATAACCCGCCAATACGTGAAGACCTGCCAAGGCCTGGAGTGCCCAGCCGATTCCCCTGCCGTCGCGTGGAGTGCTTGGCCGATCCCCTGCCACAAAATAACCCGCCAATACGTGACGTGCCTGGCCGACCTCCCTGCCAAGGCCTGGAGTGCCCAGGCGATTCCCCAGACGACGCGTGGAGTGCTTGGCCGATCCCCTGCCAGCTGATAACCCGCAAATACGTTAAGTGCCTGGCTGATCTCCCTGCCAAGGCCTGGAGTGCCCAGCCGATTCCCCTGCCGTCGCGTAGAGTGCTTGGCCGATCTCCTGCCAGCTGATAACCCGCCAATACGTGAAGTGCCTGGCCGATCTCCCTGCCAAGGCCTGGAGTGCCCGTTCGATCCCTATGCCGAGGCGTGGAGTGCCCAGCCGATTCCCTTACCGACGCGTGGAGTGCCTAGCCGATTCCCCTGCCAGCTGATAACCCGCCAATACGTGAAGTGCCTGGCCGATCTCCCTGCCAAGGCCTGGAGTGCCCAGACGATTCCCCTGCCGATGCGTGGAGTGCCTAGCCGATTCCCCTGTCGACGCGTGGAGTGCCTAGCCGATTCTTCTGCCAGCTGATAACCCGCCAATACGTGAAGACTGCCAAGGCCTGGAGTGCAAAGCCGATTCCCCTGCCGTCGCGTGGAGTGCTTTGCCGATCCCCTGCCACATGATAACCCGCCAATACGTGACGTGCCTGGCCGACCTCCCTGCCAAGGCCTGGAAGCCCAGCCGATTCCCCTGCCGACGCGTGGAGTGCTTGGCCGATCCCCTGCCAGCTGATAACCCGCCAATACGTGAAGTGCCTGGCCGATCTCCCTGCCAAGGCCTGGAGTGCCCAGACGATTCCCCTGAAGACGCGTGGAGTGCTTGGCCAATCCCCTGCCAGCTGATAACCCGCCAATACGTGAAGTGCCTAGCCGATCTCCCTGCCAAGGCCTGGAGTGCCCAGACGATTCCCCTGAAGACGCGTGGAGTGCCCAGCCGATTCCCCTGCCGACGCGTGGAGTGCCTAGCCGATTCTTCTGCCAGCTGATAACCCGCCAATACGTGAAGACCTGCCAAGGCCTGGAGTGCCCAGCCGATTCCCCTGCCGTCGCGTGGAGTGCTTGGCCGATCCCCTGCCAGCTGATAACCCGCCAATACGTGAAGAGCCTGGCCGATCTCCCTGCCAAGGCCTGGAGTGCCCGGTCGATCCCCATGCCGAGGCGTGGAGTGCCCAGCCGATTCCCCTGCCGACGCGTGGAGTGCCTAGCCGATTCCCCTGCCAGCTGATTACCCGCCAATACGTGAAGTGCCTGGCCGATCTCCCTGCCAAGGCCTGGAGTGCCCAGCCGATTCCCCTGCCGTCGCGTGGAGTGCTTGGCCGATCCCGTGCCAGCTGATAACCCGCCAATACGTGAAGTGCCTGGCCGATCTCCCTGCCAAGGCCTGGAGTGCCCAGACGATTCCCCTGAAGACGCGTGGAGTGCTTGGCCAATCCCCTGCCAGCTGATAACCCGCCAATACGTGAAGTGCCTGGCCGATCTCCCTGCCAAGGCCTGGAGTGCCCGGTCGATCCCCATGCCGAGGCGTGGAGTGCCCAGCCGATTCCCCTGCCGACGCGTGGAGTGCCTAGCCGATTCTTCTGCCAGCTGATAACCCGCCAATACGTGAAGACCTGCCAAGGCCTGGAGTGCCCAGCCGATTCCCCTGCCGTCGCGTGGAGTGCTTGGCCGATCCCCTGCCAGCTGATAACCCGCCAATACGTGAAGTGCCTGGCCAATCTCCCTGCCAAGGCCTGGAGTGCCCGGTCAATCCCCATGCCGAGGCGTGGAGTGCCCAGCCGATTCCCCTGCCGACGCGTGGAGTGCTTGGCCGTTCTTGCGATCCCCTGCCAGCTGATAACCCGCCAATACGTGAAGTGCCTGGCCGATCTCCCTGCCAAGGCCTGGAGTGCCGACGCGTGGAGTGCTTGGCCGATCCCCTGCCAGCTGATAACCCGCCAATACGTGAAGTGCCTGGCCAATCTCCCTGCCAAGGCCTGGAGTGCCCGGTCAATCCCCATGCCGAGGCGTGGAGTGCCCAGCCGATTCCCCTACCGACGCGTGGAGTGCCTAGCCGATTCGCCTGCCAGCTGATTACCCGCCAATACGTGAAGTGCCTGGCCGATCTCCCTGCCAAGGCCTGGAGTGCCCAGCCGATTCCCCTGCCGTCGCGTAGAGTGCTTGGCCGATCCCGTGCCAGCTGATAACCCGCCAATACGTGAAGTGCCTGGCCGATCTCCCTGCCAAGGCCTGGAGTGCCCAGACGATTCCCCTGCCGACGCGTGGAGTGCTTGGCCAATCCCCTGCCAGCTGATAACCCGCCAATACGTGAAGTGCCTGGCCGATCTCCCTGCCAAGGCCTGGAGTGCCGACGCGTGGAGTGCTTGGCCGATCCCCTGCCAGCTGATAACCCGCCAATACGTGAAGTGCCTGGCCGATCTCCCTGCCAAGGCCTGGAGAGCCCAGCCGATTCCCCTGCCGACGCGTGGAGTGCTTGGCCGATCCCCTGCCAGCTGATAACCCGCCAATACGTGAAGTGCCTGGCCGATCTCCCTGCCAAGGCCTGGAGTGCCGACGCGTGGAGTGCTTGGCCGATCCCCTGCCAGCTGATAACCCGCCAATACGTGAAGTGCCTGGCCGATCTCCCTGCCAAGGCCTGGAGTGCCCGTTCGATCCCTATGCCGAGGCGTGGAGTGCCCAGCCGATTCCCTTACCGACGCGTGGAGTGCCTAGCCGATTCCCCTGCCAGCTGATAACCCGCCAATACGTGAAGTGCCTGGCCGATCTCCCTGACAAGGCCTGGAGGCCCAGCCGATTCCCCTGCCGACGCGTGGAGTGCTTGGCCGATCCCCTGCCAGCTGATAACCCGCCAATACGTGAAGTGCCTGGCCGATCTCCCTGCCAAGGCCTGGAGGCCCAGCCGATTCCCCTTCCGACGCGTGGAGTGCTTGGCCGATCCCCTGCCAGCTGATAACCCGCCAATACGTGAAGTGCCTGGCCAATCTCCCTGCCAAGGCCCGGAGTGCCCGGTCGATCCCCATGCCGAGGCGTGGAGTGCCCTGTCGATTCCCCTACCGACGCGTGGAGTGCCTAACCGATTCCCCTGCCAGCTGATTACCCGCCCATACGTGAAGTGCCTGGCCGATCTCACTGCCAAGGCCTGGAGTGCCCAGCCGATTCCCCTGCCGTCGCGTGGAGTGCTTGACCGATCCCGTACCAGCTGATAACCCGCCAATACGTGAAGTGCCTGGCCGATCTCCCTGCCAAGGCCTGGAGTGCCCAGACGATTCCCCTGCCGACGCGTGGAGTGCTTGGCCAATCCCATGCCAGCTGATAACCCGCCAATACGTGAAGTGCCTGGCTGATCTCCCTGCCAAGGCCTGGAGTGCCCGGTCGATCCCCATGCCGAGGCGTGGAGTGCCCAGCCGATTCCCCTGCCGACGCGTGGAGTGCCTAGCCGATTCTTCTGCCAGCTGATAACCCGCCAATACGTGAAGACCTGCCAAGGCCTGGAGTGCCCAGCCGATTCCCCTGCCGTCGCGTGGAGTGCTTGGCCGATCCCCTGCCAGCTGATAACCCGCCAATACGTGAAGAGCCTGGCCGATCTCCCTGCCAAGGCCTGGAGTGCCCGGTCGATCCCCATGCCGAGGCGTGGAGTGCCCAGCCGATTCCCCTGCCGACGCGTGGAGTGCCTAGCCGATTCTTCTGCCAGCTGATAACCCGCAAATACGTAAAGACCTGCCAAGGCCTGGAGTGCCCAGCCGATTCCCCTGCCGTCGCGTGGAGTGCTTGGCCAATCCCCTGCCAGCTGATAACCCGCCAATACGTGAAGTGCCTGGCCGATCTCCCTGCCAAGGTCTGTAGTGCCCGGTCGATCCCCATGCCGAGGCGTGGAGTGCCTAGCCGATTCCCCTGCCGACGCGTGGAGTGCCTAGCCGATTCTTCTGCCAGCTGATAACCCGCCAATACGTGAAGACCGCCAAGGCCTGGAGTGCCAAGCCGATTCCCCTGCCGTCGCGTGGAGTGCTTTGCCGATCCCCTGCCACATGATAACCCGCCAATACGTGACGTGCCTGGCCGACCTTCCTGCCAAGTCCTGGAGTGCCCAGACCATTCCCCTGCCGACGCGTGGAGTGCTTGGCCGATCCCCTGCCAGCTGATAACCCGCCAATACGTGAAGTGCCTGGCCGATCTCCCTGCCAAGGCCTGGAGGCCCAGCCGATTCCCCTGCCGACGCGTGGAGTGCTTGGCCGATCCCCTGCCAGCTGATAACCCGCCAATAAGTGAAGTGCCTGGCCGATCTCCCTGCCAAGGCCTGGAGGCCCAGCCGATTCCCCTGCCGACGCGTGGAGTGCTTGGCCGATCTCCTGCCAGCTGATAACCCGCCAATACGTGAAGTGCCTGGCCAATCTCCCTGCCAGGGCCTGGAGTGCCCGGTCGATCCCCATGCCGAGGCGTGGAGTGCCCAGCCGATTCCCCTGCCAGCTGATAACCCGCCAATACGTGACGTGCCTGGCCGACCTCCCTGCCAAGGCCTGGAGTGCCCAGGCGATTCCCCTGCCGACGCGTGGAGTGCTTGGCCGATCCCCTGCCATATGATAACCCGCCAATACGTGACGTGCCTGGCCGATCTCCCTGCCAAGGTCGGAGGCCCAGCCGATTCCCCTGCCGACGCGTGGAGTGCTTGGCGATCCCCTGCCAGATGATAACCCGCCAATACGTGACGTGCCTGGCCGATCTCCCTGCCAAGGCCTGGAGTGCCCAGACGATTCCCCTGCCGACGCGTGGAGTGCTTGGCTGATCCCCTGCCAGATGATAACCCGCCAATACGTGACGTGCCTGGCCGATCTCCCTGCCAAGGCCTGGAGTGCCCAGGCGATTCCCCTGCCGACGCGTGGAGTGCTTGGCCGATCCCCTGCCAGCTGATAACCCGCCAATACGTGAAGTGCCTGGCCGATCTCCCTGCCAAGGCCTGGAGGCGCAGCCGATTCCCCTGCCGACGCGTGGAGTGCTTGGCCGATCCCCTGCCAGCTGATAACCCGCCAATACGTGAAGTGCCTGGCCAATCTCCCTGCCAAGGCCCGGAGTGCCCGGTCGATCCCCATGCCGAGGCGTGGAGTGCCCAGCCGATTCCCCTGCCAGCTGATAACCCGCCAATACGTGAAGTGCCTGGCCGATCTCCCTGCCAAGGCCTGGAGGCGCAGCCGATTCCCCTGCCGACGCGTGGAGTGCTTGGCCGATCCCCTGCCAGCTGATAACCCGCCAATACGTGAAGTGCCTGGCCAATCTCCCTGCCAAGGCCCGGAGTGCCCGGTCGATCCCCATGCCGAGGCGTGGAGTGCCCTGTCGATTCCCCTACCGACGCGTGGAGTGCCTAACCGATTCCCCTGCCAGCTGATTACCCGCCCATACGTGAAGTGCCTGGCCGATCTCCCTGCCAAGGCCTGGAGTGCCCAGCCGATTCCCCTGCCGTCGCGTGGAGTGCTTGACCGATCCCCTGCCAGCTGATAACCCGCCAATACGTGAAGAGCTTGGCCGATCTCCCTGCCAAGGCCTGAAGTGCCCGGTCGATCCCCATGCCGAGGCGTGGAGTGCCCAGCCGATTCCCCTGCCGACGCGTGGAGTGCCTAGCCGATTCTTCTGCCAGCTGATAACCCGCAAATACGTGAAGACCTGCCAAGGGCTGGAGTGCCCAGCCGATTCCCCTGCCGTCGCGTGGAGTGCTTGGCCGATCCCCTGCCAGCTGATAACCCGCCAATACGTGAAGAGCCTGGCCGATCTCCCTGCCAAGGCCTGAAGTGCCCGGTCGATCCCCATGCCGAGGCGTGGAGTGCCCAGCCGATTCCCCTGCCGACGCGTGGAGTGCCTAGCCGATTCTTCTGCCAGCTGATAACCCGCCAATACGTGAAGACCGCCAAGGCCTGGTGTGCCAAGCCGATTCCCCTGCCGTCGCGTGGAGTGCTTTGCCGATCCCCTGCCACATGATAACCCGCCAATACGTGACGTGCCTGGCCGACCTCCCTGCCAAGTCCTGGAGTGCCCAGACGATTCCGCTGCCGACGCGTGGAGTGCTTGGCCGATCCCCTGCCAGCTGATAACCCGCCAATACGTGAAGTGCCTGGCCGATCTCCCTGCCAAGGCCTGGAGGCCCAGCCGATTCCCCTGCCGACGCGTGGAGTGCTTGGCCGATCCCCTGCCAGCTAATAACCCGCCAATACGTGAAGTGCCTGGCCAATCTCCCTGCCAGGGCCTGGAGTGCCCGGTCGATCCCCATGCCGAGGCGTGGAGTGCCCAGCCGATTCCCCTGCCAGCTAATAACCCGCCAATACGTGACGTGCCTGGCCGACCTCCCTGCCAAGGCCTGGAGTGCCCAGGCGATTCCCCTGCCGACGCGTGGAGTGCTTGGCCGATCCCCTGCCAGCTGATAACCCGCAAATACGTGAAGTGCCTGGCTGATCTCCCTGCCAAGGCCTGGAGGCCCAGCCGATTCCCCTACCGACGCGTGGAGTGCTTGGCCGATCCCCTGCCAGATGATACCCCGCCAATACGTGACGTGCCTGGCCGATCTCCCTGCCAAGGCCTGGAGTGCCCAGACGATTCCCCGGCCGACGCGTGGAGTGCTTGGCCGATCCCCTGCCAGCTGATAACCCGCCAATACGTGAAGTGCCTGGCCGATCTCCTTGCTAAGGCCTGGAGTGCCCGGTCGATCCCCATGCCGAGGCGTGGAGTGCCCAGCCGATCCCCCTGCCGACGCGTGGAGTGCCTAGCCGATTCCCCTGCCAGCTGATAACCCGCCAATACGTGAAGTGCCTGGCCAATCTCCCTGCCAAGGCCTGGAGTGCCCGGTCGATCCCCATGCCGAGGCGTGGAGTGCCCAGCCGATTCCCCTGCCGACGCGTGGAGTGCCTAGCCGATTCTTCTGCCAGCTGATAACCCGCCAATACGTGAAGACCTGCCAAGGCCTGGAGTGCCCAGCCGATTCCCCTGCCGTCGCGTGGAGTGCTTGGCCGATCTCCTGCCAGCTGATAACCCGCCAATACGTGAAGTGCCTGGCCGATCTCCCTGCCAAGGCCTGGAGTGCCCGTTCGATCCCTATGCCGAGGCGTGGAGTGCCCAGCCGATTCCTTTACCGACGTGTGGAGTGCCTAGCCGATTCCCCTGCCAGCTGATAACCCGCCAATACGTGAAGTGCCTGGCCGATCTCCCTGCCAAGGCCTGGAGGACCAGCCGATTCCCCTGCCGACGCGTGGAGTGCTTGGCCGATCCCCTGCCAGATGATACCCCGCCAATACGTGACGTGCCTGGCCGATCTCCCTGCCAAGGCCTGGAGTGCCCAGACGATTCCCCGGCCGACGCGTGGACTGCCCAGCCGATTCCCCTACCGACGCGTGGAGTGCCTAGCCGATTCGCCTGCCAGCTGATTACCCGCCAATACGTGAAGTGCCTGGCCGATCTCCCTGCCAAGGCCTGGAGTGCCCAGCCGATTCACCTGCCGTCGCGTAGAGTGCTTGGCCGATCCCGTGCCAGCTGATAACCCGCCAATACGTGAAGTGCCTGGCCGATCTCCCTGCCAAGGCCTGGAGTGCCCAGACGATTCCCCTGCCGACGCGTGGAGTGCTTGGCCGATCCCCTGCCAGCTGATAACCCGCCAATACGTGAAGTGCCTGGCCGATCTCCTTGCCAAGGCCTGGAGTGCCCGGTCGATCCCCACGCCGAGGCGTGGAGTGCCCAGCCGATCCCCCTGCCGACGCGTGGAGTGCCTAGCCGATTCCCCTGCCAGCTGATAACCCGCCAATACGTGATGTGCCTGGCCAATCTCCCTGCCAAGGCCTGGAGTGCCCGGTCGATCCCCATGCCGAGGCGTGGAGTGCCCAGCCGATTCCCCTGCCGACGCGTGGAGTGCCTAGCCGATTCTTCTGCCAGCTGATAACCCGCCAATACGTGAAGACCTGCCAAGGCCTGGAGTGCCCAGCCGATTCCCCTGCCGACGCCTGGAGTGCTTGGCCGATCCCCTGCCAGCTGATAACCCGCCAATACGTGAAGTGCCTGGCCAATCTCCCTGCCAAGGCCTGGAGTGCCCGGTCAATCCCCATGCCGAGGCGTGGAGTGCCCAGCCGATTCCCCTACCGACGCGTGGAGTGCCTAGCCGATTCGCCTGCCAGCTGATTACCCGCCAATACGTGAAGTGCCTGGCCGATCTCCCTGCCAAGGCCTGGAGTGCCCAGCCGATTCCCCTGCCGTCGCGTAGAGTGCTTGGCCGATCCCGTGCCAGCTGATAACCCGCCAATACGTGAAGTGCCTGGCCGATCTCCCTGCCAAGGCCTGGAGTGCCCAGACGATTCCCCTGCCGACGCGTGGAGTGCTTGGCCAATCCCCTGCCAGCTGATAACCCGCCAATACGTGAAGTGCCTGGCCGATCTCCCTGCCAAGGCCTGGAGTGCCGACGCGTGGAGTGCTTGGCCGATCCCCTGCCAGCTGATAACCCGCCAATACGTGAAGTGCCCGGTCGATCCCCATGCCGAGGCGTGGAGTGCCTAGCCGATTCCCCTGCCGACGCGTGGAGTGCTTGGCCGATCCCCTGCCAGCTGATAACCCGCAAATACGTGAAGTGCCTGGCTGATCTCCCTGCCAAGGCCTGGAGGCCCAGCCGATTCCCCTGCCGACGCGTGGAGTGCTTGGCCGATCCCCTGCCAGATGATACCCCGCCAATACGTGACGTGCCTGGCCGATCTCCCTGCCAAGGCCTGGAGTGCCCAGACGATTCCCCGGCCGACGCGTGGAGTGCTTGGCCGATCCCCTGCCAGCTGATAACCCGCCAATACGTGAAGTGCCTGGCCGATCTCCTTGCTAAGGCCTGGAGTGCCCGGTCGATCCCCATGCCGAGGCGTGGAGTGCCCAGCCGATCCCCCTGCCGACGCGTGGAGTGCCTAGCCGATTCCCCTACCAGCTGATAACCCGCCAATACGTGAAGTGCCTGGCCGATCTCCCTGCCAAGGCCTGGAGTGCCCGGTCGATCCCCATGCCGAGGCGTGGAGTGCCCAGCCGATTCCCCTGCCGACGCGTGGAGTGCCTAGCCGATTCTTCTGCCAGCTGATAACCCGCCAATACGTGAAGACCTGCCAAGGCCTGGAGTGCCCAGCCGATTCCCCTGCCGTCGCGTGGAGTGCTTGGCCGATCTCCTGCCAGCTGATAACCCGCCAATACGTGAAGTGCCTGGCCGATCTCCCTGCCAAGGCCTGGAGTGCCCGTTCGATCCCTATGCCGAGGCGTGGAGTGCCCAGCCGATTCCCTTACCGACGTGTGGAGTGCCTAGCCGATTCCCCTGCCAGCTGATAACCCGCCAATACGTGAAGTGCCTGGCCGATCTCCCTGCCAAGGCCTGGAGGACCAGCCGATTCCCCTGCCGACGCGTGGAGTGCTTGGCCGATCCCCTGCCAGCTGATAACCCGCCAATACGTGAAGTGCCTGGCCAATCTCCCTGCCAAGGCCTGGAGTGCCCAGTCAATCCCCATGCCGAGGCGTGGAGTGCCCAGCCGATTCCCCTACCGACGCGTGGAGTGCCTAGCCGATTCGCCTGCCAGCTGATTACCCGCCAATACGTGAAGTGCCTGGCCGATCTCCCTGCCAAGGCCTGGAGTGCCCAGCCGATTCCCCTGCCGTCGCGTAGAGTGCTTGGCCGATCCCGTGCCAGCTGATAACCCGCCAATACGTGAAGTGCCTGGCCGATCTCCCTGCCAAGGCCTGGAGTGCCCAGACGATTCCCCTGCCGACGCGTGGAGTGCTTGGCCAATCCCCTGCCAGCTGATAACCCGCCAATACGTGAAGTGCCTGGCCGATCTCCCTGCCAAGGCCTGGAGTGCCGACGCGTGGAGTGCTTGGCCGATCCCCTGCCAGCTGATAACCCGCCAATACGTGAAGTGCCTGGCCGATCTCCCTGCCAAGGCCTGGAGAGCCCAGCCGATTCCCCTGCCGACGCGTGGAGTGCTTGGCCGATCCCCTGCCAGCTGATAACCCGCCAATACGTGAAGTGCCTGGCCGATCTCCCTGCCAAGGCCTGGAGTGCCGACGCGTGGAGTGCTTGGCCGATCCCCTGCCAGCTGATAACCCGCCAATACGTGAAGTGCCTGGCCGATCTCCCTGCCAAGGCCTGGAGTGCCCGTTCGATCCCTATGCCGAGGCGTGGAGTGCCCAGCCGATTCCCTTACCGACGCGTGGAGTGCCTAGCCGATTCCCCTGCCAGCTGATAACCCGCCAATACGTGAAGTGCCTGGCCGATCTCCCTGACAAGGCCTGGAGGCCCAGCCGATTCCCCTGCCGACGCGTGGAGTGCTTGGCTGATCCCCTGCCAGCTGATAACCCGCCAATACGTGAAGTGCCTGGCCGATCTCCCTGCCAAGGCCTGGAGTGCGGTCGATCATGCCGACGCGTGGAGTGCTTGGCCGATCCCCTGCCAGCTGATAACCCGCCAATACGTGAAGTGCCTGGCCGATCTCCCTGCCAAGGCCTGGAGTGCCGACGCGTGGAGTGCCTGGCCGATCTCCCTGCCAAGGCCTGGAGGCCCAGCCGATTCCCCTGCCGACGCGTGGAGTGCTTGGCCGATCCCCTGCCAGCTAATAACCCGCCAATACGTGAAGTGCCTGGCCGATCTCCCTGCCAAGGCCTGGAGGCCCAGCCGATTCCCCTGCCGACGCGTGGAGTGCTTGGCCGATCCCCTGCCAGCTGATAACCCGCCAATACGTGAAGTGCCTGGCCAATCTCCCTGCCAGGGCCTGGAGTGCCCGGTCGATCCCCATGCCGAGACGTGGAAGGCCCAGCCGATTCCCCTGCCAGCTGATAACCCGCCAATACGTGAAGTGCCTGGCCGATCTCCCTGCCAAGGCCTGGAGGCCCAGCCGATTCCCCTGCCGACACGTGGAGTGCTTGGCCGATCCCCTGCCAGCTGATAACCCGCCAATACGTGAAGTGCCTGGCCGATCTCCCTGGAAGGCCTGGAGGCCCAGCCGATTCCCCTGCCGACGCGTGGAGTGCTTGGCCGATCCCCTGCCAGCTGATAACCCGCCAATACGTGAAGTGCCTGGCCAATCTCCCTGCCAGGGCCTGGAGTGCCCGGTCGATCCCCATGCCGAGGCGTGGAAGGCCCAGCCGATTCCCCTGCCAGCTGATAACCCGCCAATACGTGAAGTGTCTGGCCGATCTCCCTGCCAAGGCCTGGAGTGCCCAGACGATTCCCCTGCCGATGCGTGGAGTGCCTAGCCGATTCCCCTGCCGACGCGTGGAGTGCCTAGCCGATTCTTCTGCCCTGCTGATAACCCGCCAAAACGTGAAGACCGCCAAGGCCTGGAATGCCAAGCCGATTCCCCTGCCGTCGCGTGGAGTGCTTTGCCGATCCCCTGCCACATGATAACCCGCCAATACGTGACGTGCCTGGCCGACCTCCCTGCCAAGGCCTGGAGGCCCAGCCGATTCCCCTGCCGACGCGTGGAGTGCTTGGCCGATCCCCTGCCAGCTGATAACCCGCCAATACGTGAAGTGCCTGGCCGATCTCCCTGCCAAGGCCTGGAGGCCCAGCCGATTCCCCTGCCGACGCGTGGAGTGCTTGGCCGATCCCCTGCCAGCTGATAACCCGCCAATACGTGAAGACCTGCCAAGGCCTGGAGTGCCCAGCCGATTCCCCTGCCGACGCGTGGAGTGCTTCGCCGATCCCCTGCCATATGATAACCCGCCAATACGTGACGTGCCTGGCCGATCTCCCTGCCAAGGTCGGAGGCCCAGCCGATTCCCCTGCCGACGCGTGGAGTGCTTGGCGATCCCCTGCCAGATGATAACCCGCCAATACGTGACGTGCCTGGCCGATCTCCCTGCCAAGGCCTGGAGTGCCCAGACGATTCCCCTGCTGACGCGTGGATTGCTTGGCCGATCCCCAGCTGATATCCCCTATCAGCCGCCAGCTGATAACCCGCCAATACGTGAAGTGCCTGGCCGATCTCCCTGCCAAGACCTGGAGTGCCCGGTCGATCCCCATGCCGAGGCGTGGAGTGCCCAGCCGATTCCCCTGCCGACGCGTGGAGTGCCTAGCCGATTCTTCTGCCAGCTGATAACCCGCCAATACGTGAAGACCTGCCAAGGCCTGGAGTGCCCAGCCGATTCCCCTGCCGTCGCGTGGAGTGCTTGGCCGATCCCCTGCCACATGATAACCCGCCAATACGTGACGTGCCTGGCCGACCTCCCTGCCAAGGCCTGGAGTGCCCAGACGATTCCCCTGCCGACGCGTGGAGTGCTTGGCCGATCCCCTGCCAGCTAATAACCCGCCAATACGTGAAGTGCCTGGCCGATCTCCCTGCCAAGGCCTGGAGGCCCAGCTGATTCCCCTGCCGACGCGTGGAGTGCTTGGCCGATCCCCTGCCAGATGATAACCCGCCAATACGTGAAGTGCCTGGCCGATCTCCCTGCCAAGGCCTGTAGTGCCCAGACGATTCCCCTGCCGACGCGTGGAGTGCTTGGCCGATCCCCTGCCAGCTGATAACCCGCCAATACGTGAAGTGCCTGGCCGATCTCCTTGCCAAGGCCTGGAGTGCCCGGTCGATCCCCATGCCGAGGCGTGGAGTGCCCAGCCGATCCCCCTGCCGACGCGTGGAGTGCCTAGCCGATTCCCCTGCCAGCTGATAACCCGCCAATACGTGAAGTGCCTGGCCAATCTCCCTGCCAAGGCCTGGAGTGCCCGGTCGATCCCCATGCCGAGGCGTGGAGTGCCCAGCCGATTCCCCTGCCGACGCGTGGAGTGCCTAGCCGATTCTTCTGCCAGCTGATAACCCGCCAACACGTGAAGACCTGCCAAGGCCAGGAGTGCCCAGCCGATTCCCCTGCCGTCGCGTGGAGTGCTTGGCCGATCTCCTGCCAGCTGATAACCCGCCAATACGTGAAGTGCCTGGCCGATCTCCCTGCCAAGGCCTGGAGTGCCCGTTCGATCCCTATGCCGAGGCGTGGAGTGCCCAGCCGATTCCCTTACCGACGCGTGGAGTGCCTAGCCGATTCCCCTGCCAGCTGATAACCCGCCAATACGTGAAGTGCCTGGCCGATCTCCCTGACAAGGCCTGGAGGCCCAGCCGATTCCCCTGCCGACGCGTGGAGTGCTTGGCCGATCCCCTGCCAGCTGATAACCCGCCAATACGTGAAGTGCCTGGCCGATCTCCCTGCCAAGGCCTGGAGTGCCGACGCGTGGAGTGCTTGGCCGATCCCCTGCCAGCTGATAACCCGCCAATACGTGAAGTGCCTGGCCGATCTCCCTGCCAAGGCCTGGAGTGCCCATTCGATCCCTATGCCGAGGCGTGGAGTGCCCAGCCGATTCCCTTACCGACGCGTGGAGTGCCTAGCCGATTCCCCTGCCAGCTGATAACCCGCCAATACGTGAAGTGCCTGGCCGATCTCCCTGACAAGGCGTGGAGGCCCAGCCGATTCCCCTGCCGACGCGTGGAGTGCTTGGCCGATCCCCTGCCAGCTGATAACCCGCCAATACGTGAAGTGCCTGGCCGATCTCCCTGCCAAGGCCTGGAGTGCCGACGCGTGGAGTGCCTGGCCGATCTCCTCTGCCAAGGCCTGGAGGCCCAGCTGATTCCCCTGCCGACGCGTGGAGTGCTTGGCCGATCCCCTGCCAGATGATAACCCGCCAATACGTGACGTGCCTGGCCGATCTCCCTGCCAAGGCCTGGAGTGCCCAGACGATTCCCCTGCCGACGCGTGGAGTGCTTGGCCGATCCCCTGCCAGCTGATAACCCGCCAATACGTGAAGTGCCTGGCCGATCTCCCTGCCAAGGCCTGGAGTGCCCGGTCGATCCCCATGCCGAGGCGTGGAGTGCCGCCATCCCCTGCCGGGGGCGTTCCCTGCCGTGATAACCCGCCAATACGTGAAGTGCCTGGCCCCTGCCAGGCCTGGGTGCCCGGTCGATCCCCATGCCGAGGCGTGGAGTGCCCAGCCGATTCCCCTGCCGACGCGTGGAGTGCCTAGCCGATTCTTCTGCCAGCTGATAACCCGCCAATACGTAAAGACCTGCCAAGGCCTGGAGTGCCCAGCCGATTCCCCTGCCGTCGCGTGGAGTGCTTGGCCGATCTCCTGCCAGCTGATAACCCGCCAATACGTGAATTGCCTGGCCAATCTCCCTGCCAAGGCCTGGAGTGCCCGTTCGATCCCTATGCCGAGGCGTGGAGTGCCCAGCCGATTCCCTTACCGACGCGTGGAGTGCCTAGCCGATTCCCCTGCCAGCTGATAACCCGCCAATACGTGAAGTGCCTGGCCGATCTCCCTGACAAGGCCTGGAGGCCCAGCCGATTCCCCTGCCGACGCGTGGAGTGCTTGGCCGATCCCCTGCCAGCTGATAACCCGCCAATACGTGAAGTGCCTGGCCGATCTCCCTGCCAGGCCTGGGTGCCGACGCGTGGAGTGCTTGGCCGATCCCCTGCCAGCTGATAACCCGCCAATACGTGAAGTGCCTGGCCGATCTCCCTGCCAAGGCCTGGAGTGCCTGGTCGATCCCCATGCCGAGGCGTGGAGTGCCCAGCCGATTCCCCTACCGACGCGTGGAGTGCCTAGCCTATTCCCCTGCCAGCTGATAACCCGCCAATACGTGAAGTTCCTTGCCGATCTCCCTGCCAAGGCCTGAAGGCCCAGCCGTTTCCCCTTCCGACGCGTGGAGTGCTTGGCCGATCCCCTGCCAGCTGATAACCCGCCAATACGTGAAGTGCCTGGCCAATCTCCCTGCCAAGGCCTGGAGTGCCCGGTCCATCCCCATGCCGAGGCGTGGAGTGCCCAGCCGATTCCCCTGCCGTCGCGTGAAGTGTTTGGCCGATCCCCTGGCAGCTGATAACCCGCCAATACGTGAAGTGCCTGGCCGATCTCCCTGCCAAGGCCTGGAGTGCCCGGTCGATCCCCAGGCCGAGGCGTGGAGTGCCCAGACGATTCCCCTGCCAATACGTGACGTGCCTGGCCGACCTCCCTGCCAAGGCCTGGAGTGCCCAGGTGATTCCTCTTCCGAGGCGTGGAGTGCTTGGCCGATCCCCTGCCAGCTGATAACCCGCCAATACGTGAATTGCCTGGCCAATCTCCCTGCCAAGGCCTGGAGTGCCCGTTCGATCCCTATGCCGAGGCGTGGAGTGCCCAGCCGATTCCCTTACCGACGCGTGGAGTGCCTAGCCGATTCCCCTGCCAGCTGATAACCCGCCAATACGTGAAGTGCCTGGCCGATCTTCCTGACAAGGCCTGGAGGCCCAGCCGATTCCCCTGCCGACGCGTGGAGTGCTTGGCCGATCCCCTGCCAGCTGATAACCCGCCAATACGTGAAGTGCCTGGCCGATCTCCCTGCCAAGGCCTGGAGTGCCCGGTCGATCCCCATGCCGAGGCGTGGAGTGCCCAGCCGATTCCCCTACCGACGCGTGGAGTGCCTAGCCTATTCCCCTGCCAGCTGATAACCCGCCAATACGTGAAGTTCCTTGCCGATCTCCCTGCCAAGGCCTGAAGGCCCAGCCGTTTCCCCTTCCGACGCGTGGAGTGCTTGGCCGATCCCCTGCCAGCTGATAACCCGCCAATACGTGAAGACCTGCCAAGGCCTGGAGTGCCCAGCCGATTCCCCTGCCGACGCGTGGAGTGCCTGGCCGATCCCCTGCCAGTGATAACCCGCCAATACGTAGTGACGGCCTGCCGACTCCCTGCCAAGGCCTGGAGTGCCCAGTCGATTCCCCTGCCGAGCGTGGAGTGCTTGGCCGATCCCCTGCCAGCTGATAACCCGCCAATACGTGAAGTGCCTGGCCGATCTCCCTGCCAAGGCCTGGAGTGCCCGGTCGATCCCTATGCCGGGCGTGGAGTGCCCAGCCGATTCCCCTGCCAGCTGATAACCCGCCAATACGTGAAGTGCCTGGCCGATCTCCCTGCCAAGGCCTGGAGTGCCCAGCCGATTCCCCTGCCGACGCGTGGAGTGCTTGGCCGATCCCCTGCCAGCTGATAACCCGCCAATACGTGAAGTGCCTGGCCGATCTCCCTGCCAAGGCCTGGAGTGCCCAGCCGATTCCCCTGCCGACGCGTGGAGTGCTTGGCCGATCCCCTGCCAGCTGATAACCCGCCAATACGTGAAGTGCCTGGCCGATCTCCCTGCCAAGGCCTGGAGTGCCCGGTCGAACCCCATGCCGAGGCGTGGAGTGCCCAGCCGATTCCCCTGCCGACGCGTGGAGTGCTTAGCCGATCCCCTGCCAGCTGATAACCCGCCAATACGTGAAGTGCCTGGCCGATCTCCCTGCCAAGGCCTGGGTGCCCGGTCGATCCCCATGCCGAGGCGTGGAGTGCCCAGCCGATTCCCCTGCCGACGCGTGGAGTGCCTAGCCGATCCCCTGCCAGCTGATAACCCGCCAATACGTGAAGTATCCTTGCCAAGGCCTGAAGGCCCAGCCGATTCCCCTGCCGACGCGTGGAGTGCTTGGCCGATCCCCTGCCAGCTGATAACCCGCCAATACGTGAAGTGCCTGGCCGATCTCCCTGCCAAGGCCTGGAGTGCCCGGTCGATCCACGCCTTGCCGACGCGTGGAGTGCCTAGCCGATTCCCCTGCCAGCTGATAACCCGCCAATACGTGAAGTGCCTGGCCGATCTCCCTGCCAAGGCCTGAAGGCCCAGCCGATTCCCCTGCCGACGCGTGGAGTGCTTGGCCGATCCCCTGCCAGCTGATAACCCGCCAATACGTGAAGTGCCTGGCCAATCTCCCTGCCAAGGCCTGGAGTGCCCGGTCGATCCCCATGCCGAGGCGTGGAGTGCCCAGCCGATTCCCCTGCCGACGCGTGGAGTGCTTGGCCGATCCCCTACCAGATCATAGCCCGCCAATACGTGACTTGCTGGCCGATCTCCCTGCCAAGGCCTGGAGGCCCAGCTGATTCCCCTGCCGACGCGTGGAGTGCTTGGCCGATCCCCTGCCAGATGATAACCCGCCAATACGTGACGTGCCTGGCCGATCTCCCTGCCAAGGCCTGTAGTGCCCAGACGATTCGCCTGCCGACGCGTTGAGTGCTTGGCCGATCCCCTGCCAGCTGATAACCCGCCAATACGTGAAGTGCCTGGCCGATCTCCTTGCCAAGGCCTGGAGTGCCCGGTCGATCCCCATGCCGAGGCGTGGAGTGCCCAGCCGATCCCCCTGCCGACGCGTGGAGTGCCTAGCCGATTCCCCTGCCAGCTGATAACCCGCCAATACGTGAAGTGCCTGGCCAATCTCCCTGCCAAGGCCTGGAGTGCCCGGTCGATCCCCATGCCGAGGCGTGGAGTGCCCAGCCGATTCCCCTGCCGACGCGTGGAGTGCCTAGCCGATTCTTCTGCCAGCTGATAACCCGCCAACACGTGAAGACCTGCCAAGGCCAGGAGTGCCCAGCCGATTCCCCTGCCGTCGCGTGGAGTGCTTGGCCGATCTCCTGCCAGCTGATAACCCGCCAATACGTGAAGTGCCTGGCCGATCTCCCTGCCAAGGCCTGGAGTGCCCGTTCGATCCCTATGCCGAGGCGTGGAGTGCCCAGCCGATTCCCCTACCGACGCGTGGAGTGCCTAGCCGATTCCCCTGCCAGCTGATAACCCGCCAATACGTGAAGTGCCTGGCCGATCTCCCTGACAAGGCCTGGAGGCCCAGCCGATTCCCCTGCCGACGCGTGGAGTGCTTGGCCGATCCCCTGCCAGCTGATAACCCGCCAATACGTGAAGTGCCTGGCCGATCTCCCTGCCAAGGCCTGGAGTGCCGACGCGTGGAGTGCTTGGCCGATCCCCTGCCAGCTGATAACCCGCCAATACGTGAAGTGCCTGGCCGATCTCCCTGCCAAGGCCTGGAGTGCCCGTTCGATCCCTATGCCGAGGCGTGGAGTGCCCAGCCGATTCCCTTACCGACGCGTGGAGTGCCTAGCCGATTCCCCTGCCAGCTGATAACCCGCCAATACGTGAAGTGCCTGGCCGATCTCCCTGACAAGGCCTGGAGGCCCAGCCGATTCCCCTGCCGACGCGTGGAGTGCTTGGCCGATCCCCTGCCAGCTGATAACCCGCCAATACGTGAAGTGCCTGGCCGATCTCCCTGCCAAGGCCTGGAGTGCCCGGTCCATCCCCATGCCGAGGCGTGGAGTGCCCAGCCGATTCCCCTGCCGACGCGTGGAGTGCCTAGCCGATTCTTCTGCCAGCTGATAACCCGCCAACACGTGAAGACCTGCCAAGGCCAGGAGTGCCCAGCCGATTCCCCTGCCGTCGCGTGGAGTGCTTGGCCGATCTCCTGCCAGCTGATAACCCGCCAATACGTGAAGTGCCTGGCCGATCTCCCTGCCAAGGCCTGGAGTGCCCGTTCGATCCCTATGCCGAGGCGTGGAGTGCCCAGCCGATTCCCTTACCGACGCGTGGAGTGCCTGGCCGATTCCCCTGCCAGCTGATAACCCGCCAATACGTGAAGTGCCTGGCCGATCTCCCTGCCAAGGCCTGGAGTGCCGACGCGTGGAGTGCCTGGCCGATCTCCCTGCCAAGGCCTGGAGGCCCAGCCGATTCCCCTGCCGACGCGTGGAGTGCTTGGCCGATCCCCTGCCAGATGATAACCCGCCAATACGTGACGTGCCTGGCCGATCTCCCTGCCAAGGCCTGGAGTGCCCAGACGATTCCCCTGCCGTCGCGTGGAGTGCTTGGCCGATCCCCTGCCAGCTGATAACCCGCCAATACGTGAAGTGCCTGGCCGATCTCCCTGCCAAGGCCTGGAGTGCCCGGTCCATCCCCATGCCGAGGCGTGGAGTGCCCAGCCGATTCCCCTGCCGACGCGTGGGGTGCCTAGCCGATTCTTCTGCCAGCTGATAACCCGCCAATACGTAAAGACCTGCCAAGGCCTGGAGTGCCCAGCCGATTCCCCTGCCGTCGCGTGGAGTGCTTGGCCGATCTCCTGCCAGCTGATAACCCGCCAATACGTGAATTGCCTGGCCAATCTCCCTGCCAAGGCCTGGAGTGCCCGTTCGATCCCTATGCCGAGGCGTGGAGTGCCCAGCCGATTCCCTTACCGACGCGTGGAGTGCCTAGCCTATTCCCCTGCCAGCTGATAGCCCGCCAATACGTGAAGTTCCTTGCCGATCTCCCTGCCAAGGCCTGAAGGCCCAGCCGTTTCCCTTCCGACGCGTGGAGTGCTTGGCCGATCCCCTGCCAGCTGATAACCCGCCAATACGTGAAGTGCCTGGCCGATCTCCCTGACAAGGCCTGGAGGCCCAGCCGATTCCCCTGCCGACGCGTGGAGTGCTTGGCCGATCCCCTGCCAGCTGATAACCCGCCAATACGTGAAGTGCCTGGCCGATCTCCCTGCCAAGGCCTGGAGTGCCCGGTCGATCCCCATGCCGAGGCGTGGAGTGCCCAGCCGATTCCCCTACCGACGCGTGGAGTGCCTAGCCTATTCCCCTGCCAGCTGATAACCCGCCAATACGTGAAGTTCCTTGCCGATCTCCCTGCCAAGGCCTGAAGGCCCAGCCGTTTCCCCTTCCGACGCGTGGAGTGCTTGGCCGATCCCCTGCCAGCTGATAACCCGCCAATACGTGAAGTGCCTGGCCAATCTCCCTGCCAAGGCCTGGAGTGCCCGGTCGATCCCCATGCCGAGGCGTGGAGTGCCTAGCCGATTCCCCTGCCAGCTGATAACCCGCCAATACGTGAAGTTCCTTGCCGATCTCCCTGACAAGGCCTGGAGGCCCAGCCGATTCCCCTGCCGACGCGTGGAGTGCTTGGCCGATCCCCTGCCAGCTGATAACCCGCCAATACGTGAAGTGCCTGGCCGATCTCCCTGCCAAGGCCTGGAGTGCCGACGCGTGGAGTGCTTGGCCGATCCCCTGCCAGCTGATAACCCGCCAATACGTGAAGTGCCTGGCCGATCTCCCTGCAAGGCCTGGAGTGCCCGTTCGATCCCTATGCCGAGGCGTGGAGTGCCCAGCCGATTCCCTTACCGACGCGTGGAGTGCCTATCCGATTCCCCTGCCAGCTGATAACCCGCCAATACGTGAAGTGCCTGGCCGATCTCCCTGACAAGGCGTGGAGGCCCAGCCGATTCCCCTGCCGACGCGTGGAGTGCTTGGCCGATCCCCTGCCAGCTGATAACCCGCCAATACGTGAAGTGCCTGGCCGATCTCCCTGCCAAGGCCTGGAGTGCCGACGCGTGGAGTGCCTGGCCGATCTCACTGCCAAGGCCTGGAGGCCCAGCCGATTCCCCTGCCGACGCGTGGAGTGCTTGGCCGATCCCCTGCCAGATGATAACCCGCCAATACGTGACGTGCCTGGCCGATCTCCCTGCCAAGGCCTGGAGTGCCCAGACGATTCCCCTGCCGTCGCGTGGAGTGCTTGGCCGATCCCCTGCCAGCTGATAACCCGCCAATACGTGAAGTGCCTGGCCGATCTCCCTGCCAAGGCCTGGAGTGCCCGGTCCATCCCCATGCCGAGGCGTGGAGTGCCCAGCCGATTCCCCTGCCGACGCGTGGGGTGCCTAGCCGATTCTTCTGCCAGCTGATAACCCGCCAATACGTAAAGACCTGCCAAGGCCTGGAGTGCCCAGCCGATTCCCCTGCCGTCGCGTGGAGTGCTTGGCCGATCTCCTGCCAGCTGATAACCCGCCAATACGTGAATTGCCTGGCCAATCTCCCTGCCAAGGCCTGGAGTGCCCGTTCGATCCCTATGCCGAGGCGTGGAGTGCCCAGCCGATTCCCTTACCGACGCGTGGAGTGCCTAGCCTATTCCCCTGCCAGCTGATAACCCGCCAATACGTGAAGTTCCTTGCCGATCTCCCTGCCAAGGCCTGAAGGCCCAGCCGTTTCCCTTCCGACGCGTGGAGTGCTTGGCCGATCCCCTGCCAGCTGATAACCCGCCAATACGTGAAGTGCCTGGCCGATCTCCCTGACAAGGCCTGGAGGCCCAGCCGATTCCCCTGCCGACGCGTGGAGTGCTTGGCCGATCCCCTGCCAGCTGATAACCCGCCAATACGTGAAGTGCCTGGCCGATCTCCCTGCCAAGGCCTGGAGTGCCCGGTCGATCCCCATGCCGAGGCGTGGAGTGCCCAGCCGATTCCCCTACCGACGCGTGGAGTGCCTAGCCTATTCCCCTGCCAGCTGATAACCCGCCAATACGTGAAGTTCCTTGCCGATCTCCCTGCCAAGGCCTGAAGGCCCAGCCGTTTCCCCTTCCGACGCGTGGAGTGCTTGGCCGATCCCCTGCCAGCTGATAACCCGCCAATACGTGAAGTGCCTGGCCAATCTCCCTGCCAAGGCCTGGAGTGCCCGGTCGATCCCCATGCCGAGGCGTGGAGTGCCTAGCCGATTCCCCTGCCAGCTGATAACCCGCCAATACGTGAAGTTCCTTGCCGATCTCCCTGCCAAGGCCTGAAGGCCCAGCCGTTTCCCCTTCCGACGCGTGGAGTGCTTGGCCGATCCCCTGCCAGCTGATAACCCGCCAATACGTGAAGTGCCTGGCCAATCTCCCTGCCAAGGCCTGGAGTGCCCGGTCGATCCCCATGCCGAGGCGTGGAGTGCCCAGCCGATTCCCCTGCCGACGCGTGGAGTGCTTGGCCGATCCCCTACCAGATCATAGCCCGCCAATACGTGACTTGCCTGGCCGATCTCCCTGCCAAGGCCTGGAGTGCCCGGTCGATCCCCATGCCGAGGCGTGGAGTGCCCAGCCGATTCCCCTGCCGTCGCGTGGAGTGCTTGGCCGATCCCCTGCCAGCTGATAACCCGCCAATACGTGAAGTTCCTTGCCGATCTCCCTGCCAAGGCCTGGAGGCCCAGCCGTTTCCCCTTCCGACGCGTGGAGGGCTTGGCCGATCCCCTGCCAGCTGATAACCCGCCAATACGTGAAGTGCCTGGCCAATCTCCCTGCCAAGGCCTGGAGTGCCCGGTCGATCCCCATGCCGAGGCGTGGAGTGCCCAGCCGATTCCCCTGCCGACGCGTGGAGTGCCTAGCCGATTCCCCTGCCAGCTGATAACCCGCCAATACGTGAAGTGCCTGGCCGATCTCCCTGCCAAGGCCTGGAGTGCCCGGTCCATCCCCATGCCGAGGCGTGGAGTGCCCAGCCGATTCCCCTGCCGACGCGTGGAGTGCCTAGCCGATTCTTCTGCCAGCTGATAACCCGCCAATACGTGAAGACCTGCCAAGGCCTGGAGTGCCCAGCCGATTCCCCTGCCGACGCGTGGAGTGCCTAGCCGATTCTTCTGCCAGCTGATAACCCGCCAATACGTGAAGGGCCTGGCCGATCTCCCTGCCAAGGCCTGGAGTGCCCGTTCGATCCCTATGTCGGCCCTTACCGACGCGTGGAGTGCCCAGCCGATTCCCCTGCCGTCGCGTGGAGTGCTTGGCCGATCCCCTGCCAGCTGATAACCCGCCAATACGTGAAGTTCCTTGCCGATCTCCCTGCCAAGGCCTGGAGGCCCAGCCGTTTCCCCTTCCGACGCGTGGAGGGCTTGGCCGATCCCCTGCCAGCTGATAACCCGCCAATACGTGAAGTGCCTGGCCAATCTCCCTGCCAAGGCCTGGAGTGCCCGGTCGATCCCCATGCCGAGGCGTGGAGTGCCCAGCCGATTCCCCTGCCGACGCGTGGAGTGCTTGGCCGATCCCCTACCAGATCATAGCCCGCCAATACGTGACTTGCCTGGCCGATCTCCCTGCCAAGGCCTGGAGTGCCCGGTCGATCCCCATGCCGAGGCGTGGAGTGCCCAGCCGATTCCCCTGCCGTCGCGTGGAGTGCTTGGCCGATCCCCTGCCAGCTTATAACCCGCCAATACGTGAAGTTCCTTGCCGATCTCCCTGCCAAGGCCTGGAGGCCCAGCCGTTTCCCCTTCCGACGCGTGGAGGGCTTGGCCGATCCCCTGCCAGCTGATAACCCGCCAATACGTGAAGTGCCTGGCCAATCTCCCTGCCAAGGCCTGGAGTGCCCGGTCGATCCCCATGCCGAGACGTGGAGTGCCCAGCCGATTCCCCTGCCGACGCGTGGAGTGCCTAGCCGATTCCCCTGCCAGCTGATAACCCGCCAATACGTGAAGTGCCTGGCCGATCTCCCTGCCAAGGCCTGGAGTGCCCGGTCCATCCCCATGCCGAGGCGTGGAGTGCCCAGCCGATTCCCCTGCCGACGCGTGGAGTGCCTAGCCGATTCTTCTGCCAGCTGATAACCCGCCAATACGTGAAGACCCTGCCAAGGCCTGGAGTGCCCAGCCGATTCCCCTGCCGACGCGTGGAGTGCCTAGCCGATTCTTCTGCCAGCTGATAACCCGCCAATACGTGAAGACCTGCCAAGGCCTGGAGTGCCCAGCCGATTCCCCTGCCGACGCGTGGAGTGCCTAGCCGATTCTTCTGCCAGCTGATAACCCGCCAATACGTGAAGTGCCTGGCCGATCTCCCTGCCAAGGCCTGGAGTGCCCGTTCGATCCCTATGTCGGCCCTTACCGACGCATGGAGTGCCTAGCCGATTCCCCTGCCGTCGCGTGGAGTGCTTGGCCGATCCCCTGCCAGCTGATAACCCGCCA
>JAECXV010000150.1:0-37500 GCA_018153235.1 Drosophila malerkotliana malerkotliana
CTTGAATTGAATCATGCGCGTCACTAATAAGATGACGAGGCATTTGGCTACCTATGCGAAAGTAATTCAACTCCCGCCGTCTTAAGGTTTAAGACTTATAACAATATATGTTTAATGTTTTTAATATCCGTGAGGTTTTAAATAGGGACAGAAGGAATCTCTTGAATTGAATCATGCGCGTCACTAATAAGATGACGAGGCATTTGGCTACCTATGCGAAAGTAATTCAACTCCCGCCGTCTTAAGGTTTAAGACTTATAACAATATATGTTTAATATTTTTAATATCCGTGAGGTTTAAATAGGGACAGAAGGAATCTCTTGAATTGAATCATGCGCCACCACCAATGTAGATGACGAGGCATTTGGACCTATGCGAAAGTAATTCAACTCCCGCCGTCTTAAGGTTTAAGACTTATAACAATATATGTTTAATATTTTTAATATCCGTGAGGTTTTAAATAGGGACAGAAGGAATCTCTTGAATTGAATCAGGCGCGTCACTAATAAGATGACGAGGCATTTGGCTACCTATGCGAAAGTAATTCAACTCCCGCCGTCTTAAGGTTTAAGACTTATAACAATATACTGTTTAATATTTTTAATATCCGTGAGGTTTTAAATAGGGACAGAAGGAATCTCTTGAATTGAATCATGCGCGTCACTAATAAGATGACGAGGCATTTGGCTACCTATGCGAAAGTAATTCAACTCCCGCCGTCTTAAGGTTTAAGACTTATAACAATATATGTTTAATATTTTTAATATCCGTGAGGTTTTAAATAGGGACAGAAGGAATCTCTTGAATTGATCATGCGCGTCACTAATAAGATGACGAGGCATTTGGCTACCTATGCGAATGCATTCAACTCCCCGCCGCCTCGGTTTGGAGACTTATAACAATATATGGTTAATATTTTTAATATCCGTGAGGTTTTAAATAGGGACAGAAGGAATCTCTTGAATTGAATCATGCGCGTCACTAATAAGATGACGAGGCATTTGGCTACCTATGCGAAAGTAATTCAACTCCCGCCGTCTTAAGGTTTAAGACTTATAACAATATATGTTTAATATTTTTAATATCCGTGAGGTTTTAAATAGGGACAGGAGGAATCTCTTGAATTGAATCATGCGTCCTTTGCTTTCTTTCCCCCTTTTTTCTTTTTTCTTCACTAATTAAGATGAAGGCGAGGTAGCATTTGGCTACCTATGCGAAAGTAATTCAACTCCCGCCGTCTTAAGGTTTAAGACTTATAACAATATATTTTTAATATTTTTAATATCCGTGAGGTTTTAAATAGGGACAGAAGGAATCTCTTGAATTGAATCATGCGCGTCACTAATAAGATGACGAGGCATTTGGCTACCTATGCGAAAGTAATTCAACTCCCGCCGTCTTAAGGTTTAAGACTTATAACAATATATGTTTAATATTTTTAATATCCGTGAGGTTTTAAATAGGGACAGTAGGAATCTCTTGAATTGAATCATGCGCGTCACTAATAAGATGACGAGGCATTTGGCTACCTATGCGAAAGTAATTCAACTCCCGCCGTCTTAAGGTTTAAGACTTATAACAATATATGTTTAATATTTTTAATATCCGTGAGGTTTTAAATAGGGACAGTAGGAATCTCTTGAATTGAATCATGCGCGTCACTAATAAGATGACGAGGCATTTGGCTACCTATGCGAAAGTAATTCAACTCCCGCCGTCTTAAGGTTTAAGACTTATAACAATATATGTTTAATATTTTTAATATCCGTGAGGTTTTAAATAGGGACAGAAGGAATCTCTTGAATTGAATCATGCGCGTCACTAATAAGATGACGAGGCATTTGGCTACCTATGCGAAAGTAATTCAACTCCCGCCGTCTTAAGGTTTAAGACTTATAACAATATATGTTTAATATTTTTAATATCCGTGAGGTTTTAAATAGGGACAGAAGGAATCTCTTGAATTGAATCATGCGCGTCACTAATAAGATGACGAGGCATTTGGCTACCTATGCGAAAGTAATTCAACTCCCGCCGTCTTAAGGTTTAAGACTTATAACAATATATGTTTAATATTTTTAATATCCGTGAGGTTTTAAATAGGGACAGAAGGAATCTCTTGAATTGAATCATGCGCGTCACTAATAAGATGACGAGGCATTTGGCTACCTATGCGAAAGTAATTCAACTCCCGCCGTCTTAAGGTTTAAGACTTATAACAATATATGTTTAATATTTTTAATATCCGTGAGGTTTTAAATAGGGACAGAAGGAATCTCTTGAATTGAATCATGCGCGTCACTAATAAGATGACGAGGCATTTGGCTACCTATGCGAAAGTAATTCAACTCCCGCCGTCTTAAGGTTTAAGACTTATAACAATATATGTTTAATATTTTTAATATCCGTGAGGTTTTAAATAGGGACAGAAGGAATCTCTTGAATTGAATCATGCGCGTCACTAATAAGATGACGAGGCATTTGGCTACCTATGCGAAAGTAATTCAACTCCCGCCGTCTTAAGGTTTAAGACTTATAACAATATATGTTTAATATTTTTAATATCCGTGAGGTTTTAAATAGGGACAGAAGGAATCTCTTGAATTGAATCATGCGCGTCACTAATAAGATGACGAGGCATTTGGCTACCTATGCGAAAGTAATTCAACTCCCGCCGTCTTAAGGTTTAAGACTTATAACAATATATGTTTAATATTTTTAATATCCGTGAGGTTTTAAATAGGGACAGAAGGAATCTCTTGAATTGAATCATGCGCGTCACTAATAAGATGACGAGGCATTTGGCTACCTATGCGAAAGTAATTCAACTCCCGCCGTCTTAAGGTTTAAGACTTATAACAATATATGTTTAATATTTTTAATATCCGTGAGGTTTTAAATAGGGACAGAAGGAATCTCTTGAATTGAATCATGCGCGTCACTAATAAGATGACGAGGCATTTGGCTACCTATGCGAAAGTAATTCAACTCCCGCCGTCTTAAGGTTTAAGACTTATAACAATATATGTTTAATATTTTTAATATCCGTGAGGTTTTAAATAGGGACAGAAGGAATCTCTTGAATTGAATCATGCGCGTCACTAATAAGATGACGAGGCATTTGGCTACCTATGCGAAAGTAATTCAACTCCCGCCGTCTTAAGGTTTAAGACTTATAACAATATATGTTTAATATTTTTAATATCCGTGAGGTTTTAAATAGGGACAGAAGGAATCTCTTGAATTGAATCATGCGCGTCACTAATAAGATGACGAGGCATTTGGCTACCTATGCGAAAGTAATTCAACTCCCGCCGTCTTAAAGTTTAAGACTTATAACAATATAAATGAAAAATATTATTTTCATTTTTCACGTCACTAATAAGATGACGAGGCATTTGGCTACCTAAAAGAAAGTAATTCATCTTCCGCCGTTATAAGGTTTAAGACTTATAACAATATAAATGAAAAATATTATTTTCATTTTTCACGTCACTAATAAGATGACGAGGCATTTGGCTACCTATGCGAAAGTAATTCAACTCCCGCCGTCTTAAGGTTTAAGACTTATAACAATATAAATGAAAAATATTATTTTCATTTTTCACGTCACTAATAAGATGACGAAACAGTTAGTAGGCCACAATTAGTAGGGAAACGTGGACAACCCGTGATAAATCCTTATATGCTTTCTTAGATATAGCATATAAAGATTTTTTATACTAAATATACATATTTACACATGCATATTTACATTTTTTTTATATTTCGAATCATCAAGCAAAGGATAAGCTTCAGTGGATCGCAGTATGGCAGCTGCTCAACCACTTACAACACCTTGCCCGTTACAAAAGTCGTTTACAATTGATTCTAGGCTTTGTCATTGTATTAAATAATGTTTTCATATGTAACTAGCATGGCATCAGGTGATCAAAGATCCTCCCAATTTACTATGTTACAAATTACATTGGCATCACATCCATTGTCGTTTAAAATATAAATAATAAACTTTAAATGGTTTAGAAGCCATACAATGCAAATTGCCCCTTATTTATCATTGCAGTCCAGCACGGATACGACCTTAGAGGCGTTCAGGCATAATCCAACGGACGTAGCGTCATACCACTGTTCGCTCGAACAAGTATTGTGCCATTGGTCCGTACCTGCGGTTCCTCTCGTACTACGCAGGAATGCTGTCGCAACAACGTTTTGTCATTAGTAGGGTAAAACTAACCTGTCTCACGACGGTCTAAACCCAGCTCACGTTCCCTTGCATGGGTGAACAATCCAACGCTTGGTGAATTTTGCTTCACAATGATAGGAAGAGCCGACATCGAAGGATCAAAAAGCGACGTCGCTATGAACGCTTGGCCGCCACAAGCCAGTTATCCCTATGGTAACTTTTCTGACACCTCTTGTTAAAAACTCTTTAAACCAAAAGGATCGATAGGCCGAGCTTTTGCTGTCCCTGTGTGTACTGAACACCGAGATCAAGTCAGCATTTGCCCTTTTGCTCTATGTGTGGTTTCTGTCCGCACTGAGCTGGCCTTGGGACACCTCCGTTATTATTTGAGAGATGTACCGCCCCAGTCAAACTCCCTACCTGGCAATGTCCTTGAATTGGATCATACCTGAGTAATTGGAGTTATACCAAATTTTCAAATCGATAATACATGAATGCATCTCTCATTAAAGAATTTGTTTGCGATTATATAACAAACTCGTGATACTTTGATCAAGAAGCTTGCATCAAAACCCAATACCATAAGATATAATAAATATATCCGTATAATGGCTAGGAAATGATACACGTTCCATTTAATCAAGTAAGTAAGGAAACAATAAGAGTAGTGGTATTTCATTGTCGATACCAAACCGAAGTCTAATATCTCCCACTTATTCTACACCTCTTATGTCTCCTTACACTGCCAGATTAGAGTCAAGCTCAAAAGGGTCTTCTTTCCCCGCTAATTATTCCAAGCCCGTTCCCTTGGCTGTGGTTTCGCTAGATAGTAGATAGGGACAGAAGGAATCTCGTTAATCCATTCATGCGCGTCACTAATTAGATGACGAGGCATTTGGCTACCTTAAGAGAGTCATAGTTACTCCCGCCGTTGACCCGCGCTTACTTGAATTTCTTCACTTTGACATTCAGAGCACTGGGCAGAAATCACATTGTGTCAACACCCGCTAGGGCCATCACAATGCTTTGTTTTAATTAGACAGTCGGATTCCCCAAGTCCGTGCCAGTTCTGAATTGATTGTTAATTGATAATCGTTATAATTAATAAGAACTAATTGGTTTGACCCAACTAGTATTCTTAAAAATTTTAGCAAGAAAGTTCCACAATTGGATACGTAACTAAACTATCCGGGGAACAAGTTACAACCATAAATGATTATAACTCTATTTACCCAGAACGAGCACATAAACCATATTATTGTTTCCCAATCAAGCCCGACTATCTCAATCTTCAGAGCCAATCCTTATCCCGAAGTTACGGATCTAATTTGCCGACTTCCCTTACCTACATTATTCTATCGACTAGAGACTCTTCACCTTGGAGACCAGCTGCGGATATTGGTACGGCCTGTTGAGAAGTTTGCGTATCCCCACCATAAATTTTCAAGGTCCGAGGAGAAAATATCGACACAACAGTATATGTCATGCTCTTCTAGCCCATCTACCATATCTCTCTGCGAAAGACTTCCATGGTAGTACGACTATAAAACAGAAAAGAAAACTCTTCCGATATCTCTCGACGGCTTCTTTATGGTCGTTCCTGTTGCCAGGATGAGCACGAGGCCCATATTTAATAACAAACGGATACTCAACAGGTTACGGAATTGGAACCGTATTCCCTTTCGTTCAAAATTATTCAAGTATATAATTTTCACAATAATTGTAATATTTATTTTTACTTGAAAATTTTCGGCTTTCGCCTTGAACTTAGGACCGACTAACTCGTGATCAACCACTGTTCACACGAAACCCTTCTCCACTTCAGTCCTCCAAGGTCTCATTCGATTATTTGCTACTACCACCAAGATCTGTACCAATAGCAGCTCCATGCAGGCTTACGCCAAACACTTCTACGCATACCATTGTACCTTCCTACTCACTAAAGTTTCAAAATTTATATTACAAGTAATATAAATCATCTACTTTAGCGGTAATGTATAGGTATACAACTTAAGCGCCATCCATTTTAAGGGCTAGTTGCTTCGGCAGGTGAGTTGTTACACACTCCTTAGCGGATTTCGACTTCCATGATCACCGTCCTGCTGTTTTAAGCAACCAACGCCTTTCATGGTTTCTGCATGAGTTGTTAATTTGGGCACCGTAACATTACGTTTGGTTCATCCCACAGCGCCAGTTCTGCTTACCAAAAGTGGCCCACTGGGCACATTATATCATAACCTTAAACTTCATATCAAGAAAGTTAAGGTTCTTACCCATTTAAAGTTTGAGAATAGGTTAAGATCGTTTCGACCCTAAGGCCTCTAATCATTCGCTTTACCAGATAAGATTATTTTATATAACATTAAAATGCACCAGCTATCCTGAGGGAAACTTCGGAAGGAACCAGCTACTAGATGGTTCGATTGGTCTTTCGCCCCTATACTCAATTCTGACAATCGATTTGCACGTCAGAACTGTTTCGGTCTTCCATCAGGGTTTCCCCTGACTTCAACCTGATCAAGTATAGTTCACCATCTTTCGGGTCACAGCATATCTGCTCAAGGTACGTTCCAGTTAGAGGCATAAATAATATAAATATTATTATACATAACTATATAGAACGCCCCGGGATTGTGTTAATTAACTATAAAATAGTTAAAAAACTAATCCCATTAATAGTCAAGTTAATTACGCTATTAGGTTTATATCCCAATAACTTGCACATATGTTAGACTCCTTGGTCCGTGTTTCAAGACGGGTCCCGAAGGTATCCTGAATCTTTCGCATTGTTAATCATACAAGTGCATATAATAAACACAAAAATCAATGATAATTATGCCATTATATAATTCCGAAAAATTAACGCACTGTATTCTTATTAATCTATCAACACTTTATCAAATTAATGACATTTATCCTATGTTAAAATGCAAGCATAATAATTTGAATAAACTATAAGTCATATTTTATGATAAATTATATATGTTAATAGATTACAATGTCCTTATATGGAAAAAATGCACACTATTTCTATAATATTATTTAAATATTATAACTTTAATGATGAATTTTCCATAATGGATATTCAGGTTCATCGGGCTTAACCTCTAAGCAGTTTCACGTACTATTTAACTCTCTATTCAGAGTTCTTTTCAACTTTCCCTCACGGTACTTGTTTACTATCGGTCTCATGGTTATATTTAGTTTTAGATGGAGTTTACCACCCACTTAGTGCTGCACTATCAAGCAACACGACTCTTTGGAAACATCATCTAGTAATCATTAACGTTATACGGGCCTGGCACCCTCTATGGGTAAATGGCCTCATTTAAGAAGGACTTAAATCGTTAATTTCTCATACTAGAATATTGACGCTCCATACACTGCATCTCACATTTGCCATATAGACAAAGTGACTTAGTGCTGAACTGATTTCTTTTCGCTCGCCGCTACTAAGAAAATCCTTGTTAGTTTCTTTTCCTCCCCTAATTAATATGCTTAAATTCAGGGGGTAGTCCCATATGAGTTGAGGTTGTATAAAGCAATATATATATATATATATATAAACAATATATCTCTATGAAGAACAATATATTTGATATATTTTCAATTTTCGCATCTTTAAATAAGAGACAATTCTAGTTAAAAAAATTTATTTTTTTTATGCTAGACATTTCTCAGTATTATTTGAATTGAAAAAAGAAAGAATTGTATATCTTCATTTTTTCTTTTATAAATATTTGAGATAATTGCTTTTATATTTAATATTATGAATATATAAATATATCCAATAATATACCATATGCATATCATTATAAAAATATATAATAATAAGCAACTTTATTAGCATAGTCTTACAACCCTCAACCATATGTAGTCCAAGCAGCACTATAAAATTAATTAAAGTACATAACAGCATGGACTGCGATATGCGTTCAAAATGTCGATGTTCATGTGTCCTGCAGTTCACACGATGACGCACAGTTTGCTGCGTTCTTCATCGACCCATGAGCCGAGTGATCCACCGCTTAGAGTTTTATAAATATATATAAATATACAATTCGTCAATTATGTTTTTATTGAAAGAAATTAAAAATACACCATTTAACTGGCATATATCAATTCCTTCAATAAAGTTATTTTTATACCTAAAATAATTGTTGCGAAATGTCTTAGTTTTATATAATCAATATAAATATAATTTATATTGTTTTAATATTATATAAAGCATTAACCTGTATATCAGGTACAACAATGTATATTTTAGGTGTTGCATTTATCAATGTATGCGCATAATTTAATATGAACAATACATCACGCAACGCATGTATATAATTAAATATATACACGCAATTTATATTGAAGACAACAAATGGTCTATATATTCAATATAATATATATGTCTTTTATTTTTGGGTAATTTTTATTTATATATATTTATATATAATAAATATTTTAATAACGGATAAGATTCATTCAATAATGATCCTTCCGCAGGTTCACCTACGGAAACCTTGTTACGACTTTTACTTCCTCTAAATAATCAAGTTCGGTCAACTTCTGCGAAACAACCGTAACACACAAGGCGTCACAGTGATCACGTCCGGAGACCTCACTAAATAATTCAATCGGTAGTAGCGACGGGCGGTGTGCACAAAGGGCAGGGACGTAATCAATGCGAGTTAATGACTCACACTTACTAGGAATTCCAAGTTCATGTGAACAGTTTCAGTTCACAATCCCAAGCATGAAAGTGGTTCAGCGGTTTACCCGGACCTCTCGGTCTAGGAAATACACGTTGATACTTTCATTGTAGCGCGTGCAGCCCAGGACATCTAAGGGCATCACAGACCTGTTATTGCTCAATCTCATTATTGCTAGACGCAATTTGTCCATTTAAGAAGCTAGTATCCTTATAATGGGACAAACCAACAGGTACGGCTCCACTTATATAAACACATTCAAACACAATAAACATTTTACTGCTACCATGAATGAAGGCTATATAAGCTTCAACACCATAATCCTGAAGATATCTATTTAATATATTTGAGTCTCGTTCGTTATCGGAATTAACCAGACAAATCACTCCACGAACTAAGAACGGCCATGCACCACCACCCATAGATTCGAGAAAGAGCTATCAATCTGTCTTACACACTTATGTTCGGACCTGGTAAGTTTTCCCGTGTTGAGTCAAATTAAGCCGCAGGCTCCACTCCTGGTGGTGCCCTTCCGTCAATTCCTTTAAGTTTCAGCTTTGCAACCATACTTCCCCCGGAGCCCAAAAGCTTTGGTTTCCCGGGAAGCGACTGAGAGAGCCATAAAAGTAGCTACACCCAATTGCTAGCTGGCATCGTTTATGGTTAGAACTAGGGCGGTATCTGATCGCCTTCGAACCTCTAACTTTCGTTCTTGATTAATGAAAACATCTTTGGCAAATGCTTTCGCTTAAGTTAGTCTTACGACGGTCCAAGAATTTCACCTCTCGCGTCGTAATACTAATGCCCCCAAACTGCTTCTATTAATCATTACCTCTTGATCTGAAAACCAATGAAAGCAGAACAGAGGTCTTATTTCATTATCCCATGCACAGAATATTCAGGCATTTGAAGCCTGCTTTAAGCACTCTAATTTGTTCAAAGTAATTGTACCGGCCCACAATAACACTCGTTTAAGAGCACTAATGCAGGTTTTTAAATAGGAGGAACATATGAAAAAATACAAGTATTTAAACATATATAAGAACTCCACCGGTAATACGCTTACATACATAAAGGTATAGTACTAACTACAATTGTATGTTGTACTACCCGTATGAAGCACAAGTTCAACTACGAACGTTTTAACCGCAACAACTTTAATATACGCTATTGGAGCTGGAATTACCGCGGCTGCTGGCACCAGACTTGCCCTCCAATTGGTCCTTGTTAAAGGATTTAAAGTGTACTCATTCCAATTACAGGGCCTCGGATATGAGTCCTGTATTGTTATTTTTCGTCACTACCTCCCCGAGCTGGGAGTGGGTAATTTACGCGCCTGCTGCCTTCCTTAGATGTGGTAGCCGTTTCTCAGGCTCCCTCTCCGGAATCGAACCCTGATTCCCCGTTACCCGTTGCAACCATGGTAGTCCTAGATACTACCATCAAAAGTTGATAGGGCAGACATTTGAAAGATCTGTCGTCGGTACAAGACCATACGATCTGCATGTTATCTAGAGTTCAACCAATATAACGATCTTGCGATCGCTTGGTTTTAGCCTAATAAAAGCACATGTCCCATAAGGTTCATGTTTTAATTGCATGTATTAGCTCTAGAATTACCACAGTTATCCAAGTAACTGTTAACGATCTAAGGAACCATAACTGATATAATGAGCCTTTTGCGGTTTCACTTTTAATGCGTGTGTACTTAGACATGCATGGCTTAATCTTTGAGACAAGCATATAACTACTGGCAGGATCAACCAGAATAATGTTTATATCTTTGATATATTTCATTTTCATATTGATATATAGAAAATAAATATTGCAAATATTTGTATAAATTAAAATATTAACGAATTTGGCCAATTATTATATGGCATTCAATATTCGTTCATTTATTAAAATTATAAATATATATATATATATATTTATAATATATCCCTCGGGTGCCCAACGCATACACCTCAGGGTATATTTTTTTCATGGCTTTTTCTTAAACCCTCGTTTGTGTTAGGGTATTTATATGAGCTGGCGGTCTTTTTATTTATATAAGCCTTCTTTAATATTTTTTTAATAAAATACAATATTATGCATATATTTAATTCTAAAATATCTTTATATTTTCACATACAACAATTTGTATATATTCACATATATATATTTGCTTAATTTTATAATAAAATTATCGCATATGTATTTTGATAATAAATTTAAAATTTATTTTCTTTGTATATAAAAGTCTAGTTTTATATGATATAAAACTAAGCACTTTTTAATTTTCATATATTTATATATTTTCATATATATAGTTTATTCATATTTATTTATACAATAATAATAATAATAATATTACTACTATTATTATATACGTATATGAAATTAAATTTAATTCCATATACTTACTAGGATATAATAAAAAGAAATTTTTATTTGCCTAGAACCAGAAATTAACGATAATAATTGGAAACTTGTCAAATTATAATTTATAATAAGACGTAGACGCTTCAACGATATTATCTAAGTATACAATATAGTGTATATATAATATATAATATAGTATGTTATATTATATAGATAGGCTTACACCACCTACCATATATACCTTTTTGACCACACTTTCGTCAAGCTGGGTATTTATTTGCCTTCTTTCCCTCACCTAAAAATACTCATCGGTATTTTAGTATATTCATATAATATAAATAATATACTATATTGGTAGGACGACACCACCTACCCTATATACCTTTTTGAACACACTTTCGTCAAGCTGGGTATTTATTTGCCTTTTTACCCTCACCTAAATATACTCATCGGTATATTTCAGTATATTTTAGTATATCCATATGAATATATATATCCATATCCATATGAAAATAATTTAATATTTCCATATTTATTATAATATAATAAATATTATTATATTATATATTATATGGTAGGCTATCCCCATCACCTACCATATATTTCATATACATATAAATATTTTCATATCCATATATATTTTTTTATATTCATATATTTTCATATATGTTATATGCATATGTATTCATAACCATATGCTTATATATTAATACTGGCGATCTTCTGTTTAATATAATATTATTTTAATATTATATTGGCAGGCCGAACACCACCTACCCTATATACCTTTTTGAACACACTTTCGTCAATCCGGTCATTTATTGTATGGGAAGTATGACTTTCCCACACATATTTGGATATCCATACGATTGCATATCCATATGAAAATATTTTTAATATTTTTAATATATTTTTAATATTTCCATATTTAATATAATATAATTAAATTATTATATTATATATTATATGGTAGGCTATCACCATCACCTACCATATATTTCATATACATATAAATATTTTCATATCCATATATATTTTTTTATATTCATATATTTTCATATATGTTATATGCATATGTATTCATAACCATATGCTTATATATTAATACTGGCGGTCTTCTGTTTAATATAATATTATTTTAATATTATATTGGTAGGCCGAACACCACCTACCCTATATACCTTTTTGAACACGGTTTCGTCAATCCGGTCATTTATTGTATGGGAAGTATGACTTTCCCACACATATTTGGATATCCATACGATTGCATATCCATATGAAAATATTTTTAATATTTTTAATATTCGTGAGTTTTTAAATAGGGACAGAAGGAATCTCTTGAATTGAATCATGCGCGTCACTAATAAGATGACGAGGCATTTGGCTACCTATGCGAAAGTAATTCAACTCCCGCCGTCTTAAGGTTTAAGACTTATAACAATATATGTTTAATATTTTTAATATCCGTGAGGTTTTAAATAGGGACAGTAGGAATCTCTTGAATTGAATCATGCGCGTCACTAATAAGATGACGAGGCATTTGGCTACCTATGCGAAAGTAATTCAACTCCCGCCGTCTTAAGGTTTAAGACTTATAACAATATATGTTTAATATTTTTAATATCCGTGAGGTTTTAAATAGGGACAGTAGGAATCTCTTGAATTGAATCATGCGCGTCACTAATAAGATGACGAGGCATTTGGCTACCTATGCGAAAGTAATTCAACTCCCGCCGTCTTAAGGTTTAAGACTTATAACAATATATGTTTAATATTTTTAATATCCGTGAGGTTTTAAATAGGGACAGAAGGAATCTCTTGAATTGAATCATGCGCGTCACTAATAAGATGACGAGGCATTTGGCTACCTATGCGAAAGTAATTCAACTCCCGCCGTCTTAAGGTTTAAGACTTATAACAATATATGTTTAATATTTTTAATATCCGTGAGGTTTTAAATAGGGACAGAAGGAATCTCTTGAATTGAATCATGCGCGTCACTAATAAGATGACGAGGCATTTGGCTACCTATGCGAAAGTAATTCAACTCCCGCCGTCTTAAGGTTTAAGACTTATAACAATATATGTTTAATATTTTTAATATCCGTGAGGTTTTAAATAGGGACAGAAGGAATCTCTTGAATTGAATCATGCGCGTCACTAATAAGATGACGAGGCATTTGGCTACCTATGCGAAAGTAATTCAACTCCCGCCGTCTTAAGGTTTAAGACTTATAACAATATATGTTTAATATTTTTAATATCCGTGAGGTTTTAAATAGGGACAGAAGGAATCTCTTGAATTGAATCATGCGCGTCACTAATAAGATGACGAGGCATTTGGCTACCTATGCGAAAGTAATTCAACTCCCGCCGTCTTAAGGTTTAAGACTTATAACAATATAATGTTTAATATTTTTAATATCCGTGAGGTTTTAAATAGGGACAGAAGGAATCTCTTGAATTGAATCATGCGCGTCACTAATAAGATGACGAGGCATTTGGCTACCTATGCGAAAGTAATTCAACTCCCGCCGTCTTAAGGTTTAAGACTTATAACAATATATGTTTAATATTTTTAATATCCGTGAGGTTTTAAATAGGGACAGAAGGAATCTCTTGAATTGAATCATGCGCGTCACTAATAAGATGACGAGGCATTTGGCTACCTATGCGAAAGTAATTCAACTCCCGCCGTCTTAAGGTTTAAGACTTATAACAATATATGTTTAATATTTTTAATATCCGTGAGGTTTTAAATAGGGACAGAAGGAATCTCTTGAATTGAATCATGCGCGTCACTAATAAGATGACGAGGCATTTGGCTACCTATGCGAAAGTAATTCAACTCCCGCCGTCTTAAGGTTTAAGACTTATAACAATATAAATGAAAAATATTATTTTCATTTTTCACGTCACTAATAAGATGACGAGGCATTTGGCTACCTAAACGAAAGTAATTCATCTTCCGCCGTTATAAGGTTTAAGACTTATAACAATATAAATGAAAAATATTATTTTCATTTTTCACGTCACTAATAAGATGACGAGGCATTTGGCTACCTAAACGAAAGTAATTCAACTCCCGCCGTCTTAAGGTTTAAGACTTATAACAATATAAATGAAAAATATTATTTTCATTTTTCACGTCACTAATAAGATGACGAAACAGTTAGTAGGCCACAATTAGTAGGGAAACGTGGACAACCCGTGATAAATCCTTATATGCTTTCTTAGATATAGCATATAAAGATTTTTTATACTAAATATACATATTTACACATGCATATTTACATTTTTTTTATATTTCGAATCATCAAGCAAAGGATAAGCTTCAGTGGATCGCAGTATGGCAGCTGCTCAACCACTTACAACACCTTGCCCGTTACAAAAGTCGTTTACAATTGATTCTAGGCTTTGTCATTGTATTAAATAATGTTTTCATATGTAACTAGCATGGCATCAGGTGATCAAAGATCCTCCCAATTTACTATGTTACAAATTACATTGGCATCACATCCATTGTCGTTTAAAATATAAATAATAAACTTTAAATGGTTTAGAAGCCATACAATGCAAATTGCCCCTTATTTATCATTGCAGTCCAGCACGGATACGACCTTAGAGGCGTTCAGGCATAATCCAACGGACGTAGCGTCATACCACTGTTCGCTCGAACAAGTATTGTGCCATTGGTCCGTACCTGCGGTTCCTCTCGTACTACGCAGGAATGCTGTCGCAACAACGTTTTGTCATTAGTAGGGTAAAACTAACCTGTCTCACGACGGTCTAAACCCAGCTCACGTTCCCTTGCATGGGTGAACAATCCAACGCTTGGTGAATTTTGCTTCACAATGATAGGAAGAGCCGACATCGAAGGATCAAAAAGCGACGTCGCTATGAACGCTTGGCCGCCACAAGCCAGTTATCCCTATGGTAACTTTTCTGACACCTCTTGTTAAAAACTCTTTAAACCAAAAGGATCGATAGGCCGAGCTTTTGCTGTCCCTGTGTGTACTGAACACCGAGATCAAGTCAGCATTTGCCCTTTTGCTCTATGTGTGGTTTCTGTCCGCACTGAGCTGGCCTTGGGACACCTCCGTTATTATTTGAGAGATGTACCGCCCCAGTCAAACTCCCTACCTGGCAATGTCCTTGAATTGGATCATACCTGAGTAATTGGAGTTATACCAAATTTTCAAATCGATAATACATGAATGCATCTCTCATTAAAGAATTTGTTTGCGATTATATAACAAACTCGTGATACTTTGATCAAGAAGCTTGCATCAAAACCCAATACCATAAGATATAATAAATATATCCGTATAATGGCTAGGAAATGATACACGTTCCATTTAATCAAGTAAGTAAGGAAACAATAAGAGTAGTGGTATTTCATTGTCGATACCAAACCGAAGTCTAATATCTCCCACTTATTCTACACCTCTTATGTCTCCTTACACTGCCAGATTAGAGTCAAGCTCAAAAGGGTCTTCTTTCCCCGCTAATTATTCCAAGCCCGTTCCCTTGGCTGTGGTTTCGCTAGATAGTAGATAGGGACAGAAGGAATCTCGTTAATCCATTCATGCGCGTCACTAATTAGATGACGAGGCATTTGGCTACCTTAAGAGAGTCATAGTTACTCCCGCCGTTGACCCGCGCTTACTTGAATTTCTTCACTTTGACATTCAGAGCACTGGGCAGAAATCACATTGTGTCAACACCCGCTAGGGCCATCACAATGCTTTGTTTTAATTAGACAGTCGGATTCCCCAAGTCCGTGCCAGTTCTGAATTGATTGTTAATTGATAATCGTTATAATTAATAAGAACTAATTGGTTTGACCCAACTAGTATTCTTAAAAATTTTAGCAAGAAAGTTCCACAATTGGATACGTAACTAAACTATCCGGGGAACAAGTTACAACCATAAATGATTATAACTCTATTTACCCAGAACGAGCACATAAACCATATTATTGTTTCCCAATCAAGCCCGACTATCTCAATCTTCAGAGCCAATCCTTATCCCGAAGTTACGGATCTAATTTGCCGACTTCCCTTACCTACATTATTCTATCGACTAGAGACTCTTCACCTTGGAGACCAGCTGCGGATATTGGTACGGCCTGTTGAGAAGTTTGCGTATCCCCACCATAAATTTTCAAGGTCCGAGGAGAAAATATCGACACAACAGTATATGTCATGCTCTTCTAGCCCATCTACCATATCTCTCTGCGAAAGACTTCCATGGTAGTACGACTATAAAACAGAAAAGAAAACTCTTCCGATATCTCTCGACGGCTTCTTTATGGTCGTTCCTGTTGCCAGGATGAGCACGAGGCCCATATTTAATAACAAACGGATACTCAACAGGTTACGGAATTGGAACCGTATTCCCTTTCGTTCAAAATTATTCAAGTATATAATTTTCACAATAATTGTAATATTTATTTTTACTTGAAAATTTTCGGCTTTCGCCTTGAACTTAGGACCGACTAACTCGTGATCAACCACTGTTCACACGAAACCCTTCTCCACTTCAGTCCTCCAAGGTCTCATTCGATTATTTGCTACTACCACCAAGATCTGTACCAATAGCAGCTCCATGCAGGCTTACGCCAAACACTTCTACGCATACCATTGTACCTTCCTACTCACTAAAGTTTCAAAATTTATATTACAAGTAATATAAATCATCTACTTTAGCGGTAATGTATAGGTATACAACTTAAGCGCCATCCATTTTAAGGGCTAGTTGCTTCGGCAGGTGAGTTGTTACACACTCCTTAGCGGATTTCGACTTCCATGATCACCGTCCTGCTGTTTTAAGCAACCAACGCCTTTCATGGTTTCTGCATGAGTTGTTAATTTGGGCACCGTAACATTACGTTTGGTTCATCCCACAGCGCCAGTTCTGCTTACCAAAAGTGGCCCACTGGGCACATTATATCATAACCTTAAACTTCATATCAAGAAAGTTAAGGTTCTTACCCATTTAAAGTTTGAGAATAGGTTAAGATCGTTTCGACCCTAAGGCCTCTAATCATTCGCTTTACCAGATAAGATTATTTTATATAACATTAAAATGCACCAGCTATCCTGAGGGAAACTTCGGAAGGAACCAGCTACTAGATGGTTCGATTGGTCTTTCGCCCCTATACTCAATTCTGACAATCGATTTGCACGTCAGAACTGTTTCGGTCTTCCATCAGGGTTTCCCCTGACTTCAACCTGATCAAGTATAGTTCACCATCTTTCGGGTCACAGCATATCTGCTCAAGGTACGTTCCAGTTAGAGGCATAAATAATATAAATATTATTATACATAACTATATAGAACGCCCCGGGATTGTGTTAATTAACTATAAAATAGTTAAAAAACTAATCCCATTAATAGTCAAGTTAATTACGCTATTAGGTTTATATCCCAATAACTTGCACATATGTTAGACTCCTTGGTCCGTGTTTCAAGACGGGTCCCGAAGGTATCCTGAATCTTTCGCATTGTTAATCATACAAGTGCATATAATAAACACAAAAATCAATGATAATTATGCCATTATATAATTCCGAAAAATTAACGCACTGTATTCTTATTAATCTATCAACACTTTATCAAATTAATGACATTTATCCTATGTTAAAATGCAAGCATAATAATTTGAATAAACTATAAGTCATATTTTATGATAAATTATATATGTTAATAGATTACAATGTCCTTATATGGAAAAAATGCACACTATTTCTATAATATTATTTAAATATTATAACTTTAATGATGAATTTTCCATAATGGATATTCAGGTTCATCGGGCTTAACCTCTAAGCAGTTTCACGTACTATTTAACTCTCTATTCAGAGTTCTTTTCAACTTTCCCTCACGGTACTTGTTTACTATCGGTCTCATGGTTATATTTAGTTTTAGATGGAGTTTACCACCCACTTAGTGCTGCACTATCAAGCAACACGACTCTTTGGAAACATCATCTAGTAATCATTAACGTTATACGGGCCTGGCACCCTCTATGGGTAAATGGCCTCATTTAAGAAGGACTTAAATCGTTAATTTCTCATACTAGAATATTGACGCTCCATACACTGCATCTCACATTTGCCATATAGACAAAGTGACTTAGTGCTGAACTGATTTCTTTTCGCTCGCCGCTACTAAGAAAATCCTTGTTAGTTTCTTTTCCTCCCCTAATTAATATGCTTAAATTCAGGGGGTAGTCCCATATGAGTTGAGGTTGTATAAAGCAATATATATATATATATATATAAACAATATATCTCTATGAAGAACAATATATTTGATATATTTTCAATTTTCGCATCTTTAAATAAGAGACAATTCTAGTTAAAAAAATTTATTTTTTTTTTATGCTAGACATTTCTCAGTATTATTTGAATTGAAAAAAGAAAGAATTGTATATCTTCATTTTTTCTTTTATAAATATTTGAGATAATTGCTTTTATATTTAATATTATGAATATATAAATATATCCAATAATATACCATATGCATATCATTATAAAAATATATAATAATAAGCAACTTTATTAGCATAGTCTTACAACCCTCAACCATATGTAGTCCAAGCAGCACTATAAAATTAATTAAAGTACATAACAGCATGGACTGCGATATGCGTTCAAAATGTCGATGTTCATGTGTCCTGCAGTTCACACGATGACGCACAGTTTGCTGCGTTCTTCATCGACCCATGAGCCGAGTGATCCACCGCTTAGAGTTTTATAAATATATATAAATATACAATTCGTCAATTATGTTTTTATTGAAAGAAATTAAAAATACACCATTTAACTGGCATATATCAATTCCTTCAATAAAGTTATTTTTATACCTAAAATAATTGTTGCGAAATGTCTTAGTTTTATATAATCAATATAAATAAAATTTATATTGTTTTAATATTATATAAAGCATTAACCTGTATATCAGGTACAACAATGTATATTTTAGGTGTTGCATTTATCAATGTATGCGCATAATTTAATATGAACAATACATCACGCAACGCATGTATATAATTAAATATATACACGCAATTTATATTGAAGACAACAAATGGTCTATATATTCAATATAATATATATGTCTTTTATTTTTGGGTAATTTTTATTTATATATATTTATATATAATAAATATTTTAATAACGGATAAGATTCATTCAATAATGATCCTTCCGCAGGTTCACCTACGGAAACCTTGTTACGACTTTTACTTCCTCTAAATAATCAAGTTCGGTCAACTTCTGCGAAACAACCGTAACACACAAGGCGTCACAGTGATCACGTCCGGAGACCTCACTAAATAATTCAATCGGTAGTAGCGACGGGCGGTGTGCACAAAGGGCAGGGACGTAATCAATGCGAGTTAATGACTCACACTTACTAGGAATTCCAAGTTCATGTGAACAGTTTCAGTTCACAATCCCAAGCATGAAAGTGGTTCAGCGGTTTACCCGGACCTCTCGGTCTAGGAAATACACGTTGATACTTTCATTGTAGCGCGCGTGCAGCCCAGGACATCTAAGGGCATCACAGACCTGTTATTGCTCAATCTCATTATTGCTAGACGCAATTTGTCCATTTAAGAAGCTAGTATCCTTATAATGGGACAAACCAACAGGTACGGCTCCACTTATATAAACACATTCAAACACAATAAACATTTTACTGCTACCATGAATGAAGGCTATATAAGCTTCAACACCATAATCCTGAAGATATCTATTTAATATATTTGAGTCTCGTTCGTTATCGGAATTAACCAGACAAATCACTCCACGAACTAAGAACGGCCATGCACCACCACCCATAGATTCGAGAAAGAGCTATCAATCTGTCTTACACACTTATGTTCGGACCTGGTAAGTTTTCCCGTGTTGAGTCAAATTAAGCCGCAGGCTCCACTCCTGGTGGTGCCCTTCCGTCAATTCCTTTAAGTTTCAGCTTTGCAACCATACTTCCCCCGGAGCCCAAAAGCTTTGGTTTCCCGGGAAGCGACTGAGAGAGCCATAAAAGTAGCTACACCCAATTGCTAGCTGGCATCGTTTATGGTTAGAACTAGGGCGGTATCTGATCGCCTTCGAACCTCTAACTTTCGTTCTTGATTAATGAAAACATCTTTGGCAAATGCTTTCGCTTAAGTTAGTCTTACGACGGTCCAAGAATTTCACCTCTCGCGTCGTAATACTAATGCCCCCAAACTGCTTCTATTAATCATTACCTCTTGATCTGAAAACCAATGAAAGCAGAACAGAGGTCTTATTTCATTATCCCATGCACAGAATATTCAGGCATTTGAAGCCTGCTTTAAGCACTCTAATTTGTTCAAAGTAATTGTACCGGCCCACAATAACACTCGTTTAAGAGCACTAATGCAGGTTTTTAAATAGGAGGAACATATGAAAAAATACAAGTATTTAAACATATATAAGAACTCCACCGGTAATACGCTTACATACATAAAGGTATAGTACTAACTACAATTGTATGTTGTACTACCCGTATGAAGCACAAGTTCAACTACGAACGTTTTAACCGCAACAACTTTAATATACGCTATTGGAGCTGGAATTACCGCGGCTGCTGGCACCAGACTTGCCCTCCAATTGGTCCTTGTTAAAGGATTTAAAGTGTACTCATTCCAATTACAGGGCCTCGGATATGAGTCCTGTATTGTTATTTTTCGTCACTACCTCCCCGAGCTGGGAGTGGGTAATTTACGCGCCTGCTGCCTTCCTTAGATGTGGTAGCCGTTTCTCAGGCTCCCTCTCCGGAATCGAACCCTGATTCCCCGTTACCCGTTGCAACCATGGTAGTCCTAGATACTACCATCAAAAGTTGATAGGGCAGACATTTGAAAGATCTGTCGTCGGTACAAGACCATACGATCTGCATGTTATCTAGAGTTCAACCAATATAACGATCTTGCGATCGCTTGGTTTTAGCCTAATAAAAGCACATGTCCCATAAGGTTCATGTTTTAATTGCATGTATTAGCTCTAGAATTACCACAGTTATCCAAGTAACTGTTAACGATCTAAGGAACCATAACTGATATAATGAGCCTTTTGCGGTTTCACTTTTAATGCGTGTGTACTTAGACATGCATGGCTTAATCTTTGAGACAAGCATATAACTACTGGCAGGATCAACCAGAATAATGTTTATATCTTTGATATATTTCATTTTCATATTGATATATAGAAAATAAATATTGCAAATATTTGTATAAATTAAAATATTAACGAATTTGGCCAATTATTATATGGCATTCAATATTCGTTCATTTATTAAATATAAATATATATATATATATATTTATAATATATCCCTCGGGTGCCCAACGCATACACCTCAGGGTATATTTTTTTCATGGCTTTTTCTTAAACCCTCGTTTGTGTTAGGGTATTTATATGAGCTGGCGGTCTTTTTATTTATATAAGCCTTCTTTAATATTTTTTTTAATAAAATACAATATTATGCATATATTTAATTCTAAAATATCTTTATATTTTCACATACAACAATTTGTATATATTCACATATATATATTTGCTTAATTTTATAATAAAATTATCGCATATGTATTTTGATAATAAATTTAAAATTTATTTTCTTTGTATATAAAAGTCTAGTTTTATATGATATAAAACTAAGCACTTTTTAATTTTCATATATTTATATATTTTCATATATATAGTTTATTCATATTTATTTATACAATAATAATAATAATAATATTACTACTATTATTATATACGTATATGAAATTAAATTTAATTCCATATACTTACTAGGATATAATAAAAAGAAATTTTTATTTGCCTAGAACCAGAAATTAACGATAATAATTGGAAACTTGTCAAATTATAATTTATAATAAGACGTAGACGCTTCAACGATATTATCTAAGTATACAATATAGTGTATATATAATATATAATATAGTATGTTATATTATATAGATAGGCTTACACCACCTACCATATATACCTTTTTGACCACACTTTCGTCAAGCTGGGTATTTATTTGCCTTCTTTCCCTCACCTAAAAATACTCATCGGTATTTTAGTATATTCATATAATATAAATAATATACTATATTGGTAGGACGACACCACCTACCCTATATACCTTTTTGAACACACTTTCGTCAAGCTGGGTATTTATTTGCCTTTTTACCCTCACCTAAATATACTCATCGGTATATTTCAGTATATTTTAGTATATCCATATGAATATATATATCCATATCCATATGAAAATAATTTAATATTTCCATATTTATTATAATATAATAAATATTATTATATTATATATTATATGGTAGGCTATCCCCATCACCTACCATATATTTCATATACATATAAATATTTTCATATCCATATATATTTTTTTATATTCATATATTTTCATATATGTTATATGCATATGTATTCATAACCATATGCTTATATATTAATACTGGCGATCTTCTGTTTAATATAATATTATTTTAATATTATATTGGCAGGCCGAACACCACCTACCCTATATACCTTTTTGAACACACTTTCGTCAATCCGGTCATTTATTGTATGGGAAGTATGACTTTCCCACACATATTTGGATATCCATACGATTGCATATCCATATGAAAATATTTTTAATATTTTTAATATATTTTTAATATTTCCATATTTAATATAATATAATTAAATTATTATATTATATATTATATGGTAGGCTATCACCATCACCTACCATATATTTCATATACATATAAATATTTTCATATCCATATATATTTTTTTATATTCATATATTTTCATATATGTTATATGCATATGTATTCATAACCATATGCTTATATATTAATACTGGCGGTCTTCTGTTTAATATAATATTATTTTAATATTATATTGGTAGGCCGAACACCACCTACCCTATATACCTTTTTGAACACGGTTTCGTCAATCCGGTCATTTATTGTATGGGAAGTATGACTTTCCCACACATATTTGGATATCCATACGATTGCATATCCATATGAAAATATTTTTAATATTTTTAATATATTTTTAATATTTCCATATTTAATATAATATAATTAAATTATTATATTATATATTATATGGTAGGCTATCACCATCACCTACCATATATTTCATATACATATAAATATTTTCATATCCATATATATTTTTTTATATTCATATATTTTCATATATGTTATATGCATATGTATTCATAACCATATGCTTATATATTAATACTGGCGGTCTTCTGTTTAATATAATATTATTTTAATATTATATTGGTAGGCCGAACACCACCTACCCTATATACCTTTTTGAACACGGTTTCGTCAATCCGGTCATTTATTGTATGGGAAGTATGACTTTCCCACACATATTTGGATATCCATACGATTGCATATCCATATGAAAATATTTTTAATATTTTTAATATATTTTTAATATTTCCATATTTAATATAATATAATTAAATTATTATATTATATATTATATGGTAGGCTATCACCATCACCTACCATATATTTCATATACATATAAATATTTTCATATCCATATATATTTTTTTATATTCATATATTTTCATATATGTTATATGCATATGTATTCATAACCATATGCTTATATATTAATACTGGCGGTCTTCTGTTTAATATAATATTATTTTAATATTATATTGGCAGGCTGAACACCACCTACCCTATATACCTTTTTGAACACGGTTTCGTCAATCCGGTCATTTATTGTATGGGAAGTATGACTTTCCCACACATATTTGGATATCCATACGATTGCATATCCATATGAAAATATTTTTAATATTTTTAATATATTTTTAATATTTCCATATTTAATATAATATAATTAAATTATTATATTATATATTATATGGTAGGCTATCCTCATCACCTACCATATATTTCATATACATATAAATATTTTCATATCCATATATATTTTTTTATATTCATATATTTTCATATATGTTATATGCATATGTATTCATAACCATATGCTTATATATTAATACTGGCGGTCTTCTGTTTAATATAATATTATTTTAATATTATATTGGCAGGCTGAACACCACCTACCCTATATACCTTTTTGAACACGGTTTCGTCAATCCGGTCATTTATTGTATGGGAAGTATGACTTTCCCACACATATTTGGATATCCATACGATTGCATATCCATATGAAAATATTTTTAATATTTTTAATATATTTTTAATATTTCCATATTTAATATAATATAATTAAATTATTATATTATATATTATATGGTAGGCTATCACCATCACCTACCATATATTTCATATACATATAAATATTTTCATATCCATATATATTTTTTTTATATTCATATATTTTCATATATGTTATATGCATATGTATTCATAACCATATGCTTATATATTAATACTGGCGGTCTTCTGTTTAATATAATATTATTTTAATATTATATTGGCAGGCTGAACACCACCTACCCTATATACCTTTTTGAACACGGTTTCGTCAATCCGGTCATTTATCGTATAGGAAGTACGACTTTCCCACACATATTTGGATATCCATACGATTGCATATCCATATGAAAATATTTTTAATATTTTTAATATTCGTGAGTTTTTAAATAGGGACAGAAGGAATCTCTTGAATTGAATCATGCGCGTCACTAATAAGATGACGAGGCATTTGGCTACCTATGCGAAAGTAATTCAACTCCCGCCGTCTTAAGGTTTAAGACTTATAACAATATATGTTTAATATTTTTAATATCCGTGAGGTTTTAAATAGGGACAGTAGGAATCTCTTGAATTGAATCATGCGCGTCACTAATAAGATGACGAGGCATTTGGCTACCTATGCGAAAGTAATTCAACTCCCGCCGTCTTAAGGTTTAAGACTTATAACAATATATGTTTAATATTTTTAATATCCGTGAGGTTTTAAATAGGGACAGTAGGAATCTCTTGAATTGAATCATGCGCGTCACTAATAAGATGACGAGGCATTTGGCTACCTATGCGAAAGTAATTCAACTCCCGCCGTCTTAAGGTTTAAGACTTATAACAATATATGTTTAATATTTTTAATATCCGTGAGGTTTTAAATAGGGACAGAAGGAATCTCTTGAATTGAATCATGCGCGTCACTAATAAGATGACGAGGCATTTGGCTACCTATGCGAAAGTAATTCAACTCCCGCCGTCTTAAGGTTTAAGACTTATAACAATATATGTTTAATATTTTTAATATCCGTGAGGTTTTAAATAGGGACAGAAGGAATCTCTTGAATTGAATCATGCGCGTCACTAATAAGATGACGAGGCATTTGGCTACCTATGCGAAAGTAATTCAACTCCCGCCGTCTTAAGGTTTAAGACTTATAACAATATATGTTTAATATTTTTAATATCCGTGAGGTTTTAAATAGGGACAGAAGGAATCTCTTGAATTGAATCATGCGCGTCACTAATAAGATGACGAGGCATTTGGCTACCTATGCGAAAGTAATTCAACTCCCGCCGTCTTAAGGTTTAAGACTTATAACAATATATGTTTAATATTTTTAATATCCGTGAGGTTTTAAATAGGGACAGAAGGAATCTCTTGAATTGAATCATGCGCGTCACTAATAAGATGACGAGGCATTTGGCTACCTATGCGAAAGTAATTCAACTCCCGCCGTCTTAAAGTTTAAGACTTATAACAATATAAATGTTAAATATTTTTTATATCGTGTTTTAATGGGTTTTATTTCATCGCGTCACTAATAAGATGACGAGGCATTTGGCTACCTATGCAAAAGTAATTCAACTCCCGCCGTCTTAAGGTTTAAGACTTATAACAATATATGTTTAATATTTTTAATATCCGTGAGGTTTTAAATAGGGACAGAAGGAACCTCTTGAATTGAATCATGCGCGTCACTAATAAGATGACGAGGCATTTGGCTACCTATGCGAAAGTAATTCAACTCCCGCCGTCTTAAGGTTTAAGACTTATAACAATATATGTTTAATATTTTTAATATCCGTGAGGTTTTAAATAGGGACAGTAGGAATCTCTTGAATTGAATCATGCGCGTCACTAATAAGATGACGAGGCATTTGGCTACCTATGCGAAAGTAATTCAACTCCCGCCGTCTTAAGGTTTAAGACTTATAACAATATATGTTTAATATTTTTAATATCCGTGAGGTTTTAAATAGGGACAGAAGGAATCTCTTGAATTGAATCATGCGCGTCACTAATAAGATGACGAGGCATTTGGCTACCTATGCGAAAGTAATTCAACTCCCGCCGTCTTAAAGTTTAAGACTTATAACAATATAAATGAAAAATATTATTTTCATTTTTCACGTCACTAATAAGATGACGAGGCATTTGGCTACCTATGCGAAAGTAATTCAACTCCCGCCGTCTTAAGGTTTAAGACTTATAACAATATAAATGAAAAATATTATTTTCATTTTTCACGTCACTAATAAGATGACGAGGCATTTGGCTACCTATGCGAAAGTAATTCAACTCCCGCCGTCTTAAGGTTTAAGACTTATAACAATATAAATGAAAAATATTATTTTCATTTTTCACGTCACTAATAAGATGACGAAACAGTTAGTAGGCCACAATTAGTAGGGAAACGTGGACAACCCGTGATAAATCCTTATATGCTTTCTTAGATATAGCATATAAAGATTTTTTATACTAAATATACATATTTACACATGCATATTTACATTTTTTTTTATATTTCGAATCATCAAGCAAAGGATAAGCTTCAGTGGATCGCAGTATGGCAGCTGCTCAACCACTTACAACACCTTGCCCGTTACAAAAGTCGTTTACAATTGATTCTAGGCTTTGTCATTGTATTAAATAATGTTTTCATATGTAACTAGCATGGCATCAGGTGATCAAAGATCCTCCCAATTTACTATGTTACAAATTACATTGGCATCACATCCATTGTCGTTTAAAATATAAATAATAAACTTTAAATGGTTTAGAAGCCATACAATGCAAATTGCCCCTTATTTATCATTGCAGTCCAGCACGGATACGACCTTAGAGGCGTTCAGGCATAATCCAACGGACGTAGCGTCATACCACTGTTCGCTCGAACAAGTATTGTGCCATTGGTCCGTACCTGCGGTTCCTCTCGTACTACGCAGGAATGCTGTCGCAACAACGTTTTGTCATTAGTAGGGTAAAACTAACCTGTCTCACGACGGTCTAAACCCAGCTCACGTTCCCTTGCATGGGTGAACAATCCAACGCTTGGTGAATTTTGCTTCACAATGATAGGAAGAGCCGACATCGAAGGATCAAAAAGCGACGTCGCTATGAACGCTTGGCCGCCACAAGCCAGTTATCCCTATGGTAACTTTTCTGACACCTCTTGTTAAAAACTCTTTAAACCAAAAGGATCGATAGGCCGAGCTTTTGCTGTCCCTGTGTGTACTGAACACCGAGATCAAGTCAGCATTTGCCCTTTTGCTCTATGTGTGGTTTCTGTCCGCACTGAGCTGGCCTTGGGACACCTCCGTTATTATTTGAGAGATGTACCGCCCCAGTCAAACTCCCTACCTGGCAATGTCCTTGAATTGGATCATACCTGAGTAATTGGAGTTATACCAAATTTTCAAATCGATAATACATGAATGCATCTCTCATTAAAGAATTTGTTTGCGATTATATAACAAACTCGTGATACTTTGATCAAGAAGCTTGCATCAAAACCCAATACCATAAGATATAATAAATATATCCGTATAATGGCTAGGAAATGATACACGTTCCATTTAATCAAGTAAGTAAGGAAACAATAAGAGTAGTGGTATTTCATTGTCGATACCAAACCGAAGTCTAATATCTCCCACTTATTCTACACCTCTTATGTCTCCTTACACTGCCAGATTAGAGTCAAGCTCAAAAGGGTCTTCTTTCCCCGCTAATTATTCCAAGCCCGTTCCCTTGGCTGTGGTTTCGCTAGATAGTAGATAGGGACATGAGGGTGAGGGTCTCGGATCTCTCCGAACTTGTTTTACGTGGCGTGTTCCACACTGAAGGGATTACGACCACGGCACTCGAATATACCCACAAGAGGTATATAGTGCATGGGCACGGATGGTACGCCTGCCAGCGCCCCAGACTAGAAGCTATAGCTATGTACATAGCGACCAGCCTGGTACCTTTCAAGTATGTGCTTGCCGGGCAGCATACTCCCTCTGGATAAGAGGCGAAGTGTATCTATCACCTCTGCTGATCTATGGGTCACAGCACCCGAGTTGTGTAACGCAACTCCACGTCGAGTCCGAGGACTCTACCCGCGATATGGGTATCAACCACAGCCACCACGATACTCCCACAAGGGGGCCTACCTCAATGGTAGTGTCTTGGACACACTATCCAACCCGTGGCACCGAAGTTTGTGGGCACGGTGACCCACCCCTTTAGCTCCGACAAGCTCGGATGGGGGGCCCTGCCATGTTAGTCGCCTCCTACGACAAGCTATGGCGAACTGTGGCAGAATTCTTCGCCGCTAGCCACACGGCAACGAGAAGCGGGTCTAAAGACCCCTCCTCCTCCGGAACACCTCCTCAGCAAACTGCTCCAGCTTCCTCATCCTGTCGTCGCTCTCCAGAATCCTTCCAAACGTCCAGGTTCCGCCAACGTGCTGCAGACCGAGTCCATCGAGGTCTCGCAAGTCTGCATAGAGGGGGCAGACACATAAAATGTGCTCCCAATCCTCATTAGGATCGCCACATGAGCATGCGGCAGTGTCACTACGAGCTCGTCTATGCAGAAATGCGTTGAACGACCCATGCCCTGTCAGGAAAAAGCCAGCGCGCATCGTGAATCCAAAGTCTGGATTCTCGTATACGGACGAGACGTCCGGGATGAATTTGTTGGTCACCCGACCGGGCGAACCAGCGTCATCCCACCTGCTCTGCCAGTCCGACAGGAGGCATCCTTCGATGCGCGCGACTTTTTGCGCCCAGCTCAGACCTGAAATGTCTTCGCCGTAGAGCCAGTCGTTCCCCTCCAACGGGTATCCACGCTTCAACTTGTACTTGATTCCTATTTTCATAGCAACCAAGTCAAGAGGCGGGGCTCCAGCAAGCACCTGCAGTGCCAGGGTTGACACTGTTCGGCATACCGGAAGGCATCCTAAAAGGAGAAGCCTCTGGCAGGAGAGGAGTAGCCTCCTGGCTACAACTCGCCGCGTCGTAAAGACATACCACACCGAGGCACCAAATAGTGCACAGGGCACCATGAGTCCGGCATAAATGGTCCGCCTGGCCCGAGGACTGAATCCCCAGTCGACTCGCAGCACACGCGCCAATGCTCCCACGACTCCGGCCATTCGCTGACGCAGCGATGCGATATGCGCAGTGAAAAACAAACGCTCGCTGACCGTGATGCCAAGGTACCGGCAGCTGCGTACGTATGGGAGAAACGCTCCTGCGGCTCTCACACTCGGGGTACGCGCGAGGGCCCCCTTCAGCAGCATTATCACCGTCTTGCTGGTGGAAATGGTAACACCGATTTCCGTACCCCACGCTTCAACGATGGACATCAGTTGCGCTCCTTTGTCCTCCAGCACGGCTCGAGATTTGCCCTCGACGAGAAGCAGCAGGTCATCCGCATACGCGCTGAAAGCGCAGTATGGCTGGAGGCGCCGCAGCAGGACGTCCATCAGCAGATCCCAAATAAATGGGCCACTAATGGATCCCTGCGGGCAGCCTCTAGTTACTGGAACCGACACGGCTCCAGAACTGCTTCGGATCTCTGCGCTCCTGTCTGAGAAGAAGCTCTGCCACAAGCTCAACTCTCGGCATCCCAAGTCGGCGAGCCGGCGCAGCGCAGCACTCCATTCAACATTGTCGAACGCTCCTTTGAAGTCGACGAAGATTCCGAGCACGTATCTCGCCGGGCTGGCGGCGACACTGCTCATCACATGCCTCCAGGCATCTTCGACGCATCGTCCTTGGCGGAATCCGAACTGCCATCTGCATCCTTCCGGAAGAACTTCTCTCACACGATTGACCATGATGGCCTCGAGCACCTTGCCAAATACCGGCAACAGGCATATCCCACGGTACGACGAGGGTTCGCACCTGTCCTTATCGGGCCCCTTGAGCAGCGCCACTACACGTGGACGCTTCCACTCTCGGGGGAAGTAACCCGACTGGATACATCGGGAATATAGCGCCATCAGGTGCTGAGGTACGGCGCGCCACACTGCTTTGCAGATAGTGCCTGTGATGCCGTCCATGCCGGGAGAGCGTCTGCTCTTCAACCTGGCGACACAAGCATCAACCTCTACTTCCTCGAGGGCCGGTGGGACATCCTCCGCTCCGGCAATCGGTGCATCGGACTCCGCAACTGGGAAAAAGTTACGGAGGAGCACACGCGCACAGTCACCCCAATCGGTGACCAGCTCGCCATCAATGCGAAGGCACCCAATCTCCGTGCACTTTCTGCGTCCTCGGCAGATCTTGTAGACGCGCCCCCACGGATCGTGCGCGTTCTCTCCCACGAAGCGTCTCCAGCTCTCCTCCTTCGCCCTTAGGATGAGCTTTTTGCACTCGGCTGAGGCTTGCCTCAGCGCGACCACAAGAAGCTCAGTCGCATCATCGTCACCACGACGACGAGCGTTTTGAAGCCGGCGGCGAAGTCTCCTGACTTCGCGTCTCACCGTGTTCAGGCTGGCGGTCCACCAACCTGGCTTCCTTCTCCTAGGCGATCTCGGCGTCCTTCTTCCCAGCGCAAGGTCGCACACATCGTGCACCATGCTGCGCAGGGTCGAAACTTGCTGGTCCAACGGCGACTGTGAGAAGTCTTCCGGAATATCGGCTGCGCGTCTCACCATCTCCTGTTCGAACAATTGCCAACGAGCATTGGAGATGTTCCAGGACGGCACAGGAGCTAGGCTCTCAACTGTGCTTGGGGTAGTTGGTGTTGCCACAACTGTGATCATGTTATGATCACACAACTCCCACTCGTCCACTCTCCACTCGAATGTGGCCCACATCGATGCTGCATCGTTGGCAATTGTCACGTCGATATCACTACGCGCATAATAGGTATCGAACGTGAACACCGTGCTAGGCTGGTTGAGAACAACGGTCTCATTCTCCAGCATCCACTCAGACAGCAGCTCACCCCGTCTGAGGTTAGCGTTTCCCCCGGGGTTCCGAGGGAGTTTGCTAAACCACATGGGGGACACTGCGTTCGCGTCGAGTCCCAGGATTGCGGGGGTACTGTTGGCCTGCAACAGGACCGCATCCATGTACCTGAGGTACGGTTCTAGCTCGGCTTCGAACTGGCAGTACATGGAGCAAAGGAAGATTGAGCCAAAACTCCCTTTTACGCTCACGCATACGCCATAATCGGTGGTGAGGGGCTCCATCGGCATACAGATGACATCCTGGTGATCCACGAGGATGGCTGCCTTTCCTCTCCGGTCGGTGTATATCCTCATTCCATCGGGCAGCACATCCTTCGTCCCGCTGCCAATGTATGGCTCCTGCAGCAGTGCAAACATGCAACCGGACTCTCTCAGCCGGACCGCGAGCTCAATAGTCGCGGCTCGGCCTCGACCACAGTTTGCTTGGATGAAGCTAAACATTAGTGTCTAGCGTTCACCCTCGCAAGCACCGCCGCGTACACCGGACAGCTCGGGGACAGCATGCTGTGACCCGAAGGGTGTCCATAAAAACGGCAATTCCGGCAGTCCACCGGGTTCACACATCCACGTGCACTGTGGCCGGTCTGTCCACATTGCCTGCAAACGTTCTCCTTTTGCTTGCACTCTGCCACCTTGTGGTTGAAGCCAACACACCTGTGGCACGCGTAGGTCCGCACCTGTGCCCTGCATCGATAGGAGAACCACTTTACGTAGATCCTCCCACCTTCCAGCAGATCCAGCACCTTGGGCTCGCACTCTAGAGTCACATTTACTGTGGCTCCATCGGCAACTGTCCAGGGCTTCGTGTCCAGATGGACCGCCCTTCGGAACTCCGCCTCTGTGATGTGCTCCTTCAGGTTGTTGGCGAACAACTCCTCCATAAACTCCTCCGGTGCGATCTGCGTGGCGACATCCTGTACGATCAGCTTCGGAAGCTGAGCAGTGTTCGGCTTGACCTCGAGGCCAATCTCGCCGAACTTTCTGCTCGCAACAACCCGCTTGATCTCTCCTGACGAGGGGGTGCGAATAATGGCTCCGCCACGCGCAAGCCCTCTCACCTCGTGCAGGCGAACTCCTAGCGTAGGAGCAATCTCCCGGCGCACCTTTTCGGCAACCTCCTTGCCCGTCAGTTTCGGGTCCTTGCTGGACACCACGGCCGACCACGTATCGCGTGGTTTTCGCGGCGCAGGCACTGGGGCAGCAGAAGGCACTGGCAGGCTGGGATACGCAGATGCGTACCCAACGGGTGGCCGGTTGACCACAGCTACCGGTGCTGATGGCATCTGAGTAGACATCGTCGCTCGCAGTCTGTTGGTTTCCTCCAGCACTGCATTTCGCACCATAAGGGCCTGGACGATACCGTCATACTTATTGATGCATCGCATCAGCTCCATAGCCTGGAAGGAGTTCAGCACAGAGTCTGTCACCAGGCCAACGAACTCCTCCTTAATTTTGCCGACTTCCTCTAGGACGCCGTCGGCTTCGCCCTTCACGATCCTGTCCAGGCATCGTGTCGGGGCGGATGAACGCACCGGGACGGCAGCGGGGGTATCCACGACGACAGCGGCATCAGCTCCAGGGACATCGGCGGCACATCGGGTAGCGGCAGCAGGGGGTGTAGGGGCAACGAAAATGACGTCATCTGCGTCAGCGGCATCAGCAGCAGCGGTGGCGGCGGTAGTCACCGGCATCTCCAAAGAGGAGAGTGCCGTCTCCTCCAGCACACCCACTGGCTCCGGCTTGTCCTCCCCTGGCACGGCCAATAGCTTGGCCTGCGTTGGCGCCGAGATGGAGCTCGCCTTGGACTTGCGTCCGCGGCGGCGACCCCGTGCGGCGGTAGCGCTGCTTGCCCGGCTGCTTGCCCGACTGCTTGCGGAGAGCTCACTCTCCGACATCGCGCTCGAAATCATCGCGCCCTCAATGGCGCCTCCTGTTGCTGGTTTTTAGAAATGGGCCCCAGAAAATATGCAACAAAAATATATGGAACCCAAAAGTAGGCAGCACTTTTTGGGCCCCCAAAAATATGCTACAATATATTCTGCCCGAAGGTATGCTGCACAAGTTTGCCAAAAGCGCGCACAAAAGCACGCTCCTAAGCTCACCTGCACAAAGCACACCGAGCTTTGCTAAGCTTCAAAAGCTCGAAGCTCTAAGCTCGAAGCTCTTAGCTTTAAGCTCAGCGCAAGCACTCTCAAAGCTCTCTCTCAAGCTCTCTCTTAAATGCTTACGCTCTCGGTCTCGCTTCTTATCGCACTCACCAAGCTTTACAATGGAAAATTACCACCGCGTGCTCCACGTGTGGAAACGAAAAACCGAGTTTTTCACTAATAGTCTTTAGTTTTCCGCGACGAAAATTGCACCATTCGATTCGCGTAGTTAATACGCGAATTTTGACACTAAATTCAGCCACGTACGACACCGATTTACCGGAGAAAATATTTTCAAGAACGGAGCGACCGAAAAACACGTCTGCTCGCCTAAGTAGATAGGGACAGAAGGAATCTCGTTAATCCATTCATGCGCGTCACTAATTAGATGACGAGGCATTTGGCTACCTTAAGAGAGTCATAGTTACTCCCGCCGTTGACCCGCGCTTACTTGAATTTCTTCACTTTGACATTCAGAGCACTGGGCAGAAATCACATTGTGTCAACACCCGCTAGGGCCATCACAATGCTTTGTTTTAATTAGACAGTCGGATTCCCCAAGTCCGTGCCAGTTCTGAATTGATTGTTAATTGATAATCGTTATAATTAATAAGAACTAATTGGTTTGACCCAACTAGTATTCTTAAAAATTTTAGCAAGAAAGTTCCACAATTGGATACGTAACTAAACTATCCGGGGAACAAGTTACAACCATAAATGATTATAACTCTATTTACCCAGAACGAGCACATAAACCATATTATTGTTTCCCAATCAAGCCCGACTATCTCAATCTTCAGAGCCAATCCTTATCCCGAAGTTACGGATCTAATTTGCCGACTTCCCTTACCTACATTATTCTATCGACTAGAGACTCTTCACCTTGGAGACCAGCTGCGGATATTGGTACGGCCTGTTGAGAAGTTTGCGTATCCCCACCATAAATTTTCAAGGTCCGAGGAGAAAATATCGACACAACAGTATATGTCATGCTCTTCTAGCCCATCTACCATATCTCTCTGCGAAAGACTTCCATGGTAGTACGACTATAAAACAGAAAAGAAAACTCTTCCGATATCTCTCGACGGCTTCTTTATGGTCGTTCCTGTTGCCAGGATGAGCACGAGGCCCATATTTAATAACAAACGGATACTCAACAGGTTACGGAATTGGAACCGTATTCCCTTTCGTTCAAAATTATTCAAGTATATAATTTTCACAATAATTGTAATATTTATTTTTACTTGAAAATTTTCGGCTTTCGCCTTGAACTTAGGACCGACTAACTCGTGATCAACCACTGTTCACACGAAACCCTTCTCCACTTCAGTCCTCCAAGGTCTCATTCGATTATTTGCTACTACCACCAAGATCTGTACCAATAGCAGCTCCATGCAGGCTTACGCCAAACACTTCTACGCATACCATTGTACCTTCCTACTCACTAAAGTTTCAAAATTTATATTACAAGTAATATAAATCATCTACTTTAGCGGTAATGTATAGGTATACAACTTAAGCGCCATCCATTTTAAGGGCTAGTTGCTTCGGCAGGTGAGTTGTTACACACTCCTTAGCGGATTTCGACTTCCATGATCACCGTCCTGCTGTTTTAAGCAACCAACGCCTTTCATGGTTTCTGCATGAGTTGTTAATTTGGGCACCGTAACATTACGTTTGGTTCATCCCACAGCGCCAGTTCTGCTTACCAAAAGTGGCCCACTGGGCACATTATATCATAACCTTAAACTTCATATCAAGAAAGTTAAGGTTCTTACCCATTTAAAGTTTGAGAATAGGTTAAGATCGTTTCGACCCTAAGGCCTCTAATCATTCGCTTTACCAGATAAGATTATTTTATATAACATTAAAATGCACCAGCTATCCTGAGGGAAACTTCGGAAGGAACCAGCTACTAGATGGTTCGATTGGTCTTTCGCCCCTATACTCAATTCTGACAATCGATTTGCACGTCAGAACTGTTTCGGTCTTCCATCAGGGTTTCCCCTGACTTCAACCTGATCAAGTATAGTTCACCATCTTTCGGGTCACAGCATATCTGCTCAAGGTACGTTCCAGTTAGAGGCATAAATAATATAAATATTATTATACATAACTATATAGAACGCCCCGGGATTGTGTTAATTAACTATAAAATAGTTAAAAAACTAATCCCATTAATAGTCAAGTTAATTACGCTATTAGGTTTATATCCCAATAACTTGCACATATGTTAGACTCCTTGGTCCGTGTTTCAAGACGGGTCCCGAAGGTATCCTGAATCTTTCGCATTGTTAATCATACAAGTGCATATAATAAACACAAAAATCAATGATAATTATGCCATTATATAATTCCGAAAAATTAACGCACTGTATTCTTATTAATCTATCAACACTTTATCAAATTAATGACATTTATCCTATGTTAAAATGCAAGCATAATAATTTGAATAAACTATAAGTCATATTTTATGATAAATTATATATGTTAATAGATTACAATGTCCTTATATGGAAAAAATGCACACTATTTCTATAATATTATTTAAATATTATAACTTTAATGATGAATTTTCCATAATGGATATTCAGGTTCATCGGGCTTAACCTCTAAGCAGTTTCACGTACTATTTAACTCTCTATTCAGAGTTCTTTTCAACTTTCCCTCACGGTACTTGTTTACTATCGGTCTCATGGTTATATTTAGTTTTAGATGGAGTTTACCACCCACTTAGTGCTGCACTATCAAGCAACACGACTCTTTGGAAACATCATCTAGTAATCATTAACGTTATACGGGCCTGGCACCCTCTATGGGTAAATGGCCTCATTTAAGAAGGACTTAAATCGTTAATTTCTCATACTAGAATATTGACGCTCCATACACTGCATCTCACATTTGCCATATAGACAAAGTGACTTAGTGCTGAACTGATTTCTTTTCGCTCGCCGCTACTAAGAAAATCCTTGTTAGTTTCTTTTCCTCCCCTAATTAATATGCTTAAATTCAGGGGGTAGTCCCATATGAGTTGAGGTTGTATAAAGCAATATATATATATATATAAACAATATATCTCTATGAAGAACAATATATTTGATATATTTTCAATTTTCGCATCTTTAAATAAGAGACAATTCTAGTTAAAAAAAATTTATTTTTTTTTTATGCTAGACATTTCTCAGTATTATTTGAATTGAAAAAAGAAAGAATTGTATATCTTCATTTTTTCTTTTATAAATATTTGAGATAATTGCTTTTATATTTAATATTATGAATATATAAATATATCCAATAATATACCATATGCATATCATTATAAAAATATATAATAATAAGCAACTTTATTAGCATAGTCTTACAACCCTCAACCATATGTAGTCCAAGCAGCACTATAAAATTAATTAAAGTACATAACAGCATGGACTGCGATATGCGTTCAAAATGTCGATGTTCATGTGTCCTGCAGTTCACACGATGACGCACAGTTTGCTGCGTTCTTCATCGACCCATGAGCCGAGTGATCCACCGCTTAGAGTTTTATAAATATATATAAATATACAATTCGTCAATTATGTTTTTATTGAAAGAAATTAAAAATACACCATTTAACTGGCATATATCAATTCCTTCAATAAAGTTATTTTTATACCTAAAATAATTGTTGCGAAATGTCTTAGTTTTATATAATCAATATAAATATAATTTATATTGTTTTAATATTATATAAAGCATTAACCTGTATATCAGGTACAACAATGTATATTTTAGGTGTTGCATTTATCAATGTATGCGCATAATTTAATATGAACAATACATCACGCAACGCATGTATATAATT
>JAECXV010000150.1:40000-75772 GCA_018153235.1 Drosophila malerkotliana malerkotliana
GCCAATTATTATATGGCATTCAATATTCGTTCATTTATTAAAATATATATATATATATATATATATATTTATAATATATCCCTCAGGTGCCCAACGCATACACCTCAGGGTATATTTTTTTCATGGCTTTTTCTTAAACCCTCGTTTGTGTTAGGGTATTTATATGAGCTGGCGGTCTTTTTATTTATATAAGCCTTCTTTAATATTTTTTTTAATAAAATACAATATTATGCATATATTTAATTCTAAAATATCTTTATATTTTCACATACAACAATTTGTATATATTCACATATATATATTTGCTTAATTTTATAATAAAATTATCGCATATGTATTTTGATAATAAATTTAAAATTTATTTTCTTTGTATATAAAAGTCTAGTTTTATATGATATAAAACTAAGCACTTTTTAATTTTCATATATTTATATATTTTCATATATATAGTTTATTCATATTTATTTATACAATAATAATAATAATAATATTACTACTATTATTATATACGTATATGAAATTAAATTTAATTCCATATACTTACTAGGATATAATAAAAAGAAATTTTTATTTGCCTAGAACCAGAAATTAACGATAATAATTGGAAACTTGTCAAATTATAATTTATAATAAGACGTAGACGCTTCAACGATATTATCTAAGTATACAATATAGTGTATATATAATATATAATATAGTATGTTATATTATATAGATAGGCTTACACCACCTACCATATATACCTTTTTGACCACACTTTCGTCAAGCTGGGTATTTATTTGCCTTCTTTCCCTCACCTAAAAATACTCATCGGTATTTTAGTATATTCATATAATATAAATAATATACTATATTGGTAGGACGACACCACCTACCCTATATACCTTTTTGAACACACTTTCGTCAAGCTGGGTATTTATTTGCCTTTTTACCCTCACCTAAATATACTCATCGGTATATTTCAGTATATTTTAGTATATCCATATGAATATATATATATCCATATCCATATGAAAATAATTTAATATTTCCATATTTATTATAATATAATAAATATTATTATATTATATATTATATGGTAGGCTATCCCCATCACCTACCATATATTTCATATACATATAAATATTTTCATATCCATATATATTTTTTTATATTCATATATTTTCATATATGTTATATGCATATGTATTCATAACCATATGCTTATATATTAATACTGGCGATCTTCTGTTTAATATAATATTATTTTAATATTATATTGGCAGGCCGAACACCACCTACCCTATATACCTTTTTGAACACACTTTCGTCAATCCGGTCATTTATTGTATGGGAAGTATGACTTTCCCACACATATTTGGATATCCATACGATTGCATATCCATATGAAAATATTTTTAATATTTTTAATATATTTTTAATATTTCCATATTTAATATAATATAATTAAATTATTATATTATATATTATATGGTAGGCTATCACCATCACCTACCATATATTTCATATACATATAAATATTTTCATATCCATATATATTTTTTTATATTCATATATTTTCATATATGTTATATGCATATGTATTCATAACCATATGCTTATATATTAATACTGGCGGTCTTCTGTTTAATATAATATTATTTTAATATTATATTGGTAGGCCGAACACCACCTACCCTATATACCTTTTTGAACACGGTTTCGTCAATCCGGTCATTTATTGTATGGGAAGTATGACTTTCCCACACATATTTGGATATCCATACGATTGCATATCCATATGAAAATATTTTTAATATTTTTAATATATTTTTAATATTTCCATATTTAATATAATATAATTAAATTATTATATTATATATTATATGGTAGGCTATCACCATCACCTACCATATATTTCATATACATATAAATATTTTCATATCCATATATATTTTTTTATATTCATATATTTTCATATATGTTATATGCATATGTATTCATAACCATATGCTTATATATTAATACTGGCGGTCTTCTGTTTAATATAATATTATTTTAATATTATATTGGTAGGCCGAACACCACCTACCCTATATACCTTTTTGAACACGGTTTCGTCAATCCGGTCATTTATTGTATGGGAAGTATGACTTTCCCACACATATTTGGATATCCATACGATTGCATATCCATATGAAAATATTTTTAATATTTTTAATATATTTTTAATATTTCCATATTTAATATAATATAATTAAATTATTATATTATATATTATATGGTAGGCTATCACCATCACCTACCATATATTTCATATACATATAAATATTTTCATATCCATATATATTTTTTTATATTCATATATTTTCATATATGTTATATGCATATGTATTCATAACCATATGCTTATATATTAATACTGGCGGTCTTCTGTTTAATATAATATTATTTTAATATTATATTGGTAGGCCGAACACCACCTACCCTATATACCTTTTTGAACACGGTTTCGTCAATCCGGTCATTTATTGTATGGGAAGTATGACTTTCCCACACATATTTGGATATCCATACGATTGCATATCCATATGAAAATATTTTTAATATTTTTAATATATTTTTAATATTTCCATATTTAATATAATATAATTAAATTATTATATTATATATTATATGGTAGGCTATCACCATCACCTACCATATATTTCATATACATATAAATATTTTCATATTCATATATATTTTTTTTATATATTCATATATTTTCATATATGTTATATGCATATGTATTCATAACCATATGCTTATATATTAATACTGGCGGTCTTCTGTTTAATATAATATTATTTTAATATTATATTGGTAGGCCGAACACCACCTACCCTATATACCTTTTTGAACACGGTTTCGTCAATCCGGTCATTTATTGTATGGGAAGTATGACTTTCCCACACATATTTGGATATCCATACGATTGCATATCCATATGAAAATATTTTTAATATTTTTAATATGTGAGTTTTTAATATTTCCATATTTAATATAATATAATTAAATTATTATATTATATATATTATATGGTAGGTACATCATCACCTATATATTATATTAAATTTTATATATTTTTTATATATATCCGTGAGGTTTTAAATAGGGACAGAAGGATATCTCTTGAATTGAATCATGCGCGTCTACTTTTAATAAGATGATTTTAAGGCATTTGGCTACCTATCGAAAGTAATTTCAACTCCCGCCGTCTTAAGGTTTAAGACTTTATAACAATATATGTTTAATATTTTTAATATCCGTGAGGTTTTAAATAGGGACAGAAGGAATCTCTTGAATTGAATCATGCGCGTCACTAATAAGATGACGAGGCATTTGGCTACCTATGCGAAAGTAATTCAACTCCCGCCGTCTTAAGGTTTAAGACTTATAACAATATATGTTTAATATTTTTAATATCCGTGAGGTTTTAAATAGGGACAGAAGGAATCTCTTGAATTGAATCATGCGCGTCACTAATAAGATGACGAGGCATTTGGCTACCTATGCGAAAGTAATTCAACTCCCGCCGTCTTAAGGTTTAAGACTTATAACAATATATGTTTAATATTTTTAATATCCGTGAGGTTTTAAATAGGGACAGAAGGAATCTCTTGAATTGAATCATGCGCGTCACTAATAAGATGACGAGGCATTTGGCTACCTATGCGAAAGTAATTCAACTCCCGCCGTCTTAAGGTTTAAGACTTATAACAATATATGTTTAATATTTTTAATATCCGTGAGGTTTTAAATAGGGACAGAAGGAATCTCTTGAATTGAATCATGCGCGTCACTAATAAGATGACGAGGCATTTGGCTACCTATGCGAAAGTAATTCAACTCCCGCCGTCTTAAGGTTTAAGACTTATAACAATATAATGTTTAATATTTTTAATATCCGTGAGGTTTTAAATAGGGACAGAAGGAATCTCTTGAATTGAATCATGCGCGTCACTAATAAGATGACGAGGCATTTGGCTACCTATGCGAAAGTAATTCAACTCCCGCCGTCTTAAGGTTTAAGACTTATAACAATATATGTTTAATATTTTTTAATATCCGTGAGGTTTTAAATAGGGACAGAAGGAATCTCTTGAATTGAATCATGCGCGTCACTAATAAGATGACGAGGCATTTGGCTACCTATGCGAAAGTAATTCAACTCCCGCCGTCTTAAGGTTTAAGACTTATAACAATATAAATGAAAAATATTATTTTCATTTTTCACGTCACTAATAAGATGACGAGGCATTTGGCTACCTAAACGAAAGTAATTCAACTCCCGCCGTCTTAAGGTTTAAGACTTATAACAATATAAATGAAAAATATTATTTTCATTTTTCACGTCACTAATAAGATGACGAGGCATTTGGCTACCTAAACGAAAGTAATTCAACTCCCGCCGTCTTAAGGTTTAAGACTTATAACAATATAAATGAAAAATATTATTTTCATTTTTCACGTCACTAATAAGATGACGAAACAGTTAGTAGGCCACAATTAGTAGGGAAACGTGGACAACCCGTGATAAATCCTTATATGCTTTCTTAGATATAGCATATAAAGATTTTTTATACTAAATATACATATTTACACATGCATATTTACATTTTTTTTATATTTCGAATCATCAAGCAAAGGATAAGCTTCAGTGGATCGCAGTATGGCAGCTGCTCAACCACTTACAACACCTTGCCCGTTACAAAAGTCGTTTACAATTGATTCTAGGCTTTGTCATTGTATTAAATAATGTTTTCATATGTAACTAGCATGGCATCAGGTGATCAAAGATCCTCCCAATTTACTATGTTACAAATTACATTGGCATCACATCCATTGTCGTTTAAAATATAAATAATAAACTTTAAATGGTTTAGAAGCCATACAATGCAAATTGCCCCTTATTTATCATTGCAGTCCAGCACGGATACGACCTTAGAGGCGTTCAGGCATAATCCAACGGACGTAGCGTCATACCACTGTTCGCTCGAACAAGTATTGTGCCATTGGTCCGTACCTGCGGTTCCTCTCGTACTACGCAGGAATGCTGTCGCAACAACGTTTTGTCATTAGTAGGGTAAAACTAACCTGTCTCACGACGGTCTAAACCCAGCTCACGTTCCCTTGCATGGGTGAACAATCCAACGCTTGGTGAATTTTGCTTCACAATGATAGGAAGAGCCGACATCGAAGGATCAAAAAGCGACGTCGCTATGAACGCTTGGCCGCCACAAGCCAGTTATCCCTATGGTAACTTTTCTGACACCTCTTGTTAAAAACTCTTTAAACCAAAAGGATCGATAGGCCGAGCTTTTGCTGTCCCTGTGTGTACTGAACACCGAGATCAAGTCAGCATTTGCCCTTTTGCTCTATGTGTGGTTTCTGTCCGCACTGAGCTGGCCTTGGGACACCTCCGTTATTATTTGAGAGATGTACCGCCCCAGTCAAACTCCCTACCTGGCAATGTCCTTGAATTGGATCATACCTGAGTAATTGGAGTTATACCAAATTTTCAAATCGATAATACATGAATGCATCTCTCATTAAAGAATTTGTTTGCGATTATATAACAAACTCGTGATACTTTGATCAAGAAGCTTGCATCAAAACCCAATACCATAAGATATAATAAATATATCCGTATAATGGCTAGGAAATGATACACGTTCCATTTAATCAAGTAAGTAAGGAAACAATAAGAGTAGTGGTATTTCATTGTCGATACCAAACCGAAGTCTAATATCTCCCACTTATTCTACACCTCTTATGTCTCCTTACACTGCCAGATTAGAGTCAAGCTCAAAAGGGTCTTCTTTCCCCGCTAATTATTCCAAGCCCGTTCCCTTGGCTGTGGTTTCGCTAGATAGTAGATAGGGACAGAAGGAATCTCGTTAATCCATTCATGCGCGTCACTAATTAGATGACGAGGCATTTGGCTACCTTAAGAGAGTCATAGTTACTCCCGCCGTTGACCCGCGCTTACTTGAATTTCTTCACTTTGACATTCAGAGCACTGGGCAGAAATCACATTGTGTCAACACCCGCTAGGGCCATCACAATGCTTTGTTTTAATTAGACAGTCGGATTCCCCAAGTCCGTGCCAGTTCTGAATTGATTGTTAATTGATAATCGTTATAATTAATAAGAACTAATTGGTTTGACCCAACTAGTATTCTTAAAAATTTTAGCAAGAAAGTTCCACAATTGGATACGTAACTAAACTATCCGGGGAACAAGTTACAACCATAAATGATTATAACTCTATTTACCCAGAACGAGCACATAAACCATATTATTGTTTCCCAATCAAGCCCGACTATCTCAATCTTCAGAGCCAATCCTTATCCCGAAGTTACGGATCTAATTTGCCGACTTCCCTTACCTACATTATTCTATCGACTAGAGACTCTTCACCTTGGAGACCAGCTGCGGATATTGGTACGGCCTGTTGAGAAGTTTGCGTATCCCCACCATAAATTTTCAAGGTCCGAGGAGAAAATATCGACACAACAGTATATGTCATGCTCTTCTAGCCCATCTACCATATCTCTCTGCGAAAGACTTCCATGGTAGTACGACTATAAAACAGAAAAGAAAACTCTTCCGATATCTCTCGACGGCTTCTTTATGGTCGTTCCTGTTGCCAGGATGAGCACGAGGCCCATATTTAATAACAAACGGATACTCAACAGGTTACGGAATTGGAACCGTATTCCCTTTCGTTCAAAATTATTCAAGTATATAATTTTCACAATAATTGTAATATTTATTTTTACTTGAAAATTTTCGGCTTTCGCCTTGAACTTAGGACCGACTAACTCGTGATCAACCACTGTTCACACGAAACCCTTCTCCACTTCAGTCCTCCAAGGTCTCATTCGATTATTTGCTACTACCACCAAGATCTGTACCAATAGCAGCTCCATGCAGGCTTACGCCAAACACTTCTACGCATACCATTGTACCTTCCTACTCACTAAAGTTTCAAAATTTATATTACAAGTAATATAAATCATCTACTTTAGCGGTAATGTATAGGTATACAACTTAAGCGCCATCCATTTTAAGGGCTAGTTGCTTCGGCAGGTGAGTTGTTACACACTCCTTAGCGGATTTCGACTTCCATGATCACCGTCCTGCTGTTTTAAGCAACCAACGCCTTTCATGGTTTCTGCATGAGTTGTTAATTTGGGCACCGTAACATTACGTTTGGTTCATCCCACAGCGCCAGTTCTGCTTACCAAAAGTGGCCCACTGGGCACATTATATCATAACCTTAAACTTCATATCAAGAAAGTTAAGGTTCTTACCCATTTAAAGTTTGAGAATAGGTTAAGATCGTTTCGACCCTAAGGCCTCTAATCATTCGCTTTACCAGATAAGATTATTTTATATAACATTAAAATGCACCAGCTATCCTGAGGGAAACTTCGGAAGGAACCAGCTACTAGATGGTTCGATTGGTCTTTCGCCCCTATACTCAATTCTGACAATCGATTTGCACGTCAGAACTGTTTCGGTCTTCCATCAGGGTTTCCCCTGACTTCAACCTGATCAAGTATAGTTCACCATCTTTCGGGTCACAGCATATCTGCTCAAGGTACGTTCCAGTTAGAGGCATAAATAATATAAATATTATTATACATAACTATATAGAACGCCCCGGGATTGTGTTAATTAACTATAAAATAGTTAAAAAACTAATCCCATTAATAGTCAAGTTAATTACGCTATTAGGTTTATATCCCAATAACTTGCACATATGTTAGACTCCTTGGTCCGTGTTTCAAGACGGGTCCCGAAGGTATCCTGAATCTTTCGCATTGTTAATCATACAAGTGCATATAATAAACACAAAAATCAATGATAATTATGCCATTATATAATTCCGAAAAATTAACGCACTGTATTCTTATTAATCTATCAACACTTTATCAAATTAATGACATTTATCCTATGTTAAAATGCAAGCATAATAATTTGAATAAACTATAAGTCATATTTTATGATAAATTATGTATGTTAATAGATTACAATGTCCTTATATGGAAAAAATGCACACTATTTCTATAATATTATTTAAATATTATAACTTTAATGATGAATTTTCCATAATGGATATTCAGGTTCATCGGGCTTAACCTCTAAGCAGTTTCACGTACTATTTAACTCTCTATTCAGAGTTCTTTTCAACTTTCCCTCACGGTACTTGTTTACTATCGGTCTCATGGTTATATTTAGTTTTAGATGGAGTTTACCACCCACTTAGTGCTGCACTATCAAGCAACACGACTCTTTGGAAACATCATCTAGTAATCATTAACGTTATACGGGCCTGGCACCCTCTATGGGTAAATGGCCTCATTTAAGAAGGACTTAAATCGTTAATTTCTCATACTAGAATATTGACGCTCCATACACTGCATCTCACATTTGCCATATAGACAAAGTGACTTAGTGCTGAACTGATTTCTTTTCGCTCGCCGCTACTAAGAAAATCCTTGTTAGTTTCTTTTCCTCCCCTAATTAATATGCTTAAATTCAGGGGGTAGTCCCATATGAGTTGAGGTTGTATAAAGCAATATATATATATATATATATAAACAATATATCTCTATGAAGAACAATATATTTGATATATTTTCAATTTTCGCATCTTTAAATAAGAGACAATTCTAGTTAAAAAAAATTTATTTTTTTTTATGCTAGACATTTCTCAGTATTATTTGAATTGAAAAAAGAAAGAATTGTATATCTTCATTTTTTCTTTTATAAATATTTGAGATAATTGCTTTTATATTTAATATTATGAATATATAAATATATCCAATAATATACCATATGCATATCATTATAAAAATATATAATAATAAGCAACTTTATTAGCATAGTCTTACAACCCTCAACCATATGTAGTCCAAGCAGCACTATAAAATTAATTAAAGTACATAACAGCATGGACTGCGATATGCGTTCAAAATGTCGATGTTCATGTGTCCTGCAGTTCACACGATGACGCACAGTTTGCTGCGTTCTTCATCGACCCATGAGCCGAGTGATCCACCGCTTAGAGTTTTATAAATATATATAAATATACAATTCGTCAATTATGTTTTTATTGAAAGAAATTAAAAATACACCATTTAACTGGCATATATCAATTCCTTCAATAAAGTTATTTTTATACCTAAAATAATTGTTGCGAAATGTCTTAGTTTTATATAATCAATATAAATATAATTTATATTGTTTTAATATTATATAAAGCATTAACCTGTATATCAGGTACAACAATGTATATTTTAGGTGTTGCATTTATCAATGTATGCGCATAATTTAATATGAACAATACATCACGCAACGCATGTATATTAATTAAATATACACGCAATTTATATTCAATATATTCGTCTATATTTAAACATATAAAAAATATGTTTAATTTTTTTATATACCTAAAATAATTGTTGCGAAATGTCTTAGTTTTATATAATCAATATAAATAAAATTTATATTGTTTTAATATTATATAAAGCATTAACCTGTATATCAGGTACAACAATGTATATTTTAGGTGTTGCATTTATCAATGTATGCGCATAATTTAATATGAACAATACATCACGCAACGCATGTATATAATTAAATATATACACGCAATTTATATTGAAGACAACAAATGGTCTATATATTCAATATAATATATATGGCTTTTATTTTTGGGTAATTTTTATTTATATATATTTATATATAATAAATATTTTAATAACGGATAAGATTCATTCAATAATGATCCTTCCGCAGGTTCACCTACGGAAACCTTGTTACGACTTTTACTTCCTCTAAATAATCAAGTTCGGTCAACTTCTGCGAAACAACCGTAACACACAAGGCGTCACAGTGATCACGTCCGGAGACCTCACTAAATAATTCAATCGGTAGTAGCGACGGGCGGTGTGCACAAAGGGCAGGGACGTAATCAATGCGAGTTAATGACTCACACTTACTAGGAATTCCAAGTTCATGTGAACAGTTTCAGTTCACAATCCCAAGCATGAAAGTGGTTCAGCGGTTTACCCGGACCTCTCGGTCTAGGAAATACACGTTGATACTTTCATTGTAGCGCGCGTGCAGCCCAGGACATCTAAGGGCATCACAGACCTGTTATTGCTCAATCTCATTATTGCTAGACGCAATTTGTCCATTTAAGAAGCTAGTATCCTTATAATGGGACAAACCAACAGGTACGGCTCCACTTATATAAACACATTCAAACACAATAAACATTTTACTGCTACCATGAATGAAGGCTATATAAGCTTCAACACCATAATCCTGAAGATATCTATTTAATATATTTGAGTCTCGTTCGTTATCGGAATTAACCAGACAAATCACTCCACGAACTAAGAACGGCCATGCACCACCACCCATAGATTCGAGAAAGAGCTATCAATCTGTCTTACACACTTATGTTCGGACCTGGTAAGTTTTCCCGTGTTGAGTCAAATTAAGCCGCAGGCTCCACTCCTGGTGGTGCCCTTCCGTCAATTCCTTTAAGTTTCAGCTTTGCAACCATACTTCCCCCGGAGCCCAAAAGCTTTGGTTTCCCGGGAAGCGACTGAGAGAGCCATAAAAGTAGCTACACCCAATTGCTAGCTGGCATCGTTTATGGTTAGAACTAGGGCGGTATCTGATCGCCTTCGAACCTCTAACTTTCGTTCTTGATTAATGAAAACATCTTTGGCAAATGCTTTCGCTTAAGTTAGTCTTACGACGGTCCAAGAATTTCACCTCTCGCGTCGTAATACTAATGCCCCCAAACTGCTTCTATTAATCATTACCTCTTGATCTGAAAACCAATGAAAGCAGAACAGAGGTCTTATTTCATTATCCCATGCACAGAATATTCAGGCATTTGAAGCCTGCTTTAAGCACTCTAATTTGTTCAAAGTAATTGTACCGGCCCACAATAACACTCGTTTAAGAGCACTAATGCAGGTTTTTAAATAGGAGGAACATATGAAAAAATACAAGTATTTAAACATATATAAGAACTCCACCGGTAATACGCTTACATACATAAAGGTATAGTACTAACTACAATTGTATGTTGTACTACCCGTATGAAGCACAAGTTCAACTACGAACGTTTTAACCGCAACAACTTTAATATACGCTATTGGAGCTGGAATTACCGCGGCTGCTGGCACCAGACTTGCCCTCCAATTGGTCCTTGTTAAAGGATTTAAAGTGTACTCATTCCAATTACAGGGCCTCGGATATGAGTCCTGTATTGTTATTTTTCGTCACTACCTCCCCGAGCTGGGAGTGGGTAATTTACGCGCCTGCTGCCTTCCTTAGATGTGGTAGCCGTTTCTCAGGCTCCCTCTCCGGAATCGAACCCTGATTCCCCGTTACCCGTTGCAACCATGGTAGTCCTAGATACTACCATCAAAAGTTGATAGGGCAGACATTTGAAAGATCTGTCGTCGGTACAAGACCATACGATCTGCATGTTATCTAGAGTTCAACCAATATAACGATCTTGCGATCGCTTGGTTTTAGCCTAATAAAAGCACATGTCCCATAAGGTTCATGTTTTAATTGCATGTATTAGCTCTAGAATTACCACAGTTATCCAAGTAACTGTTAACGATCTAAGGAACCATAACTGATATAATGAGCCTTTTGCGGTTTCACTTTTAATGCGTGTGTACTTAGACATGCATGGCTTAATCTTTGAGACAAGCATATAACTACTGGCAGGATCAACCAGAATAATGTTTATATCTTTGATATATTTCATTTTCATATTGATATATAGAAAATAAATATTGCAAATATTTGTATAAATTAAAATATTAACGAATTTGGCCAATTATTATATGGCATTCAATATTCGTTCATTTATTAAAAATATATATATATATATATTTATAATATATCCCTCGGGTGCCCAACGCATACACCTCAGGGTATATTTTTTTCATGGCTTTTTCTTAAACCCTCGTTTGTGTTAGGGTATTTATATGAGCTGGCGGTCTTTTTATTTATATAAGCCTTCTTTAATATTTTTTTAATAAAATACAATATTATGCATATATTTAATTCTAAAATATCTTTATATTTTCACATACAACAATTTGTATATATTCACATATATATATTTGCTTAATTTTATAATAAAATTATCGCATATGTATTTTGATAATAAATTTAAAATTTATTTTCTTTGTATATAAAAGTCTAGTTTTATATGATATAAAACTAAGCACTTTTTAATTTTCATATATTTATATATTTTCATATATATAGTTTATTCATATTTATTTATACAATAATAATAATAATAATATTACTACTATTATTATATACGTATATGAAATTAAATTTAATTCCATATACTTACTAGGATATAATAAAAAGAAATTTTTATTTGCCTAGAACCAGAAATTAACGATAATAATTGGAAACTTGTCAAATTATAATTTATAATAAGACGTAGACGCTTCAACGATATTATCTAAGTATACAATATAGTGTATATATAATATATAATATAGTATGTTATATTATATAGATAGGCTTACACCACCTACCATATATACCTTTTTGACCACACTTTCGTCAAGCTGGGTATTTATTTGCCTTCTTTCCCTCACCTAAAAATACTCATCGGTATTTTAGTATATTCATATAATATAAATAATATACTATATTGGTAGGACGACACCACCTACCCTATATACCTTTTTGAACACACTTTCGTCAAGCTGGGTATTTATTTGCCTTTTTACCCTCACCTAAATATACTCATCGGTATATTTCAGTATATTTTAGTATATCCATATGAATATATATATCCATATCCATATGAAAATAATTTAATATTTCCATATTTATTATAATATAATAAATATTATTATATTATATATTATATGGTAGGCTATCCCCATCACCTACCATATATTTCATATACATATAAATATTTTCATATCCATATATATTTTTTATATTCATATATTTTCATATATGTTATATGCATATGTATTCATAACCATATGCTTATATATTAATACTGGCGGTCTTCTGTTTAATATAATATTATTTTAATATTATATTGGTAGGCCGAACACCACCTACCCTATATACCTTTTTGAACACGGTTTCGTCAATCCGGTCATTTATTGTATGGGAAGTATGACTTTCCCACACATATTTGGATATCCATACGATTGCATATCCATATGAAAATATTTTTAATATTTTTAATATATTTTTAATATTTCCATATTTAATATAATATAATTAAATTATTATATTATATATTATATGGTAGGCTATCACCATCACCTACCATATATTTCATATACATATAAATATTTTCATATCCATATATATTTTTTTATATTCATATATTTTCATATATGTTATATGCATATGTATTCATAACCATATGCTTATATATTAATACTGGCGGTCTTCTGTTTAATATAATATTATTTTAATATTATATTGGTAGGCCGAACACCACCTACCCTATATACCTTTTTGAACACGGTTTCGTCAATCCGGTCATTTATTGTATGGGAAGTATGACTTTCCCACACATATTTGGATATCCATACGATTGCATATCCATATGAAAATATTTTTAATATTTTTAATATATTTTTAATATTTCCATATTTAATATAATATAATTAAATTATTATATTATATATTATATGGTAGGCTATCACCATCACCTACCATATATTTCATATACATATAAATATTTTCATATCCATATATATTTTTTTATATTCATATATTTTCATATATGTTATATGCATATGTATTCATAACCATATGCTTATATATTAATACTGGCGGTCTTCTGTTTAATATAATATTATTTTAATATTATATTGGTAGGCCGAACACCACCTACCCTATATACCTTTTTGAACACGGTTTCGTCAATCCGGTCATTTATTGTATGGGAAGTATGACTTTCCCACACATATTTGGATATCCATACGATTGCATATCCATATGAAAATATTTTTAATATTTTTAATATATTTTTAATATTTCCATATTTAATATAATATAATTAAATTATTATATTATATATTATATGGTAGGCTATCACCATCACCTACCATATATTTCATATACATATAAATATTTTCATATCCATATATATTTTTTTATATTCATATATTTTCATATATGTTATATGCATATGTATTCATAACCATATGCTTATATATTAATACTGGCGGTCTTCTGTTTAATATAATATTATTTTAATATTATATTGGTAGGCCGAACACCACCTACCCTATATACCTTTTTGAACACGGTTTCGTCAATCCGGTCATTTATTGTATGGGAAGTATGACTTTCCCACACATATTTGGATATCCATACGATTGCATATCCATATGAAAATATTTTTAATATTTTTAATATATTTTTAATATTTCCATATTTAATATAATATAATTAAATTATTATATTATATATTATATGGTAGGCTATCACCATCACCTACCATATATTTCATATACATATAAATATTTTCATATCCATATATATTTTTTTATATTCATATATTTTCATATATGTTATATGCATATGTATTCATAACCATATGCTTATATATTAATACTGGCGGTCTTCTGTTTAATATAATATTATTTTAATATTATATTGGCAGGCTGAACACCACCTACCCTATATACCTTTTTGAACACGGTTTCGTCAATCCGGTCATTTATTGTATGGGAAGTATGACTTTCCCACACATATTTGGATATCCATACGATTGCATATCCATATGAAAATATTTTTAATATTTTTAATATATTTTTAATATTTCCATATTTAATATAATATAATTAAATTATTATATTATATATTATATGGTAGGCTAACACCATCACCTACCATATATTCCATATACATATAAATATTTTCATATTCATATATATTTTTTTATATATATTCATATATTTTCATATATGTTATATGCATATGTATTCATAACCATATGCTTATATATTAATACTGGCGATCTTCTGTTTAATATAATATTATTTTAATATTATATTGGTAGGCCGAACACCACCTACCCTATATACCTTTTTGAACACGGTTTCGTCAATCCGGTCATTTATCGTATAGGAAGTACGACTTTCCCACACATATTTGGATATCCATACGATTGCATATCCATATGAAAATATTTTTAATATTTTTAATATTCGTGAGTTTTTAAATAGGGACAGAAGGAATCTCTTGAATTGAATCATGCGCGTCACTAATAAGATGACGAGGCATTTGGCTACCTATGCGAAAGTAATTCAACTCCCGCCGTCTTAAGGTTTAAGACTTATAACAATATATGTTTAATATTTTTAATATCCGTGAGGTTTTAAATAGGGACAGTAGGAATCTCTTGAATTGAATCATGCGCGTCACTAATAAGATGACGAGGCATTTGGCTACCTATGCGAAAGTAATTCAACTCCCGCCGTCTTAAGGTTTAAGACTTATAACAATATATGTTTAATATTTTTAATATCCGTGAGGTTTTAAATAGGGACAGAAGGAATCTCTTGAATTGAATCATGCGCGTCACTAATAAGATGACGAGGCATTTGGCTACCTATGCGAAAGTAATTCAACTCCCGCCGTCTTAAGGTTTAAGACTTATAACAATATATGTTTAATATTTTTAATATCCGTGAGGTTTTAAATAGGGACAGTAGGAATCTCTTGAATTGAATCATGCGCGTCACTAATAAGATGACGAGGCATTTGGCTACCTATGCGAAAGTAATTCAACTCCCGCCGTCTTAAGGTTTAAGACTTATAACAATATATGTTTAATATTTTTAATATCCGTGAGGTTTTAAATAGGGACAGAAGGAATCTCTTGAATTGAATCATGCGCGTCACTAATAAGATGACGAGGCATTTGGCTACCTATGCGAAAGTAATTCAACTCCCGCCGTCTTAAGGTTTAAGACTTATAACAATATATGTTTAATATTTTTAATATCCGTGAGGTTTTAAATAGGGACAGAAGGAATCTCTTGAATTGAATCATGCGCGTCACTAATAAGATGACGAGGCATTTGGCTACCTATGCGAAAGTAATTCAACTCCCGCCGTCTTAAGGTTTAAGACTTATAACAATATATGTTTAATATTTTTAATATCCGTGAGGTTTTAAATAGGGACAGAAGGAATCTCTTGAATTGAATCATGCGCGTCACTAATAAGATGACGAGGCATTTGGCTACCTATGCGAAAGTAATTCAACTCCCGCCGTCTTAAGGTTTAAGACTTATAACAATATATGTTTAATATTTTTAATATCCGTGAGGTTTTAAATAGGGACAGAAGGAATCTCTTGAATTGAATCATGCGCGTCACTAATAAGATGACGAGGCATTTGGCTACCTATGCGAAAGTAATTCAACTCCCGCCGTCTTAAGGTTTAAGACTTATAACAATATATGTTTAATATTTTTAATATCTGTGAGGTTTTAAATAGGGACAGTAGGAATCTCTTGAATTGAATCATGCGCGTCACTAATAAGATGACGAGGCATTTGGCTACCTATGCGAAAGTAATTCAACTCCCGCCGTCTTAAAGTATAAGACTTATAACAATATAAATGAAAAATATTATTTTCATTTTTCACGTCTCTAATAAGATGACGAGGCATTTGGCTACCTAAACGAAAGTAATTCAACTCCCGCCGTCTTAAGGTTTAAGACTTATAACAATATAAATGAAAAATATTATTTTCATTTTTCACGTCTCTAATAAGATGACGAGGCATTTGGCTACCTAAACGAAAGTAATTCAACTCCCGCCGTCTTAAGGTTTAAGACTTATAACAATATAAATGAAAAATATTATTTTCATTTTTCACGTCACTAATAAGATGACGAAACAGTTAGTAGGCCACAATTAGTAGGGAAACGTGGACAACCCGTGATAAATCCTTATATGCTTTCTTAGATATAGCATATAAAGATTTTTTATACTAAATATACATATTTACACATGCATATTTACATTTTTTTTATATTTCGAATCATCAAGCAAAGGATAAGCTTCAGTGGATCGCAGTATGGCAGCTGCTCAACCACTTACAACACCTTGCCCGTTACAAAAGTCGTTTACAATTGATTCTAGGCTTTGTCATTGTATTAAATAATGTTTTCATATGTAACTAGCATGGCATCAGGTGATCAAAGATCCTCCCAATTTACTATGTTACAAATTACATTGGCATCACATCCATTGTCGTTTAAAATATAAATAATAAACTTTAAATGGTTTAGAAGCCATACAATGCAAATTGCCCCTTATTTATCATTGCAGTCCAGCACGGATACGACCTTAGAGGCGTTCAGGCATAATCCAACGGACGTAGCGTCATACCACTGTTCGCTCGAACAAGTATTGTGCCATTGGTCCGTACCTGCGGTTCCTCTCGTACTACGCAGGAATGCTGTCGCAACAACGTTTTGTCATTAGTAGGGTAAAACTAACCTGTCTCACGACGGTCTAAACCCAGCTCACGTTCCCTTGCATGGGTGAACAATCCAACGCTTGGTGAATTTTGCTTCACAATGATAGGAAGAGCCGACATCGAAGGATCAAAAAGCGACGTCGCTATGAACGCTTGGCCGCCACAAGCCAGTTATCCCTATGGTAACTTTTCTGACACCTCTTGTTAAAAACTCTTTAAACCAAAAGGATCGATAGGCCGAGCTTTTGCTGTCCCTGTGTGTACTGAACACCGAGATCAAGTCAGCATTTGCCCTTTTGCTCTATGTGTGGTTTCTGTCCGCACTGAGCTGGCCTTGGGACACCTCCGTTATTATTTGAGAGATGTACCGCCCCAGTCAAACTCCCTACCTGGCAATGTCCTTGAATTGGATCATACCTGAGTAATTGGAGTTATACCAAATTTTCAAATCGATAATACATGAATGCATCTCTCATTAAAGAATTTGTTTGCGATTATATAACAAACTCGTGATACTTTGATCAAGAAGCTTGCATCAAAACCCAATACCATAAGATATAATAAATATATCCGTATAATGGCTAGGAAATGATACACGTTCCATTTAATCAAGTAAGTAAGGAAACAATAAGAGTAGTGGTATTTCATTGTCGATACCAAACCGAAGTCTAATATCTCCCACTTATTCTACACCTCTTATGTCTCCTTACACTGCCAGATTAGAGTCAAGCTCAAAAGGGTCTTCTTTCCCCGCTAATTATTCCAAGCCCGTTCCCTTGGCTGTGGTTTCGCTAGATAGTAGATAGGGACTAGGGTGAGGGTCTCGGATCTCTCCGAACTTGTTTAACGTGGCGTGTTCCACACTGAAGGGATTACGACCACGGCACTCGAATATACCCACAAGGGGTATATAGTGCATGGGCACGGATGGTACGCCTGCCAGCGCCCCAGACTAGAAGCTATAGCTATGTACATAGCGACCAGCCTGGTACCTTTCAAGTATGTGCTTGCCGGGCAACATACTCCCTCTGGATAAGAGGCGAAGTGTATCTATCACCTCTGCTGATCTATGGGTCACAGCACCCGAGTTGTGTAACGCAACTCCACGTCGAGTCCGAGGACTCTACCCGCGATATGGGTATCAACCACAGCCACCACGATACTCCCACAAGGGGGCCTACCTCAATGGTAGTGTCTTGGACACACTATCCAACCCGTGGCACCGAAGTTTGTGGGCACGGTGACCCACCCCTTTAGCTCCGACAAGCTCGGATGGGGGGCCCTGCCATGTTAGTCGCCTCCTACGACAAGCTATGGCGAACTGTGGCAGAATTCTTCGCCGCTAGCCACACGGCAACGAGAAGCGGGTCTAAAGACCCCTCCTCCTCCGGAACGCCTCCTCAGCAAACTGCTCCAGCTTCCTCATCCTGTCGTCGCTCTCCAGAATCCTTCCAAACGTCCAGGTTCCGCCAACGTGCTGCAGACCGAGTCCATCGAGGTCTCGCAAGTCTGCATAGAGGGGGCAGACACATAAAATGTGCTCCCAATCCTCATTAGGATCGCCACATGAGCATGCGGCAGTATCGCTAAGAGCTCGTCTATGCAGAAATGCATTGAACGACCCATGCCCTGTCAACAAAAAGCCAGCGCGCATCGTGAATCCAAAGTCTGGATTCTCGTATACGGACGAGACGTCCGGGATGAATTTGTTGGTCACCCGACCGGGCGAACCAGCGTCATCCCACCTGCTCTGCCAGTCCGACAGGAGGCATCCTTCGATGCGCGCGACTTTTGCGCCCAGCTCAGACCTGAAATGTCTTCGCCGTAGAGCCAGTCGTTCCCCTCCAACGGGTATCCACGCTTCAACTTGTACTTGATTCCTATTTTCATAGCAACCAAGTCAAGAGGCGGGGCTCCAGCAAGCACCTGCAGTGCCAGGGTTGACACTGTTCGGCATACCGGAAGGCATCCTAAAAGGAGAAGCCTCTGGCAGGAGAGGAGTAGCCTCCTGGCTACAACTCGCCGCGTCGTAAAGACATACCACACCGAGGCACCAAATAGTGCACAGGGCACCATGAGTCCGGCATAAATGGTCCGCCTGGCCCGAGGACTGAATCCCCAGTCGACTCGCAGCACACGCGCCAATGCTCCCACGACTCCGGCCATTCGCTGACGCAGCGATGCGATATGCGCAGTGAAAAACAAACGCTCGCTGACCGTGATGCCAAGGTACCGGCAGCTGCGTACGTATGGGAGAAACGCTCCTGCGGCTCTCACACTCGGGGTACGCGCGAGGGCCCCCTTCAGCAGCATTATCACCGTCTTGCTGGTGGAAATGGTAACACCGATTTCCGTACCCCACGCTTCAACGATGGACATCAGTTGCGCTCCTTTATCCTCCAGCACGGCTCGAGATTTGCCCTCGACGAGGAGCAGCAGGTCATCCGCATACGCGCTAAAAGCGCAGTATGGCTGGAGGCGCCGCAGCAGGACGTCCATCAGCAGATCCCAAATAAATGGGCCACTAATGGATCCCTGTGGGCAGCCTCTAGTTACTGGAACCGACACGGCTCCAGAACTGCTTCGGATCTCTGCGCTCCTGTCTGAGAAGAAGCTCTGCCACAAGCTCAACTCTCGGCATCCCACGTCGGCGAGCCGGCGCAGCGCAGCACTCCATTCAACATTGTCGAATGCTCCTTTGAAGTCGACGAAGATTCCGAGCACGTATCTCGCCGGGCTGGCGGCGACACTGCTCATCACATGCCTCCAGGCATCTTCGACGCATCGTCCTTGGCGGAATCCGAACTGCCATCTGCATCCTTCCGGAAGAACTTCTCTCACACGATTGACCATGATGGCCTCGAGCACCTTGCCAAATACCGGCAACAGGCATATCCCACGGTACGACGAGGGTTCGCACCTGTCCTTATCGGGCCCCTTGAGCAGCGCCACTACACGTGGACGCTTCCACTCTCGGGGAAGTAACCCGACTGGATACATCGGGAATATAGCGCCATCAGGTGCTGAGGTACGGCGCGCCACACTGCTTTGCAGATAGTGCCTGTGATGCCGTCCATGCCGGGAGAGCGTCTGCTCTTCAACCTGGCGACACAAGCATCAACCTCTACTTCCTCGAGGGCCGGTGGGACATCCTCCGCTCCGGCAATCGGTGCATCGGACTCCGCAACTGGGAAAAAGTTACGGAGGAGCACACGCGCACAGTCACCCCAATCGGTGACCAGCTCGCCATCAATGCGAAGGCACCCAATCTCCGTGCACTTTCTGCGTCCTCGGCAGATCTTGTAGACGCGCCCCCATGGATCGTGCGCGTTCTCTCCCACGAAGCGTCTCCAGCTCTCCTCCTTCGCCCTTAGGATGAGCTTTTTGCACTCGGCTGAGGCTTGCCTCAGCGCGACCCAAGAAGCTCAGTCGCATCATCGTCACCACGACGACGAGCGTTTTGAAGCCGGCGGCGAAGTCTCCTGACTTCGCGTCTCACCGTGTTCAGGCTGGCGGTCCACCAACCTGGCTTCCTTCTCCTAGGCGATCTCGGCGTCCTTCTTCCCAGCGCAAGGTCGCACACATCGTGCACCATGCTGCGCAGGGTCGAAACTTGCTGGTCCAACGGCGACTGTGAGAAGTCTTCCGGAATATCGGCTGCGCGTCTCACCATCTCCTGTTCGAACAATTGCCAACGAGCATTGGAGATGTTCCAGGACGGCACAGGAGCTAGGCTCTCAACTGTGCTTGGGGTAGTTGGTGTTGCCACAACTGTGATCATGTTATGATCACACAACTCCCACTCGTCCACTCTCCACTCGAATGTGGCCCACATCGATGCTGCATCGTTGGCAATTGTCACGTCGATATCACTACGCGCATAATAGGTATCGAACGTGAACACCGTGCTAGGCTGGTTGAGAACAACGGTCTCATTCTCCAGCATCCACTCAGACAGCAGCTCACCCCGTCTGAGGTTAGCGTTTCCCCGGGGTTCCGAGGGAGTTTGCTAAACCACATGGGGGACACTGCGTTCGCGTCGAGTCCCAGGATTGCGGGGGTACTGTTGGCCTGCAACAGGACCGCATCCATGTACCTGAGGTACGGTTCTAGCTCGGCTTCGAACTGGCAGTACATGGAGCAAAGGAAGATTGAGCCAAAACTCCCTTTTACGCTCACGCATACGCCATAATCGGTGGTGAGGGGCTCCATCGGCATACAGATGACATCCTGGTGATCCACGAGGATGGCTGCCTTTCCTCTCCGGTCGGTGTATATCCTCATTCCATCGGGCAGCACATCCTTCGTCCCGCTGCCAATGTATGGCTCCTGCAGCAGTGCAAACATGCAACCGGACTCTCTCAGCCGGACCGCGAGCTCAATAGTCGCGGCTCGGCCTCGACCACAGTTTGCTTGGATGAAGCTAAACATTAGTGTCTAGCGTTCACCCTCGCAAGCACCGCCGCGTACACCGGACAGCTCGGGGACAGCATGCTGTGACCCGAAGGGTGTCCATAAAAACGGCAATTCCGGCAGTCCACCGGGTTCACATCCACGTGCACTGTGGCCGGTCTGTCCACATTGCCTGCAAACGTTCTCCTTTTGCTTGCACTCTGCCACCTTGTGGTTGAAGCCAACACACCTGTGGCACGCGTAGGTCCGCACCTGTGCCCTGCATCGATAGGAGAACCACTTTACGTAGATCCTCCCACCTTCCAGCAGATCCAGCACCTTGGGCTCGCACTCTAGAGTCACATTTACTGTGGCTCCATCGGCAACTGTCCAGGGCTTCGTGTCCAGATGGACCGCCCTTCGGAACTCCGCCTCTGTGATGTGCTCCTTCAGGTTGTTGGCGAACAACTCCTCCATAAACTCCTCCGGTGCGATCTGCGTGGCGACATCCTGTACGATCAGCTTCGGAAGCTGAGCAGTGTTCGGCTTGACCTCGAGGCCAATCTCGCCGAACTTTCTGCTCGCAACAACCCGCTTGATCTCTCCTGACGAGGGGTGCGAATAATGGCTCCGCCACGCGCAAGCCCTCTCACCTCGTGCAGGCGAACTCCTAGCGTAGGAGCAATCTCCCGGCGCACCTTTTCGGCAACCTCCTTGCCCGTCAGTTTCGGGTCCTTGCTGGACACCACGGCCGACCACGTATCGCGTGGTTTTCGCGGCGCAGGCACTGGGGCAGCAGAAGGCACTGGCAGGCTGGGATACGCAGATGCGTACCCAACGGGTGGCCGGTTGACCACAGCTACCGGTGCTGATGGCATCTGAGTAGACATCGTCGCTCGCAGTCTGTTGGTTTCCTCCAGCACTGCATTTCGCACCATAAGGGCCTGGACGATACCGTCATACTTATTGATGCATCGCATCAGCTCCATAGCCTGGAAGGAGTTCAGCACAGAGTCTGTCACCAGGCCAACGAACTCCTCCTTAATTTTGCCGACTTCCTCTAGGACGCCGTCGGCTTCGCCCTTCACGATCCTGTCCAGGCATCGTGTCGGGGCGGATGAACGCACCGGGACGGCAGCGGGGGTATCCACGACGACAGCGGCATCAGCTCCAGGGACATCGGCGGCACATCGGGTAGCGGCAGCAGGGGGTGTAGGGGCAACGAAAATGACGTCATCTGCGTCAGCGGCATCAGCAGCAGCGGTGGCGGCGGTAGTCACCGGCATCTCCAAAGAGGAGAGTGCCGTCTCCTCCAGCACACCCACTGGCTCCGGCTTGTCCTCCCCTGGCACGGCCAATAGCTTGGCCTGCGTTGGCGCCGAGATGGAGCTCGCCTTGGACTTGCGTCCGCGGCGGCGACCCCGTGCGGCGGTAGCGCTGCTTGCCCGGCTGCTTGCCCGACTGCTTGCGGAGAGCTCACTCTCCGACATCGCGCTCGAAATCATCGCGCCCTCAATGGCGCCTCCTGTTGCTGGTTTTTTAGAAATGGGCCCCAGAAAATATGCAACAAAAATATATGGAACCCAAAAGTAGGCAGCACTTTTTGGGCCCCCAAAAATATGCTACAATATATTCTGCCCGAAGGTATGCTGCACAAGTTTGCCAAAAGCGCGCACAAAAGCACGCTCCTAAGCTCACCTGCACAAAGCACACCGAGCTTTGCTAAGCTTCAAAAGCTCGAAGCTCTAAGCTCGAAGCTCTTAGCTTTAAGCTCAGCGCAAGCACTCTCAAAGCTCTCTCTCAAGCTCTCTCTTAAATGCTTACGCTCTCGGTCTCGCTTCTTATCGCACTCACCAAGCTTTACAATGGAAAATTACCACCGCGTGCTCCACGTGTGGAAACGAAAACCGAGTTTTTCACTAATAGTCTTTAGTTTTCCGCGACGAAAATTGCACCATTCGATTCGCGTAGTTAATACGCGAATTTTGACACTAAATTCAGCCACGTACGACACCGATTTACCGGAGAAAATATTTTCAAGAACGGAGCGACCGAAAAACACGTCTGCTCGCCTAAGTAGATAGGGACAGAAGGAATCTCGTTAATCCATTCATGCGCGTCACTAATTAGATGACGAGGCATTTGGCTACCTTAAGAGAGTCATAGTTACTCCCGCCGTTGACCCGCGCTTACTTGAATTTCTTCACTTTGACATTCAGAGCACTGGGCAGAAATCACATTGTGTCAACACCCGCTAGGGCCATCACAATGCTTTGTTTTAATTAGACAGTCGGATTCCCCAAGTCCGTGCCAGTTCTGAATTGATTGTTAATTGATAATCGTTATAATTAATAAGAACTAATTGGTTTGACCCAACTAGTATTCTTAAAAATTTTAGCAAGAAAGTTCCACAATTGGATACGTAACTAAACTATCCGGGGAACAAGTTACAACCATAAATGATTATAACTCTATTTACCCAGAACGAGCACATAAACCATATTATTGTTTCCCAATCAAGCCCGACTATCTCAATCTTCAGAGCCAATCCTTATCCCGAAGTTACGGATCTAATTTGCCGACTTCCCTTACCTACATTATTCTATCGACTAGAGACTCTTCACCTTGGAGACCAGCTGCGGATATTGGTACGGCCTGTTGAGAAGTTTGCGTATCCCCACCATAAATTTTCAAGGTCCGAGGAGAAAATATCGACACAACAGTATATGTCATGCTCTTCTAGCCCATCTACCATATCTCTCTGCGAAAGACTTCCATGGTAGTACGACTATAAAACAGAAAAGAAAACTCTTCCGATATCTCTCGACGGCTTCTTTATGGTCGTTCCTGTTGCCAGGATGAGCACGAGGCCCATATTTAATAACAAACGGATACTCAACAGGTTACGGAATTGGAACCGTATTCCCTTTCGTTCAAAATTATTCAAGTATATAATTTTCACAATAATTGTAATATTTATTTTTACTTGAAAATTTTCGGCTTTCGCCTTGAACTTAGGACCGACTAACTCGTGATCAACCACTGTTCACACGAAACCCTTCTCCACTTCAGTCCTCCAAGGTCTCATTCGATTATTTGCTACTACCACCAAGATCTGTACCAATAGCAGCTCCATGCAGGCTTACGCCAAACACTTCTACGCATACCATTGTACCTTCCTACTCACTAAAGTTTCAAAATTTATATTACAAGTAATATAAATCATCTACTTTAGCGGTAATGTATAGGTATACAACTTAAGCGCCATCCATTTTAAGGGCTAGTTGCTTCGGCAGGTGAGTTGTTACACACTCCTTAGCGGATTTCGACTTCCATGATCACCGTCCTGCTGTTTTAAGCAACCAACGCCTTTCATGGTTTCTGCATGAGTTGTTAATTTGGGCACCGTAACATTACGTTTGGTTCATCCCACAGCGCCAGTTCTGCTTACCAAAAGTGGCCCACTGGGCACATTATATCATAACCTTAAACTTCATATCAAGAAAGTTAAGGTTCTTACCCATTTAAAGTTTGAGAATAGGTTAAGATCGTTTCGACCCTAAGGCCTCTAATCATTCGCTTTACCAGATAAGATTATTTTATATAACATTAAAATGCACCAGCTATCCTGAGGGAAACTTCGGAAGGAACCAGCTACTAGATGGTTCGATTGGTCTTTCGCCCCTATACTCAATTCTGACAATCGATTTGCACGTCAGAACTGTTTCGGTCTTCCATCAGGGTTTCCCCTGACTTCAACCTGATCAAGTATAGTTCACCATCTTTCGGGTCACAGCATATCTGCTCAAGGTACGTTCCAGTTAGAGGCATAAATAATATAAATATTATTATACATAACTATATAGAACGCCCCGGGATTGTGTTAATTAACTATAAAATAGTTAAAAAACTAATCCCATTAATAGTCAAGTTAATTACGCTATTAGGTTTATATCCCAATAACTTGCACATATGTTAGACTCCTTGGTCCGTGTTTCAAGACGGGTCCCGAAGGTATCCTGAATCTTTCGCATTGTTAATCATACAAGTGCATATAATAAACACAAAAATCAATGATAATTATGCCATTATATAATTCCGAAAAATTAACGCACTGTATTCTTATTAATCTATCAACACTTTATCAAATTAATGACATTTATCCTATGTTAAAATGCAAGCATAATAATTTGAATAAACTATAAGTCATATTTTATGATAAATTATATATGTTAATAGATTACAATGTCCTTATATGGAAAAAATGCACACTATTTCTATAATATTATTTAAATATTATAACTTTAATGATGAATTTTCCATAATGGATATTCAGGTTCATCGGGCTTAACCTCTAAGCAGTTTCACGTACTATTTAACTCTCTATTCAGAGTTCTTTTCAACTTTCCCTCACGGTACTTGTTTACTATCGGTCTCATGGTTATATTTAGTTTTAGATGGAGTTTACCACCCACTTAGTGCTGCACTATCAAGCAACACGACTCTTTGGAAACATCATCTAGTAATCATTAACGTTATACGGGCCTGGCACCCTCTATGGGTAAATGGCCTCATTTAAGAAGGACTTAAATCGTTAATTTCTCATACTAGAATATTGACGCTCCATACACTGCATCTCACATTTGCCATATAGACAAAGTGACTTAGTGCTGAACTGATTTCTTTTCGCTCGCCGCTACTAAGAAAATCCTTGTTAGTTTCTTTTTCCTCCCCTAATTAATATGCTTAAATTCAGGGGGTAGTCCCATATGAGTTGAGGTTGTATAAAGCAATATATATATATATATAAACAATATATCTCTATGAAGAACAATATATTTGATATATTTTCAATTTTCGCATCTTTAAATAAGAGACAATTCTAGTTAAAAAAAATTTATTTTTTTTTATGCTAGACATTTCTCAGTATTATTTGAATTGAAAAAAGAAAGAATTGTATATCTTCATTTTTTCTTTTATAAATATTTGAGATAATTGCTTTTATATTTAATATTATGAATATATAAATATATCCAATAATATACCATATGCATATCATTATAAAAATATATAATAATAAGCAACTTTATTAGCATAGTCTTACAACCCTCAACCATATGTAGTCCAAGCAGCACTATAAAATTAATTAAAGTACATAACAGCATGGACTGCGATATGCGTTCAAAATGTCGATGTTCATGTGTCCTGCAGTTCACACGATGACGCACAGTTTGCTGCGTTCTTCATCGACCCATGAGCCGAGTGATCCACCGCTTAGAGTTTTATAAATATATATAAATATACAATTCGTCAATTATGTTTTTATTGAAAGAAATTAAAAATACACCATTTAACTGGCATATATCAATTCCTTCAATAAAGTTATTTTTATACCTAAAATAATTGTTGCGAAATGTCTTAGTTTTATATAATCAATATAAATATAATTTATATTGTTTTAATATTATATAAAGCATTAACCTGTATATCAGGTACAACAATGTATATTTTAGGTGTTGCATTTATCAATGTATGCGCATAATTTAATATGAACAATACATCACGCAACGCATGTATATAATTAAATATATACACGCAATTTATATTCAATATATTCGTCTATATTTAAACATATAAAAATATGTTTAATTTTTTTATATACCTAAAATAATTGTTGCGAAATGTCTTAGTTTTATATAATCAATATAAATAAAATTTATATTGTTTTAATATTATATAAAGCATTAACCTGTATATCAGGTACAACAATGTATATTTTAGGTGTTGCATTTATCAATGTATGCGCATAATTTAATATGAACAATACATCACGCAACGCATGTATATAATTAAATATATACACGCAATTTATATTGAAGACAACAAATGGTCTATATATTCAATATAATATATATGGCTTTTATTTTTGGGTAATTTTTATTTATATATATTTATATATAATAAATATTTTAATAACGGATAAGATTCATTCAATAATGATCCTTCCGCAGGTTCACCTACGGAAACCTTGTTACGACTTTTACTTCCTCTAAATAATCAAGTTCGGTCAACTTCTGCGAAACAACCGTAACACACAAGGCGTCACAGTGATCACGTCCGGAGACCTCACTAAATAATTCAATCGGTAGTAGCGACGGGCGGTGTGCACAAAGGGCAGGGACGTAATCAATGCGAGTTAATGACTCACACTTACTAGGAATTCCAAGTTCATGTGAACAGTTTCAGTTCACAATCCCAAGCATGAAAGTGGTTCAGCGGTTTACCCGGACCTCTCGGTCTAGGAAATACACGTTGATACTTTCATTGTAGCGCGCGTGCAGCCCAGGACATCTAAGGGCATCACAGACCTGTTATTGCTCAATCTCATTATTGCTAGACGCAATTTGTCCATTTAAGAAGCTAGTATCCTTATAATGGGACAAACCAACAGGTACGGCTCCACTTATATAAACACATTCAAACACAATAAACATTTTACTGCTACCATGAATGAAGGCTATATAAGCTTCAACACCATAATCCTGAAGATATCTATTTAATATATTTGAGTCTCGTTCGTTATCGGAATTAACCAGACAAATCACTCCACGAACTAAGAACGGCCATGCACCACCACCCATAGATTCGAGAAAGAGCTATCAATCTGTCTTACACACTTATGTTCGGACCTGGTAAGTTTTCCCGTGTTGAGTCAAATTAAGCCGCAGGCTCCACTCCTGGTGGTGCCCTTCCGTCAATTCCTTTAAGTTTCAGCTTTGCAACCATACTTCCCCCGGAGCCCAAAAGCTTTGGTTTCCCGGGAAGCGACTGAGAGAGCCATAAAAGTAGCTACACCCAATTGCTAGCTGGCATCGTTTATGGTTAGAACTAGGGCGGTATCTGATCGCCTTCGAACCTCTAACTTTCGTTCTTGATTAATGAAAACATCTTTGGCAAATGCTTTCGCTTAAGTTAGTCTTACGACGGTCCAAGAATTTCACCTCTCGCGTCGTAATACTAATGCCCCCAAACTGCTTCTATTAATCATTACCTCTTGATCTGAAAACCAATGAAAGCAGAACAGAGGTCTTATTTCATTATCCCATGCACAGAATATTCAGGCATTTGAAGCCTGCTTTAAGCACTCTAATTTGTTCAAAGTAATTGTACCGGCCCACAATAACACTCGTTTAAGAGCACTAATGCAGGTTTTTAAATAGGAGGAACATATGAAAAAATACAAGTATTTAAACATATATAAGAACTCCACCGGTAATACGCTTACATACATAAAGGTATAGTACTAACTACAATTGTATGTTGTACTACCCGTATGAAGCACAAGTTCAACTACGAACGTTTTAACCGCAACAACTTTAATATACGCTATTGGAGCTGGAATTACCGCGGCTGCTGGCACCAGACTTGCCCTCCAATTGGTCCTTGTTAAAGGATTTAAAGTGTACTCATTCCAATTACAGGGCCTCGGATATGAGTCCTGTATTGTTATTTTTCGTCACTACCTCCCCGAGCTGGGAGTGGGTAATTTACGCGCCTGCTGCCTTCCTTAGATGTGGTAGCCGTTTCTCAGGCTCCCTCTCCGGAATCGAACCCTGATTCCCCGTTACCCGTTGCAACCATGGTAGTCCTAGATACTACCATCAAAAGTTGATAGGGCAGACATTTGAAAGATCTGTCGTCGGTACAAGACCATACGATCTGCATGTTATCTAGAGTTCAACCAATATAACGATCTTGCGATCGCTTGGTTTTAGCCTAATAAAAGCACATGTCCCATAAGGTTCATGTTTTAATTGCATGTATTAGCTCTAGAATTACCACAGTTATCCAAGTAACTGTTAACGATCTAAGGAACCATAACTGATATAATGAGCCTTTTGCGGTTTCACTTTTAATGCGTGTGTACTTAGACATGCATGGCTTAATCTTTGAGACAAGCATATAACTACTGGCAGGATCAACCAGAATAATGTTTATATCTTTGATATATTTCATTTTCATATTGATATATAGAAAATAAATATTGCAAATATTTGTATAAATTAAAATATTAACGAATTTGGCCAATTATTATATGGCATTCAATATTCGTTCATTTATTAAAATATATATATATATATATATATATATTTATAATATATCCCTCAGGTGCCCAACGCATACACCTCAGGGTATATTTTTTTCATGGCTTTTTCTTAAACCCTCGTTTGTGTTAGGGTATTTATATGAGCTGGCGGTCTTTTTATTTATATAAGCCTTCTTTAATATTTTTTTTAATAAAATACAATATTATGCATATATTTAATTCTAAAATATCTTTATATTTTCACATACAACAATTTGTATATATTCACATATATATATTTGCTTAATTTTATAATAAAATTATCGCATATGTATTTTGATAATAAATTTAAAATTTATTTTCTTTGTATATAAAAGTCTAGTTTTATATGATATAAAACTAAGCACTTTTTAATTTTCATATATTTATATATTTTCATATATATAGTTTATTCATATTTATTTATACAATAATAATAATAATAATATTACTACTATTATTATATACGTATATGAAATTAAATTTAATTCCATATACTTACTAGGATATAATAAAAAGAAATTTTTATTTGCCTAGAACCAGAAATTAACGATAATAATTGGAAACTTGTCAAATTATAATTTATAATAAGACGTAGACGCTTCAACGATATTATCTAAGTATACAATATAGTGTATATATAATATATAATATAGTATGTTATATTATATAGATAGGCTTACACCACCTACCATATATACCTTTTTGACCACACTTTCGTCAAGCTGGGTATTTATTTGCCTTCTTTCCCTCACCTAAAAATACTCATCGGTATTTTAGTATATTCATATAATATAAATAATATACTATATTGGTAGGACGACACCACCTACCCTATATACCTTTTTGAACACACTTTCGTCAAGCTGGGTATTTATTTGCCTTTTTACCCTCACCTAAATATACTCATCGGTATATTTCAGTATATTTTAGTATATCCATATGAATATATATATATATCCATATCCATATGAAAATAATTTAATATTTCCATATTCATTATAATATAATTAAATTATTATATTATATATTATATGGTAGGCTATCCCCATCACCTACCATATATTTCATATACATATAAATATTTTCATATCCATATATATTTTTTTATATTCATATATTTTCATATATGTTATATGCATATGTATTCATAACCATATGCTTATATATTAATACTAGCGATCTTCTGTTTAATATAATATTATTTTAATATTATATTGGCAGGCCGAACACCACCTACCCTATATACCTTTTTGAACACACTTTCGTCAATCCGGTCATTTATTGTATGGGAAGTATGACTTTCCCACACATATTTGGATATCCATACGATTGCATATCCATATGAAAATATTTTTAATATTTTTAATATATTTTTAATATTTCCATATTTAATATAATATAATTAAATTATTATATTATATATTATATGGTAGGCTATCACCATCACCTACCATATATTTCATATACATATAAATATTTTCATATCCATATATATTTTTTTATATTCATATATTTTCATATATGTTATATGCATATGTATTCATAACCATATGCTTATATATTAATACTGGCGGTCTTCTGTTTAATATAATATTATTTTAATATTATATTGGTAGGCCGAACACCACCTACCCTATATACCTTTTTGAACACACTTTCGTCAATCCGGTCATTTATTGTATGGGAAGTATGACTTTCCCACACATATTTGGATATCCATACGATTGCATATCCATATGAAAATATTTTTAATATTTTTAATATATTTTTAATATTTCCATATTTAATATAATATAATTAAATTATTATATTATATATTATATGGTAGGCTATCACCATCACCTACCATATATTTCATATACATATAAATATTTTCATATCCATATATATTTTTTTATATTCATATATTTTCATATATGTTATATGCATATGTATTCATAACCATATGCTTATATATTAATACTGGCGGTCTTCTGTTTAATATAATATTATTTTAATATTATATTGGTAGGCCGAACACCACCTACCCTATATACCTTTTTGAACACGGTTTCGTCAATCCGGTCATTTATTGTATGGGAAGTATGACTTTCCCACACATATTTGGATATCCATACGATTGCATATCCATATGAAAATATTTTTAATATTTTTAATATATTTTTAATATTTCCATATTTAATATAATATAATTAAATTATTATATTATATATTATATGGTAGGCTATCACCATCACCTACCATATATTTCATATACATATAAATATTTTCATATCCATATATATTTTTTTATATTCATATATTTTCATATATGTTATATGCATATGTATTCATAACCATATGCTTATATATTAATACTGGCGGTCTTCTGTTTAATATAATATTATTTTAATATTATATTGGCAGGCTGAACACCACCTACCCTATATACCTTTTTGAACACGGTTTCGTCAATCCGGTCATTTATTGTATGGGAAGTATGACTTTCCCACACATATTTGGATATCCATACGATTGCATATCCATATGAAAATATTTTTAATATTTTTAATATATTTTTAATATTTCCATATTTAATATAATATAATTAAATTATTATATTATATATTATATGGTAGGCTATCCTCATCACCTACCATATATTTCATATACATATAAATATTTTCATATCCATATATATTTTTTTATATATTCATATATTTTCATATATGTTATATGCATATGTATTCATAACCATATGCTCATATATTAATACTGGCGGTCTTCTGTTTAATATAATATTATTTTAATATTATATTGGCAGGCTGAACACCACCTACCCTATATACCTTTTTGAACACGGTTTCGTCAATCCGGTCATTTATTGTATGGGAAGTATGACTTTCCCACACATATTTGGATATCCATACGATTGCATATCCATATGAAAATATTTTTAATATTTTTAATATATTTTTAATATTTCCATATTTAATATAATATAATTAAATTATTATATTATATATTATATGGTAGGCTAACACCATCACCTACCATATATTCCATATACATATAAATATTTTCATATTCATATATATTTTTTTATATATATTCATATATTTTCATATATGTTATATGCATATGTATTCATAACCATATGCTTATATATTAATACTGGCGATCTTCTGTTTAATATAATATTATTTTAATATTATATTGGTAGGCCGAACACCACCTACCCTATATACCTTTTTGAACACGGTTTCGTCAATCCGGTCATTTATCGTATAGGAAGTACGACTTTCCCACACATATTTGGATATCCATACGATTGCATATCCATATGAAAATATTTTTAATATTTTTAATATCCGTGAGGTTTTAAATAGGGACAGAAGGAATCTCTTGAATTGAATCATGCGCGTCACTAATAAGATGACGAGGCATTTGGCTACCTATGCGAAAGTAATTCAACTCCCGCCGTCTTAAGGTTTAAGACTTATAACAATATATGTTTAATATTTTTAATATCCGTGAGGTTTTAAATAGGGACAGAAGGAATCTCTTGAATTGAATCATGCGCGTCACTAATAAGATGACGAGGCATTTGGCTACCTATGCGAAAGTAATTCAACTCCCGCCGTCTTAAGGTTTAAGACTTATAACAATATATGTTTAATATTTTTAATATCCGTGAGGTTTTAAATAGGGACAGAAGGAATCTCTTGAATTGAATCATGCGCGTCACTAATAAGATGACGAGGCATTTGGCTACCTATGCGAAAGTAATTCAACTCCCGCCGTCTTAAGGTTTAAGACTTATAACAATATATGTTTAATATTTTTAATATCCGTGAGGTTTTAAATAGGGACAGAAGGAATCTCTTGAATTGAATCATGCGCGTCACTAATAAGATGACGAGGCATTTGGCTACCTATGCGAAAGTAATTCAACTCCCGCCGTCTTAAGGTTTAAGACTTATAACAATATATGTTTAATATTTTTAATATTCGTGAGGTTTTAAATAGGGACAGAAGGAATCTCTTGAATTGAATCATGCGCGTCACTAATAAGATGACGAGGCATTTGGCTACCTATGCGAAAGTAATTCAACTCCCGCCGTCTTAAGGTTTAAGACTTATAACAATATATGTTTAATATTTTTAATATCCGTGAGGTTTTAAATAGGGACAGAAGGAATCTCTTGAATTGAATCATGCGCGTCACTAATAAGATGACGAGGCATTTGGCTACCTATGCGAAAGTAATTCAACTCCCGCCGTCTTAAGGTTTAAGACTTATAACAATATATGTTTAATATTTTTAATATCCGTGAGGTTTTAAATAGGGACAGAAGGAATCTCTTGAATTGAATCATGCGCGTCACTAATAAGATGACGAGGCATTTGGCTACCTATGCGAAAGTAATTCAACTCCCGCCGTCTTAAGGTTTAAGACTTATAACAATATATGTTTAATATTTTTAATATCCGTGAGGTTTTAAATAGGGACAGAAGGAATCTCTTGAATTGAATCATGCGCGTCACTAATAAGATGACGAGGCATTTGGCTACCTATAACTCCCGCCGCTTGTACTATAAAAACACCTAAAGAAAGTAATTCATCTTCCGCCGTTATAAGGTTTAAGACTTATAACAATATAAATGAAAAATATTATTTTCATTTTTCACGTCACTAATAAGATGACGAGGCATTTGGCTACCTAAACGAAAGTAATTCATCTTCCGCCGTTATAAGGTTTAAGACTTATAACAATATAAATGAAAAATATTATTTTCATTTTTCACGTCACTAATAAGATGACGAGGCATTTGGCTACCTAAACGAAAGTAATTCAACTCCCGCCGTCTTAAGGTTTAAGACTTATAACAATATAAATGAAAAATATTATTTTCATTTTTCACGTCACTAATAAGATGACGAAACAGTTAGTAGGCCACAATTAGTAGGGAAACGTGGACAACCCCGTGATAAATCCTTATATGCTTTCTTAGATATAGCATATAAAGATTTTTTTATACTAAATATACATATTTACACATGCATATTTACATTTTTTTTATATTTCGAATCATCAAGCAAAGGATAAGCTTCAGTGGATCGCAGTATGGCAGCTGCTCAACCACTTACAACACCTTGCCCGTTACAAAAGTCGTTTACAATTGATTCTAGGCTTTGTCATTGTATTAAATAATGTTTTCATATGTAACTAGCATGGCATCAGGTGATCAAAGATCCTCCCAATTTACTATGTTACAAATTACATTGGCATCACATCCATTGTCGTTTAAAATATAAATAATAAACTTTAAATGGTTTAGAAGCCATACAATGCAAATTGCCCCTTATTTATCATTGCAGTCCAGCACGGATACGACCTTAGAGGCGTTCAGGCATAATCCAACGGACGTAGCGTCATACCACTGTTCGCTCGAACAAGTATTGTGCCATTGGTCCGTACCTGCGGTTCCTCTCGTACTACGCAGGAATGCTGTCGCAACAACGTTTTGTCATTAGTAGGGTAAACTAACCTGTCTCACGACGGTCTAAACCCAGCTCACGTTCCCTTGCATGGGTGAACAATCCAACGCTTGGTGAATTTTTGCTTCACAATGATAGGAAGAGCCGACATCGAAGGATCAAAAAAGCGACGTCGCTATGAACGCTTGGCCGCC
>JAECXV010000151.1:0-12291 GCA_018153235.1 Drosophila malerkotliana malerkotliana
TTAGCCCATTCGAATGGTATGTACCTGTCCCATTAAAATCGCTCCCACTGATTTTGAGGAATCAAGTCCCGACATTTTCGGACCCTGGTTCGCCAATACTGGCCATTATCATTTTCCCGTGTTTTGACGCTGCCCAACACCCCAGCCGCCATTAATGTTTACCTTTTTTTAAAGAGGATGCGCCATTATGCACGGTATACCACGAGAAAGCTCATTTTTAGCCCATTCGAATGGTACCTGTTTGGTCATTGAGAGTTTTCAATGCCGGGAAATGAAAGACGAATTTAATTACAGTACGTTATATTTTATTTATGCTGCAGGCCGATGAAACTGGGATCAACCAGTGTGATCATCCAGTTTATGGTGCTAAGCAGTGACTAATAATATGGACAGAGGGTGCGGCTCGACTAGACATACGCGAAGCTAAAGCTCTCGATAGTGGAGAGGGCGGCCCGACATAGTGATTGCGAAGCTAAAGCTCTCTTAAAATAGGCCCGTTGAAGTCGAGCGGCCGAGAAAAATCGGCTTGCGACCTACTAAGGCGATATATCCATACTTTAGCTTAATAAATAAACTATAACTAATTATTACACTAAACATACATAAACATTATTTAAACATTAAAATTACACCGCTGTTGCCTGACCCGACAGTACCTGTCCCATTAAAATCGCTCCCACAGATTTTGAGGAATCAAGTCCCGACATTTTCGGACCCTGGTTCGCCAATACAGGCCATTATCATTTTCCCGTGTTTTGACGCTGCCCAACACCCCAGCCGTCATTATTAATGTTTACCTTTTTTTAAAGAGGATGCGCCATTATGCACGGTATAACACCCCAGCCGCCGTTAATGTTTACCTTTTTTTAAAGAGGATGCGCCATTATGCACGGTATACCACGAGAAAGCTTATTTTTAGCCCATTCGAATGGTACCTGTTTGGTCATTGAGAGTTTTCAATGCCGGGAAATGAAAGACGAATTTAATTACAGTACGTTATATTTTATTTATGCTGCAGGCCGATGAAACTGGGATCAACCAGTGTGATCATCCAGTTTATGGTGCTAAGCAGTGACTAATAATATGGACAGAGAGTGCGGCTCGACTAGACATACGCGAAGCTAAAGCTCTCGATAGTGGAGAGGGCGGCCCGACATAGTGATTGCGAAGCTAAAGCTCTCTTAAAATAGGCCCGTTGAAGTCGAGCGGCCGAGAAAAAATCGGCTTGCGACCTACTAAGGCTGATATATCCATACTTTAGCTTAATAAATAAACTATAACTAATTATTACACTAAACATACATAAACATTATTTAAACATTAAAATTACACCGCTGTTGCCTGACCCGACAGTACCTGTCCCATTAAAATCGCTCCCACAGATTTTGAGGAATCAAGTCCCGACATTTTCGGACCTTGGTTCGCCAATACTGGCCATTATCATTTTCCCGTGTTTTATCGCTGCCCAACACCCCAGCCGCCATTATTAATGTTTACCTTTTTTAAAGAGGGAGAAAGAGGATACGCCATTATGCCGTAACACCGTATGCGCCATTATGCACGGTATAACACCCCAGCCGCCATTATTAATGTTTACCTTTTTTTCAAGAGGATGCGCCATTATGCACGGTATACCACGAGAAAGCTAATTTTTAGCCCATTCGAATGGTACCTGTCCCATTAAAATCGCTCCCACTGATTTTGAGGAATCAAGTCCCGACATTTTCGGACCCTGGTTCGCCAATACTGGCCATTATTATTTTCCCGTGTTTTGACGCTGCCCAACACCCCAGCCGCCATTATTGCTTACCTTTTTTTCAAGAGGATGCGCCATTATGCACGGTATACCACGAGAAAGCTAATTTTTAGCCCATTCGAATGGTACCTGTCCCATTAAAATCGCTCCCACTGATTTTGAGGAATCAAGTCCCGACATTTTCGGACCCTGGTTCGCCAATACTGGCCATTATCATTTTCCCGTGTTTTGACGCTGCCCAACACCCCAGCCGTCATTATTAATGTTTACCTTTTTTTAAAGAGGATGCGCCATTATGCACGGTATAACACCGTATGCGCCATTATGCACGGTATAACACCCCAGCCGCCATTATTGTTTACCTTTTTTTCAAGAGGATGCGCCATTATGCACGGTATAACACGAGAAAGCTAATTTTTAGCCCATTCGAATGGTACCTGTCCCATTAAAATCGCTCCCACTGATTTTGAGGAATCAAGTCCCGACATTTTCGGACCCTGGTTCGCCAATACTGGCCATTATTATTTTCCCCAGTTTTGATTCGCTGCCCAACACCCCAGCCGCCATTATTGTTTACCTTTTTTTCAAGAGGATGCGCCATTATGCACGGTATACCACGAGAAAGCTAATTTTTAGCCCATTCGAATGGACCTGTCCCATTAAAATCGCTCCCACTGATTTTGAGGAATCAAGTCCCGACATTTTCGGACCCTGGTTCGCCAATACTGGCCATTATCATTTTCCCGTGTTTTGACGCTGCCCAACACCCCAGCCGTCATATTAATGTTTACCTTTTTTTAAAGAGGATGCGCCATTATGCACGGTAACCACGAGAAACCAAATTTTTAGCCCATTCGAATGGTACCTGTCCCATTAAAATCGCTCCATGATTTTGAGGGATTACCTTTTTTAAAGAGGATGCGCCATTATGCATGGTATAACACCGTATGCGCCATTATGCACGGTATAACACCCCAGCCGCCATTATTGTTTACCTTTTTTTCAAGAGGATGCGCCATTATGCACGGTATACCACGAGAAAGCAAATTTTTAGCCCATTCGAATGGTACCTGTCCCATTAAAATCGCTCCCACTGATTTTGAGGAATCAAGTCCCGACATTTTCGGACCCTGGTTCGCCAATACTGGCCATTATCATTTTCCCGTGTTTTGACGCTGCCCAACACCCCAGCCGCCATTATTAATGTTTACCTTTTTTTCAAGAGGATGCGCCATTATGCACGGTATACCACGAGAAAGCAAATTTTTAGCCCATTCGAATGGTACCTGTCCCATTAAAATCGCTCCCACTGATTTTGAGGAATCAAGTCCCGACATTTTCGGACCCTGGTTCGCCAATACTGGCCATTATCATTTTCCCGTGTTTTGACGCTGCCCAACACCCCAGCCGCCATTATTAATGTTTACCTTTTTTAAAGAGGATGCGCCATTATGCACGGTATAACACCGATGCCATAAAACCAGCCGCCGTTATTGTTTACCTTTTTTTAAGGAGGATGCGCCATTATGCACGGTATACCACGAGAAAGCTAATTTTTAGCCCATTCGAATGGTACCTGTCCCATTAAAATCGCTCCCACTGATTTTGGAGGAATCAAGTCCGACATTTAGGAATCAATCATTTTCGGACCCTGGTTCGCCAATACTGGCCATTATTATTTTCCCGTGTTTTGACGCTGCCCAACACCCCAGCCGCCATTATTGTTTACCTTTTTTTCAAGAGGATGCGCCATTATGCACGGTATACCACGAGAAAGCTAATTTTTAGCCCATTCGAATGGTACCTGTCCCATTAAAATCGCTCCCACTGATTTTGAGGAATCAAGTCCCGACATTTTCGGACCCTGGTTCGCCAATACTGGCCATTATCATTTTCCCGTGTTTTGACGCTGCTTTTAGGGCCAACACCCCAGCCGCCATTATTAATGTTTACCTTTTTTTAAAGAGGATGCGCCATTATGCACGGTATAACACGAGAAAGCAAATTTTTAGCCCATTCGAATGGTACCTGTCCCATTAAAATCGCTCCCACTGATTTTGAGGAGCATCACAGTCCCGACATTTTCGTTGACCCTGGTTCGCCAATACGATGGCCATTATCATTTTCCCGTTGGCTTTTGACGCTGCCCAACACCCCAGCCGCCATTATTGTTTACCTTTTTTCAAGAGGATGCGCCATTATGCACGGTATAACACGAGAAAGCTAATTTTTAGCCCATTCGAATGGTACCTGTCCCATTAAAATCGCTCCCACTGATTTTGAGGAATCAAGTCCCGACATTTTCGGACCCTGGTTCGCCAATACTGGCCATTATCATTTTCCCGTGTTTTGACGCTGCCCAACACCCCAGCCGCCATTATTGTTTACCTTTTTTTCAAGAGGATGCGCCATTATGCACGGTATAACACGCGTATGCGCCATTATGCACGGTATAACACCCCAGCCGCACCTAATGTTTAGCCGCCATTATTAATGTTTACCTTTTTCAAGAGGATGCGCCATTATGCACGGTATAACACGAGAAAGCTAATTTTTAGCCCATTCGAATGGTACCTGTCCCATTAAAATCGCTCCCACTGATTTTGAGGAATCAAGTCCCGACATTTTCGGACCCTGGTTCGCCAATACTGGCCATTATCATTTTCCCGTGTTTTGACGCTGCCCAACACCCCAGCCGCCATTATTATGTTTACCTTTTTTCAAGAGGATGCGCCATTATGCACGGTATACCACGAGAAAGCTAATTTTTAGCCCATTCGAATGGTACCTGTCCCATTAAAATCGCTCCCACTGATTTTGAGGAATCAAGTCCCGACATTTTCGGACCTTGGTTCGCCAATACTGGCCATTATCATTTTCCCGTGTTTTGTCGCTGCCCAACACCCCAGCCGTCATTATTGTTTACCTTTTTTTAAAGAGGATACGCCATTATGCACGGTATAACACCGTATGCGCCATTATGCACGGTATAACACCCCAGCCGCCATTATTAATTACCTTTTTTTCAAGAGGATGCGCCATTATGCACGGTATACCACGAGAAAGCTAATTTTTAGCCTATTCGATTGGTACATGTCCCACTAAAATCGCTCCCACTGATTTTGAGCAATCAAGTCCCGACCTTTTCGGACCCTGGCTCGCCAATACTGGCCATTATTATTTTCCCGTGTTTTGACGCTGCCCAACACCCCAGCCGCCATTATTGCTTACCTTTTTTTCAAGAGGATGCGCCATTATGCACGGTATACCACGAGAAAGATAATTTTTAGCCCATTCGAATGGTACCAGCCCCATTAAAATCGCTCCCTCTGATTTTGAGGAATCAAGTCCCGACATTTTCGGACCTTGGTTCGCCAATACTGGCCATTATCATTTTCCCGTGTTTTGACGCTTTTAAAGTGCCCGGTATAACACCCCAGCCGCCATTATTAATTACCTTTTTTTCAAGAGGATGCGCCATTATGCACGGTATAACACGAGGAAGCTAATTTTTAGCCCATTCGAATGGTACCTGTCCCATTAAAATCGCTCCCACTGATTTTGAGGAATCAAGTCCCGACATTTTCGGACCCTGGTTCGCCAATACTGGCCATTATCATTTTCCCGTGTTTTGACGCTGCCCAACACCCCAGCCGTCATTATTAATGTTTACCTTTTTTTAAAGAGGATGCGCCATTATGCACGGTATAACACCCCAGCCGCCATTATTGTTTACCTTTTTACCAAGAGCATGCGCCATTATGCACGGTATACCACGAGAAAGCTTATTTTTAGCCCATTCGAATGGTACCTGTCCCATTAAAATCGCTCCCACTGATTTTGAGGAATCATGTCCCGACATTTTCGGACCCTGGTTCGCCAATACTGGCCATTATCATTTTCCCGAATTTTGACGCTGCCCAACACCCCAGCCGCCGTTAATGTTTACCTTTTTTTCAAGAGGATGCGCCATTATGCACGGTATACCACGAGAAAGCTAATTTTTAGCCCATTCGAATGGTACCTGTCCCATTAAAATCGCTCCCACTGATTTTGAGGAATCAAGTCCCGACATTTTCGGACCCTGGTTCGCCTATAGTGGCCATTATCATTTTCCCGGTTTGACGCTGCCCAACACCCCAGCCGTCATTATTAATGTTAACCTTTTTTTAAAGAGGATGCGCCATTATGCACGGTATAACACGAGAAAGCAAATTTTTAGCCCATTCGAATGGTATGTACCTGTCCCATTAAAATCGCTCCCACTGATTTTGAGGAATCAAGTCCCGACATTTTCGGACCCTGGTTCGCCAATACTGGCCATTATCATTTTCCCGTGTTTTGACGCTGCCCAACACCCCAGCCGCCATTAATGTTTACCTTTTTTTAAAGAGGATGCGCCATTATGCACGGTATACCACGAGAAAGCTCATTTTTAGCCCATTCGAATGGTACCTGTTTGGTCATTGAGAGTTTTCAATGCCGGGAAATGAAAGACGAATTTAATTACAGTACGTTATATTTTATTTATGCTGCAGGCCGATGAAACTGGGATCAACCAGTGTGATCATCCAGTTTATGGTGCTAAGCAGTGACTAATAATATGGACAGAGGGTGCGGCTCGACTAGACATACGCGAAGCTAAAGCTCTCGATAGTGGAGAGGGCGGCCCGACATAGTGATTGCGAAGCTAAAGCTCTCTTAAAATAGGCCCGTTGAAGTCGAGCGGCCGAGAAAAAATCGGCTTGCGACCTACTAAGGCGATATATCCATACTTTAGCTTAATAAATAAACTATAACTAATTATTACACTAAACATACATAAACATTATTTAAACATTAAAATTACACCGCTGTTGCCTGACCCGACAGTACCTGTCCCATTAAAATCGCTCCCACAGATTTTGAGGAATCAAGTCCCGACATTTTCGGACCCTGGTTCGCCAATACAGGCCATTATCATTTTCCCGTGTTTTGACGCTGCCCAACACCCCAGCCGTCATTATTAATGTTTACCTTTTTTTAAAGAGGATGCGCCATTATGCACGGTATAACACCCCAGCCGCCGTTAATGTTTACCTTTTTTTAAAGAGGATGCGCCATTATGCACGGTATACCACGAGAAAGCTCATTTTTAGCCCATTCGAATGGTACCTGTTTGGTCATTGAGAGTTTTCAATGCCGGGAAATGAAAGACGAATTTAATTACAGTACGTTATATTTTATTTATGCTGCAGGCCGATGAAACTGGGATCAACCAGTGTGATCATCCAGTTTATGGTGCTAAGCAGTGACTAATAATATGGACAGAGAGTGCGGCTCGACTAGACATACGCGAAGCTAAAGCTCTCGATAGTGGAGAGGGCGGCCCGACATAGTGATTGCGAAGCTAAAGCTCTCTTAAAATAGGCCCGTTGAAGTCGAGCGGCCGAGAAAAAATCGGCTTGCGACCTACTAAGGCGATATATCCATACTTTAGCTCTAATAAATAAACTATAACTAATTATTACACTAAACATACATAAACATTATTTAAACATTAAAATTACACCGCTGTTGCCTGACCCGACAGTACCTGTCCCATTAAAATCGCTCCCACAGATTTTGAGGAATCAAGTCCCGACATTTTCGGACCTTGGTTCGCCAATACTGGCCATTATCATTTTCCCGTGTTTTGTCGCTGCCCAACACCCCAGCCGTCATTATTAATGTTTACCTTTTTTTAAAGAGGATACGCCATTATGCACGGTATAACACCGTATGCGCCATTATGCACGGTATAACACCCCAGCCGCCATTATTGTTTACCTTTTTTTCAAGAGGATGCGCCATTATGCACGGTATACCACGAGAAAGCTAATTTTTAGCCCATTCGAATGGTACCTGTCCCATTAAAATCGCTCCCACTGATTTTGAGGAATCAAGTCCCGACATTTTCGGACCCTGGTTCGCCAATACTGGCCATTATCATTTTCCCTTGTTTTGACGCTGCCCAACACCCCAGCCGCCATTATTGTTTACCTTTTTTTCAAGAGGATGCGCCATTATGCACGGTATACCACGAGAAAGCTAATTTTTAGCCCATTCGAATGGTACCTGTCCCATTAAAATCGCTCCCACTGATTTTGAGGAATCAAGTCCCGACATTTTCGGACCCTGGTTCGCCAATACTGGCCATTATCATTTTCCCGTGTTTTGACGCTGCCCAACACCCCAGCCGTCATTATTAATGTTTACCTTTTTTAAAGAGGATGCGCCATTATGGTATAGCACCGTATCGCCATTATGCACGTATAACACCCCAGCGCCATTATTTTGTTTACCTTTTTTTTTAAGAGGATGCGCCATTATGCACGGTATAACCACGAGAAAGCTAATTTTTAGCCCATTCGAATGGTACCTGTCCCATTAAAATCGCTCCCACTGATTTTGAGGAATCAAGTCCCGACATTTTCGGACCCTGGTTCGCCAATACTGGCCATTATCATTTTCCCGTGTTTTGACGCTGCCCAACACCCCAGCCGCCATTATTAATGTTTACTTTTTTTAAAGAGGATGCGCCATTATGCACGGTATAGCAGCCCACCGCCATTATTGTTTATGCCATTATGCACGAAGTATACCATTAATTTTTAGCCCATTCGAATGGTTGTACCTGTCCCATTAAAATCGCTCCCACTGATTTTGAGGAATCAAGTCCCGACATTTTCGGACCCTGGTTCGCCAATACTGGCCATTATCATTTTCCCGTGTTTTGACGCTGCCCAACACCCCAGCCGCCATATTAATGTTTACCTTTTTTTAAAGAGGATGCGCCATTATGCACGGTATACCACGAGAAAGCTAATTTTTAGCCCATTCGAATGGTACCTGTCCCATTAAAATCGCTCCCACTGATTTTGAGGAATAAAGTCCCGACATTTTCGGACCCTGGTTCGCCTATACTGGCCATTATCATTTTCCCGGTTTGACGCTGCCCAACACCCCAGCCGTCATTATTAATGTTAACCTTTTTTTAAAGAGGATGCGCCATTATGCACGCCATTATGCACGAATGGTACCTGTTTGGTCATTGAGAGTTTTCAATGCCGGGAAATGAAAGACGAATTTAATTACAGTACGTTATATTTTATTTATGCTGCAGGCCGATGAAACTGGGATCAACCAGTGTGATCATCCAGTTTATGGTGCTAAGCAGTGACTAATAATATGGACAGAGAGTGCGGCTCGACTAGACATACGCGAAGCTAAAGCTCTCGATAGTGGAGAGGGCGGCCCGACATAGTGATTGCGAAGCTAAAGCTCTCTTAAAATAGGCCCGTTGAAGTCGAGCGGCCGAGAAAAAATCGGCTTGCGACCTACTAAGGCGATATATCCATACTTTAGCTTAATAAATAAACTATAACTAATTATTACACTAAACATACATAAACATTATTTAAACATTAAAATTACACCGCTGCTGCCTGACCCGACAGTACCTGTCCCATTAAAATCGCTCCCACAGATTTTGAGGAATCAAGTCCCGAAATTTTCGGACCTTGGTTCGCCAATACTGGCCATTATCATTTTCCCGTGTTTGTCGCTGCCCAACACCCCAGCCGCCATTATTAATGTTTACCTTTTTTAAAGGGGATGCGCCATTATGCACGGTATAACACCCCAGCCGCCATTATTGTTTACCTTTTTTTAAAGAGGATGCGCCATTATGCACGGTATACCACGAGAAAGCTAATTTTTAGCCCATTCGAATGGTACCTGTCCCATTAAAATCGCTCCCACTGATTTTGAGGAATCAAGTCCCGAAATTTTCGGACCTTGGTTCGCCAATACTGGCCATTATCATTTTCCCGTGTTTGTCGCTGCCCAACACCCCAGCCGCCATTATTAATGTTTACCTTTTTTAAAGGGGATGCGCCATTATGCACGGTACACCACGAGAAAGCTAATTTTTAGCCCATTCGAATGGTACCTGTCCCATTAAAATCGCTCCCACTGATTTTGAGGAATCAAGTCCCGACATTTTCGGACCCTGGTTCGCCAATACTGGCCATTATCATTTTCCCGAGTTTTGACGCTGCCCAACACCCCAGCCGCCATTATTAATGTTTACCTTTTTTAAAGAGGATGCGCCATTATGCACGGTATACCACGAGAAAGCTAATTTTTAGCCCATTCGAATGGTACCTGTCCCATTAAAATCGCTCCCACTGATTTTGAGGAATCAAGTCCCGACATTTTCGGACCTTGGTTCGCCAATACTGGCCATTATCATTTTCCCGTGTTTTGACGCTGCCCAACACCCCAGCCGCCATTATTAATGTTTACCTTTTTTTAAAGAGGATGCGCCATTATGCACGGTACACCACGAGAAAGCTAATTTTTAGCCCATTCGAATGGTACCTGTCCCATTAAAATCGCTCCCACTGATTTTGAGGAATCAAGTCCCGACATTTTCGGACCCTGGTTCGCCAATACTGGCCATTATCATTTTCCCGTGTTTTGACGCTGCCCAACACCCCAGCCGCCATTATTAATGTTTACCTTTTTTTAAAGAGGATGCGCCATTATGCACGGTATAACACGAGAAAGCTAATTTTTAGCCCATTCGAATGGTACCTGTCCCATTAAAATCGCTCCCACTGATTTTGAGGAATCAAGTCCCGACATTTTCGGACCCTGGTTCGCCAATACTGGCCATTATCATTTTCCCGTGTTTTGACGCTGCCCAACACCCCAGCCGCCATTAATGTTTACCTTTTTTAAAGAGGATGCGCCATTTTTTGTTTACCTTTTTTTAAAGAGGATGCGCCATTATGCATGGTATACCACGATAAAGCTCATTTTTAGCCAATTCGAATGGTACCTGTCCCATTAAAATCGCTCCCACAGATTTTGAGGAATCAAGTCCCGAAATTTTCGGACCTTGGTTCGCCAATACTGGTCATTATCATTTTCCCGTGTTTGACGCTGCCCAACACCCCAGCCGCCATTATTAATGTTTACCTTTTTTTTAAAGAGGATGCGCCATTATGCACGGTATAACACGAGAAAGCAAATTTTTAGCCCATTCGAATGGTATGTACCTGTCCCATTAAAATCGCTCCCACTGATTTTGAGGAATCAAGTCCCGACATTTTCGGACCCTGGTTCGCCAATACTGGCCATTATCATTTTCCCGTGTTTTGACGCTGCCCAACACCCCAGCCGCCATTAATGTTTACCTTTTTTTAAAGAGGATGCGCCATTATGCACGGTATACCACGAGAAAGCTCATTTTTAGCCCATTCGAATGGTACCTGTCCCATTAAAATCGCTCCCACTGATTTTGAGGAATCAAGTCCCGACATTTTCGGACCCTGGTTCGCCAATACTGGCCATTGTCATTTTCCCGAGTTTTGACGCTGCCCAACACCCCAGCCGCCATTATTAATGTTTACCTTTTTTTAAAGAGGATGAGCAATTATGCACGGTAAACCACGAGAAAGCTAATTTTTAGCCAATTCGAATGGTACCTGTTTGGTCATTGAGAGTTTTCAATGCCGGGAAATGAAAGACGAATTTAATTACAGTACGTTATATTTTATTTATGCTGCAGGCCGATGAAACTGGGATCAACCAGTGTGATCATCCAGTTTATGGTGCTAAGCAGTGACTAATAATATGGACAGAGAGTGCGGCTCGACTAGACATACGCGAAGCTAAAGCTCTCGATAGTGGAGAGGGCGGCCCGACATAGTGATTGCGAAGCTAAAGCTCTCTTAAAATAGGCCCGTTGAAGTCGAGCGGCCGAGAAAAAATCGGCTTGCGACCTACTAAGGCGATATATCCATACTTTAGCTTAATAAATAAACTATAACTAATTATTACACTAAACATACATAAACATTATTTAAACATTAAAATTACACCGCTGCTGCCTGACCCGACAGTACCTGTCCCATTAAAATCGCTCCCACAGATTTTGAGGAATCAAGTCCCGACATTTTCGGACCTTTGTTCGCCAATACTGGTCATTATCATTTTCCCGTGTTTGACGCTGCCCAACACCCCAGCCGCCATTATTAATGTTTACCTTTTTTTAAAGAGGATGCGCCATTATGCACGGTATAACACCCCAGCCGCCATTATTGTTTACCTTTTTTTCAAGAGGATGCGCCATTATGCACGGTATACCACGAGAAAGCTTATTTTTAGCCCATTCGAATGGTACCTGTCCCATTAAAATCGCTCCCACTGATTTTGAGGAATCAAGCTGCCCAACACCCCAGCCGCCATTATTAATGTTTACCTTTTTTTCAAGAGGATGCGCCATTATGCACGGTACACCACGAGAAAGCTAATTTTTAGCCCATTCGAATGGTACCTGTCCCATTAAAATCGCTCCCACTGATTTTGAGGAATCAAGTCTCGACATTTTCGGACCCTGGTTCGCCAATACTGGCCATTATCATTTTCCCGAGTTTTGACGCTGCCCAACACCCCAGCCGCCATTATTAATGTTTACCTTTTTTAAAGGGGATGCGCCATTATGC